>BLKR01001835.1:0-175608 GCA_011170035.1 Teleogryllus occipitalis | reverse complement strand
AAATTCGAGAAACTTCGACATAAGCCAGTTCGATCGGTGAATATCAGTTTTGGTGCAAAACCTTGTACGGTTAGGCGCTAGGGTTTTTTTTCTTTCTATGAAGCAGATACGTGGAAATATAAAAACTGTAGCTCATAATCAGCCTTAATTTCATTAGTTAAGCATGTTCATTGTTTACTTCAGCCACAGCTCTTTTAGGCGTACCCAGAGGGGGCCCTGACCTACCTGAAATTTTGAAATATTAATATCTTCCCCTTCCATTCCCTTCCCCATCCCCTTCCATTAATAAAACATTTTATTTTACCTGACAATCTGGGGAACACGACACACAGAGATCAGGCTCTCTAAGACATGTCAACTCTGTGAATGGTTCAACAGAAAATCAGTTGTATTTATTAATTGTATCCTTAAGGTTATAATTTCATTCCCTTCCTAGTATGTTTTATCCATTTATTAGTAAAATATGTCACATGTAAATAAAGAAATTAATGAAACAGGGGATCCGATAATGAAGTTCCCCCTCCCCGCTTGATTTAGGCTTCCCACGCCTGTGACAA
This sequence comes from Teleogryllus occipitalis, assembly GCA_011170035.1. Classification (NCBI taxonomy): domain Eukaryota; kingdom Metazoa; phylum Arthropoda; class Insecta; order Orthoptera; family Gryllidae; genus Teleogryllus; species Teleogryllus occipitalis. The sequence continues at coordinate 175,051 of BLKR01001835.1, read as the reverse complement.
CTCTCATTTAATAAATCTCTTTTGTGATAAAACATGTCTATTCGTTTTAAATGATTCGATACCTCAATGTCTTTTTTTGTCAGATTACGAGTACAGGCATCAAAATGCTAGAATGACTCCTTGAAGTTGTTGATGATTTTAAGCAAACATTGTAGGTGACATTTTGGGTTCTTCAGTTGATCTGCAAAAATGCATGTAATGCGATTTTATCTTCTGATGAATCGTCTCAATTTGGTCAGGTTCAACTTCTTCATCATTCTCATCAATTTATTTCAAAGATACATAAGTGTTCGCGAAGTAATTCTATCAATTCATAATTCGTTCCAGTACCATCAAAGCATAATTTATTACAAAACGCAATTAAAACTTATTCTTAAAATTTCTGCATTCTTGCGATGCGTTTTAGCATCAAATTCTTTACTACAACTTCATTACAACGGGAAACATGTAAACATTCACAAGAGTAGTCTACTTTCCTTTCAGCCATCTCCGAATGATCTTATTTCATGTTTAACAAATCACGATCATGCTAACGAATTATTGTCTAATCTTCTTTTTACGATGTTCTTGAACAAGTTAATACTTTACTTACTAACCTTGTTGATCTCGCCAATATCTAAGATTAACTGTATTGGACACCTTTATTCGTATATCTTCGTAAAACTAAGCAACGTTGATACACAAGCAATATAAGTATCTCTTTAACTATCTTTGCCCACGTTTTACGTCTAGTTGCCTAATTCCAACCCCTTGTTTTGAAATTGCTGGATGTCGTAGCTTCACTGCATCTCATGCGACGCTTCTCTAAGCATTTCCGAATTGGTGACGAGCCTTCAGTCTTCACGATTTGTATAAAACAATCTCGAATCGGCGACGCGTACAATTTCCAATAGATTTCTCCATAAAAACTAATTACTACCAACTAACAAGGCGCCTCACAATCGGACAATCACCGTTCTTATATACCAGTGCTCTGTGACGGATGCCAGAGTTATCCGGATGAAACCTGAAATGATCCATTCGTCGTCATTCGTTCAGCTTTGAGCACCATCTGAATATTGTGCGTTTGAACTGGGCACTTAACAATAGATATATTTCCCTCATAAGCCATGGCGTATACTCTTCGTTCTGCTTTCTATATGTATTGTAGGTCTAAAAAAACATAAAATCGTAATTTTTGTATCATGTTTGTTTTACGAGGAAGTTCTAAGATCTTTATTTTTGATGCGTTTAATGTATGTTGTTATTATGTTAATCCGACCCTTTCATTCACGAAATAGCGTTTATGCTTCATGTACACCTTTTTTCAAACCTCACATCTAACACTGCATCAGCCAATTTTATTTAATACCCCCAAACCACAAAATTGAAAGATGTTTTATCTTAATAAAAATTAAAAATCATAAATTGTTATTATTACTATAATAACCATTATTAAATATTATTTAATGGTTATTACAGTAAATATATTGGGATTAATTATTTATATCAGGGGTAACGAACAGGACTTTAATAGATTGCAATAAAACGAACATGTCTTTTTTAAAACATGTTTGACTCTCCAGCTTTATTATTCTCAATATACATAGCAGTACCCAGCCACTCTACCACAACTTCCACTTCTTACAATTCTTCTAATAACATGGGACTTAAATTCATTGTAATTGTTAGCATACATCATGTACGTCAACTCGTGATTACCCATTAATATCTAATTATTTAGAAATCACTCGGGAAGCTAAATCCGATCCTGTAAAAATATGTATCTACAACTCAATTGTGAATGTAAAATGAATGCAGAGTTCTATGCATTCAATGCAACTAACTACGCAAGCACGATCATCACACCAATATCGAGAACAGTTGGAAGTTGAAGAGTTTCATTTTGTCCGAGCGCATCAATTAGCAAATGGAGGCCGTGGACGGCACACGCGCGGGGGAGGGCCGTGGCCTCGCCGAGACAAGCACGCGATCCTTTCGGAGGGGCGGCGGGGCGAGCCGCTACTGCGACCTAACGCCAACGAAGAGCAGATACAGTTAGTGATGGCAAATCGTACCAAAACATCGATATATCGATGTTTTGATACATTGCTGAAGGGTTTTTAATGTTGATGAAAACATCGATGTTTTAATTCTAGACTAATAAACATGCTATTTTCCTATCCATTTTTAATTACAGTACTTAAAAGGGATATATTTTGTTCTTTGGTTACCAGCATGTTAGTAGTATGTAAAGATTATTATCGAATGTAAAGAATAAATTAACAATAAAGAACATCGTGTTTTGCTATCGATTTCCCAAACTTCCTCAGATTGCACAGGCGAAATGTGCAGCGTGGTAAAGAGGATGACGGAAAAGAACGATATTGCTATGGATTGCTGCTACTCTACAAAACTTAAACACTATAGATTGCTGCTTAAACACCTTTATTTTAAAAAGTAAAAATTAAAAAACATCGATGTTTTTGCAACAAAATATCGATGTGAAGAAAACATCGAAAGCAAAATATCGATGTTTTAAAACCATCGATGTTTTTTTGTCCATCCCTAGATACAGTTGCGCGGTTCCCCTAAAGCAGGCATGACAAGATCGCAGGCAATGTAACAAGGTTACTAGAGCTCGCGGGCACTGCTTCCAGAGAAATTGGCGCGAGATTTAAAAGAAAATGTTTCAAATTCCTCTGGAGTGACTGTACGTCACTGGATATTTTACCTATGACAGTCTTTGAGAGAAGTTACTTGACAGTTATTGTCACAATTTTCTTAATATTAATTCCCATTTTCTCTTTAAGGCAAAGAAATAATCCTTTAAAATGAAATAATACATGAGTCCGATTTCAAATGCTCAGTTGAGAGTAAAATTAAAAAAATATAATCCTATTTACATGAGTGATATACAAGCATGAAGTTTCTATGTTCAGGTTAGAAGATTTAACAAATATTCTTGTCTGTTAGAAGCGCTGTTCATCCGTAATGAATAATTATTAACAAATAGAGACTTCTTAATTTATTTCACATTATTACTAAACACAATATATAACTGAATGATTTAATAACACAACACTAAACAAAAACAAGGAAAGAATTCGCCGTTCAAACATATTCCTGTCACTTACCAAAGATGTTTATATAAGGGAGAATTTAGTAAGAAAATAAACATCAAATAGTAATAGGTAGTGAAGAATATAAACATAATACAATTCTCGGTTTTTTGATAGAAGAACTCTGACAGTTACATATTTCCGTACGAAACCACTATTCTGAAGCCGCCTCGCTCTGCTTCAGCTTGCGAATGTACACCCCTTTCTTGATTTTAAGGGGAAATGAGCGAGAAGTCAGGGGAAGTTGCCCCTGTCCGTAGGAGTGTCGGGATCCCTAAGCGGGCAAATAGCTCGTGAGGATTCTAAAGCAGGGTTCGCGATAGGTTTGACGTGCCTGCCCTAAATCAGAGTTCTCCAACTTCCAAAGGCCTCAAGGGACACAACTAAAATCTTGAATATGGTTGCGAGCCACATTTTCATTACTCGGACCGGGAGCGGTCGTTCAGTGCATCAATTGATGTCACTGCAGCGCCTCTGACCGGGAGGTCCTAGGTTCGAGTCCCAACGGTGGCAGGATTTTCGACACTAGCTTTTCAGCTAGGTCGAATTCAGTCGCAGTCTGGAGGAGAATTGTAGCGGCCGGCGGCTCTGATCTGTAGTTTTCCGTTGTTTCTCCGTTCAACACCAGTCAAATGCCAGAGCAGTACCCTAACAAACGGACCACGCGCGATCTTTCCTTCCTCGTCCTTGTCCTATCCTCACCCCTTTACACACACATACACTTACACTAACATGCACTACACAACCACACATGCCGGATGAACGGTCGGGGACTTAGAACTTGTCCCGGATGGGGCAGTGCCCCGCTGGTGGGAGATACCTAGTTGGGGAAAACCCCGTTAGTCGACGGTAGGTCGGCGCCGGATCACGCCATCCAGTGGAGAAAATCACAGTCACCTCCTGATGAAAAACATGCATTACACTTACGGGACTAATGACCTCAGTAGTTGACGCGCCTAGAATATCAATCAATCAATTCATTACTCGGTCTATCCACTCGTGACGTACTGTTGATATGGGCAGTTTGTCCAGCTGTTCTGAAACGAGGCAATGCAACTATGCGTGGTATCAGATTCTAGAATGCATAACGCAGTGAAACACATTGGGATGATTTTGAATTTCTGAATTTACTAAAAAAATTCTTTAAATCTAAACTTAACCTATTTGTACATTATCAACTGCAGCGCCTCTGACCGGGGGGTCCTAGGTTCGAGTCCTGACGGCGGCACTAGCTTTTCAGCTAGGTCGAATTCAGTCGCTGTCTGGAGGAGAATTCTAGTGGCCGGCAGCTTTGATCGGTAGTTTTCCGTGGTTTCTCCGATCAACACCAGGTGAATGCCGGGGCAGTACCCTAACAAACGGACCACGGACTGCGCGCGATCTGTCCTTCCTCTTCCTTGTCCTTTCCTCTCCCCTTACACACACACTTACACTTACATGCACTACACTATCACATATTCTGGGAGACCGGTCGGGAGCTTAGAGCTTGTTCCGGCTGGGGCGGTGCCCCGCTGGTGGAAGAGTCCTGGTTAGGGGGAAACCCCACTAGCCGACGGTAGGTCGGCGCCGGATCTCGTCATACAGCGGGGTAAGATCACAGCCATCTCCAGAGGAAAACCACATGCACTACACTTACGAGACTAATTACCAAAGCCGTTGAAGCGCCCGGAAACACGAAAAAAAGAATCAATCAATCAATCAATCAATCAATATTTGTACATTAAGGGGTGCTGACCACGTCAGAGCGTGTGCGCTAGGCGCACAATGTTCTCGTCCGACATGGATGCAAGGGACTTACACTTATGTCTAATGACCTTTTACGGGCCACAATAAATGGCAACGCGGGCCACCAGTTGGACAACCCTGCCCTAAAGTGTAAACGTTTTCGGATATCGATCGTTTGATGTTTCCGGGCACGTCTTCTGCAATGGTCACTAGTAGGGAAAATTTTTTTATGCCCTAAAAAATCTAGAAATATGCTTTTAAAAATAAGTATTTATGACCTAAAAATTCTGAAATATGCACTTTAATATTCAATTAAAATCAACAATATTTCATTTCCTGCGTAGACCTTTCATAAAAAAATTCAGGAGATTCAGTTCTAACCAAATTTCAATAAATTTCACTTAGCTATGCCCTGAAGCAAGGGTCAAAAATATGCAAAATCATAAAAATCCGCTCGCTAGCTATTATTTTCATTAGTACAGCAAATGATTTACTCCGGGAGGTGGCGGTGATCATGCTCAAACGTCAGTATTCCGAACTTCCGGTTACCGACACGTATAATATGCAAATGTGTGTGTGTAAAAGGAAGAGAATATGACAAAGAAGAGGAAGGAAAAATTGCGCGCGGTCAAAGTGGCCAGTTTGTTAGGGTACTGCTCCGGCATTCGCCTGATGTTGATCGGAGAAATCACTGAAAGGTACCGATCAGAGCAGCCATCTATTAGAATTCTCCTCCAGTCAGTGGCTGAATTCGACCTACCTACCTACGTATAAACGACTCTGACAGTTCGATGCGCTGTTGTCACACATTACTACTCTCAAGGTATCACCTACATGACAGATAAATTAACTCTCAAAACATTTACGTACTGCCAGGCGAGGATACGTCTTGACTTCAGGCTCATAACCTTCGCCACAGCCGATCCTTATCGCCTCCGCGACGTCGTGTGAGTCAGATGAGCGGCAACGCTGAACCCTGGCTGTGAGAAAGTGAACGAATCCTCGTAAGGTGATTGCTTCAGAACTGGTCACATGACGGACCTCAGCACGTGGCACGAGAATTGTCAGAGTCGTTTCTAAGCTGCCGATACTGTAGTGTCGAAAATCTGCCACCGTCGCCATTGCAACCCCAGCGTCTGGTCTCGAACCCAAGGACTTCCCAGTCAGAGTCGCTGCAGAGGCACCAGCAAGGCTGACTCTGAGCCAAACCTACCCGGTTCGAAGATACAGAACAGTGCCATTTTACTGGAGGGGACGGAGGGGGACTTTCGAAACTAGTTGCACCGCTAGTCGGGTTTCAACCGCTCTGGAATAATTCTAGCGGCCGGCTGCTCTGACCCATGGTTTTCCTTGGTTCCTCTCATCAATTTGAATGAATTTCCTAAGCGGTACCCCAACCAGTGAGCCAAGAACCGCGCGGGATCTTCCCTCCACAGTCATTCACATTCATCCACAGTCATCCACAGCCACACAGTCATTCACAGCACATGAAATGAGGAAATAAGCAAACCTTACAGCACATCGTTAAGAACAATGACACAATTCAAAACAATGCAAGTTTCCGGTAGCTTCAGTGCTAAATGCGTATGATGTCCCGGCGTACACAAAAACGACATATCAAACTCGCAATTTATCTTCCAAAAGACAGTTATATTCGTTTTATTTTAGGATATTCGTCATACACAGCATCTTTTATTTGTTACTTCTCAAATCCTGCATCTTTGAGTTACACCATTGTCATTGCTGGGGTGTGAAAATTGATTAATTTTTGTTAGACATGTTACACTTTTCTGTTTATTATAAAAACGCAGTGTAAAGGATTATTCTCAATGAAACTTAAACATAAACGTATCGTAAAAACGAAAACGTGGTTCCATGTTTTTAATGGAACCCTAAACATTAATGAACGTGAACGTAAACATAAAAAGTAACCGTGAATGCAAGCTGAAAGCTTTCACGTTTACGTTAACGTGATCTGAGAACAATACACGGTCGTGCACCGCAGCAAGATAGAAAGAACTTCTATTTTTGTTAGTCAGGAGTGAATGCAGCTTGCACGAGTGTAAATTGTTATTCATCGTCATTGCTCATGAAACACACCCCAGAATCATTTGTGGAGCACATGATTCACGGAATACGAATCATCCAAGCATGTACGCGACCGTTCCACGTAACGTCGTTCGATTCTACATAGAATTTCCGTGCCGAGTGGATGTATTTCTATTATTGCAGGGTAAATGTTCTTCATTTCTTAACTAAAACTCCAGAATTTCCACCCTGCTGCAATAAATTTATTGCTTCGTTATCGATGAATGGCTGTGTTTACGCTGATGTCGACCGTTGCTTACGCCATCAAGGAATGTCACTGCAGTGCCTCTGACCGGAAGGTCTTGGGTTCAAGACCAGACAGTGGTAGGATTTTCACACTAGCCAGATTGCTGGGTCAAATTCAGCCGCTGTCTGGAGAGAATTCTTGCGGCCGATTGCTCTAGCTAGTAGTTTTCCGTGGTTCCTCTGATCAACACCAGTTGAATGCCGGAACAGTACCATAAAAAACGGGCAACGAATGGCGCGCGATTTTCCTTTCCTCTTCCTTGAAATCCTCACCCCTTGGAAACACACTGACATGTTTTACACAACCACACATGTTGGGAAACCAGTCGCGAGCTTGTCCCGACTGGGGGGAAGATCACCGCCACCTCCCGCGAAAAAAACATGCACTACACTAAAGGGACTAATGACCAAAGCAGTTGGCGCGCCCGGAAACACGAATCAATCAATCAATCAAACGTAGGTTGGCAGAAGATCTCATCATCTTGCAGGATAAGAATACGCGCACTTCTTTTTATTAAAAATGCACTATACTTACGGGGTAATGACAATCACTGTTGTCGTGCCCGGAAACATAAAATAATCAATTGATTGTCATTAAAAATGGCACGAGCATATTTAATTTAAAAGTACGCGTTTATGTCCTTGTGTCTATATGTTCGTTTTCTTTGTGGACGACCCTTAAACCACATCAAGTAGCTCCGCTGGGCTACCGGGAGTGGTGGCTCAACTGATGTCATTGTAGTGCTGCTCACCGGGAGGTCCTAGGTTCGAGTCCGAGCGGTGGCAGGATTTTTGACACTAGCTAGTTAGCTTGGTCGAGTTCAGCTCCTGTCTGGAGGAGAATTCCAGTAGCCGGCTGCTCTGATCGGTAGTTTTCCGTGGTTCCTCCGAACAGCACCAGGTGAATACCGAGCAGTACTCTAACAAACGGGCCACGGACCACGCGCGATCTTTCCTTCCCTTTCCGCTATCCTCACCCTTTACTTACACATACTAACATACACTACACCACCACACATGCCGGAAGACCGGTCGGGTGCTTAGAGCTTGTCCCGGTTGGGGCGGTGCCCTGCAGGTTGGGGACACCTCGCTAACCGACGGTAGGTCGGCCCCGGATCTCACCACCCAGCGGGGTGATGATCACCGCCACCTCCCAAGAAAAAAAAGCAGACCCTACACGTACGGGACTAATGACCTTATCAGTTGACGAGCCCGGAATCACGCATGAATCAACAACTCCGCTGTGCGCGCGAGCGCTGCCGTTTGGCCCACTGCTGCCGGCGGCGGGCGCGCCGCGCCGTCGCGGGACTATCGATTCCGGGCCGCGTGGCGTGCCCGCATGGCTCCCGCTGAGCGACGCCAGACGTCGCGGCGCACGGCCGCGCGCAGGCTTCACTCCTTCCGTCGCGCTCTTCCCTCGCACATCGCGGGTAGTGATGGCTAATTTTACCGATACATCGATGTTTCGATACATCACTAAAGGGTTTTCGATGTCGACGAAAAAACATCGATATTTTTAACATCGACGTAAAAACATCGATGTTTTAAACATCGATGTTTTAAACATCGATGTTTTAAACATCGACGTACAAACATCGATGTTTTAAACATCGACGTAAAAACATCGATGTTTTAAACATCGACGTAAAAACATCGATGTTTTAATTGTAAACTAATAAACATGCTATTTTCCTATCCATTTTTAATTACAGTACTAAAAGGGCTATATTTTATTGGTTGGTTATCAGCATTTTAATAGTATGTTAATAACAATTATTACCGAACGTAAAGAATAAAATTAACAATACAGAACATCGTGGTTTCCTACTTTAGCCTTTAGTCACTTCCATTCATACACCTTCAAAGCAAAACCACCTAAAATTCCCTCAGATTGCAAAGACGAAATGTGCACCGTGATAAAGAGGGTAACGCGAAAGAACGATAGTGCTGTTGATTGTTGCTACTCTACAACGTGCTTAAACTCCTTTATTTTAAGAAAATTAAAAATAAAAATACATCGAGTTTTTTGCAACAAAATGTCGAAGAAAACATCGAAAGCAAAATATCGATGTTAATATATTCATGTTTCTGGTGGGAAACATCGATATTTTAAAAACATGCTGTTTTTTTATCCCTAATCATGAGGCATTCAGCAAAGACATTCGCTGTTGGGGGAGAGAGCTCCCGCGACGGAGTAGGAAGGGAGGGTCCAAAAAAGCGAACGGTGGGAGCCGGGGGTGGATTGAAACATCTTACCTCACTTTTGTAATAATTAGTGTATTATTTGCTTTAAACTGTAAATTAATGGTAGAAATAGTCAAAATTATATTTTCTGTTTAAATTTGAATAATCGAGAAATTGACCCCAATATTTAATTAGGGTACTTTTATTTAATTCAGGAAGTGGAGGGTGAGGGTTCATTCGTTTCAATTTGTTAGTGTTACAAGTTGTCTCAGAGGCGGAGGCGTTTTAAAAGGCAAGCCCCCATGGGTCGCTGTTGCGTGTCGACTCGCTTCAGACAAGTGACCCAAATTTCCGAACGGTCTGGGTTCTGATGTTCTGTATTGAATGCAACGTTGTTTAGAAACATACTATCGTGTTACCATCGTGTCGTTAGAAACATACCATCGTGTCGGTTGAGAAATTTTAGTTACAACTGTGCACAAGAAATTATCATTTAATTAAACTCAAGAGTTTGATTTATTATTAAATAATGTTTTATTATCAAAGAAAAATATTTAAAAAATATAGGTACAAATTCTTTTATTAAATTGTTTGTATTTTAACCTCTGTCAGTGCAGACAGGTCAGCAAATACAAAATGGGAAATTTTTTACAACACTGTTGTTTACAAATGTAAGAATTTGTATTTGATACACAAATTGAAGAAACTAGTTAATTCAATTATTGAAGTGTGATCTAATGTCATTTTTTAATTACATTACATTTTAAAGAGAAAATTTCCAAGGGAGCAATTTTGCACTTATAATGCACAAATATATAGCAATGTTTTGCTTATATCGAAGTTTACAATCAGATCGGCCCTCTGAACTAAAATACAGTCTGCATTGATTCGCTCTAAACGCTGCAAGTAATTCTGTTCAACGCAATGCTTCACTAGTTTTATTTTAAAACGTTCTGATAATCGGGCAAAAATAGTGAAAAAAGCATAGCAGAGCTTTGTATGATTTAATTAAGTTGCCTATCGTGATTAATCACACGAATTATAATTATTTTTTGACGATAATTAATTTCGGCTACGTAAAAGATGTTTTGGTAATTACTTTTTAGGAAGTAAAAAATAATTACACATCGATTTTATATTGGTAAAGCTATACCAGTTCATTGAACGGTACTCGTGAACCTCAAAATTTTGGTCTTACACCTTGCTTTACACATTTTCTTCGAATAAGTTGTCTGTTGTATAACTATTCGTGATTTCAAGTGAACGCATTGTAGTCGCTCCAAGAGCTGTCACCAGTATACCGCTCACTAATTCCTTGAGGCAAGGATTGATGAATTCATAAATGCACAATTCTGTCACAAAAAATTGTAAATGTTATGAAACATTAAATCCAGCGCCAACTAGGCTCACAAGTAAATATTAAATTAAAAGTCATGTACACATCATGCAAGAAAATACAAAGAAACAGTGTGTTGGCAAATCCTTTTTAACATCAGCTGTACCTGTCAGTCTCACTGCCAGGGCCGGCGCTAGGCATGCGCAGACAGAGCGATCGACCCCACAAGTCAAAGGGCCTAGATGATGGGACTAATGGGGAAAATTAGTAAAAAATTGAGAAAGAAATTACAACTCCAGAAAATCGTTATGTAATTTTGTAAGTCGCGGTACAGTAGTCTGATATTTCATAAAATTTCAATTAATTGTTTACCTTAAATTAATTTTACTTATAGTCATACACTTATAAGGTAGAATTCTATGAAATGAATCAAATGAAGCTATCATTGAAATAGTAGGTTCTACCGAAATTCATATTTAGTATTCCATGAATTTAACAAGTGTTTTTATTAAACTTTAAATTCAACAAATTTTTTTTAACGTTTTAAGTTCACCGTGGAAATTGTAATACTTGATCACTAAATACTTTTACTTAAAACTGTTATTTAAAATAGTTTTCCAAAATTTCTTGCTAGCTTAACATAATTTTTGTTTCTTGTTAAAATAAAATAACTTATAGTTTCTTGAATGAACTTTCACATTTCAAATTTTTCTTGAAAAGCGGAGGGGGGGGGCTACAGTATTTCACCGAACCCAAAATGGTCTAGCTCCTGCATGCTCATTGCATACAATTCGTGAAAATTCACACGGCAAATGGGGTCCGTAGTCGTTCTTGACGGTGGCAGCGACAAAGAGCTACGACTATGCAGCCTACTTTTAGACGCCGCGCTGCCCCGCAGACCCGACGCGCGCTCTCACGCCGCCGGCGGAAACGCTGGCCCAGTGCCAAGGCGCGCCTCCCCGCCCCGCCCCGCCCCGCCCCGCCCCGCCACGCCCCGCCGCACCTCACGGAAGTCAATTTTTGTCATTTCAGGAGAAGGTTCGGTGCTGTTCCTCTTCGTTCGAGTGAAATTCGGATGGACTCCTTTCGACTATGGAGTTTACGCGTGTTTCAAGATGACTATTGTTCTCTTAGGTGAGTATTATTCAACCATGAGGTTTGTACTAAATGATACGGTTTCAGATAACACATATTGAAATGTATTCTCTTTGCCATTAGTGGTTTTACCGTCTGATTAACGAGATATGACTGATATGATACCGTAAAATTCTCGCCCGAACAGGGACTCGAACCCTGGACCCTCAGGTTAAAAGCCTGATGCTCTACCGACTGAGCTATCCGGGCTCTCCCTGAGAACGGCTTTTGTCGGGTGTTTTAGTTGTTCCATACGACTAATTATGTAATAAGATTAGTACATCACGATTTTAGTAAGGGATACATGCGAATTTCACCAGTGTGATGTTTATGTTATTGAAATTTGGCCAAGAACGCCATGTACTCGTAGAACGAAATACGAACCTGAGAAGGAATATGGACCCGAACTTGCCGTCACGACCAGGCCTAACTGGTGCAGCTGTTATACGATGTTTGAACGATTCAAAGAATTGCCCCGATCGGGAATCGAATACCGTGTCTCCTGATATTCGATTCCTGACCGGAGCAGTCAATTCTTCAATGGACAATCATAATTCATAACAATTATCTGCTAAATTGCTTTGAGGACGCAACAGTGGTTTGAAATTGCGATAGAGGAAATACTCCTACGTAACGTCGAGCTAACAACTGCGATAAGTGATGATAATGGATATAACTACGAAGGCTGTTTCTCCAGTGTCTTGAAAAAGACTGAGATACTTGACAATAAATGAATTTCATTTTTATGCAATAAAAATTATGCTTTGTGAATATATCGTAAATATATTATGTAAACAGCATTTTGTGAATATACGTGAAAACAGGGTTCAAATTTGACAACGAATTAAAACTGTAGTACTTCAACGGAGTAAAGGAGCACACAAAAATAGAATAATCACGCAAGGCTGGTTAACTTAATTCACAAGTGTGGGAGATTGTCTGATATAGGAATAATAAATTCTGCATACATGCATAAATTCTTGTACGCCATTTAAAGCGCACGTTAAGTACAACATTTTAATGTTTTAACAGTGTACGTTAAGTTTCCTTGGAGTTGTCAAATTTAAAATCTTTACTTTTGTGGAACAAACAAAACATTACCAATGTGTAAATGTGAAAATTATCTGCTTTTAAAGCAAATAAATTGAACGGAATAACCAGTGAGATCCTCTCATTGGTACCTAGAATAGAAGGTGTCTTGTGAATTTTGCTTAAAGCTAAGGATACTTAATATTTTAAACACATGATTTATACTTTTTTTTTTTTTACGTTTTGTTTACTATTTCCGCTGTGGAGCGATTATACTTCATGAGTCAGGCAAACTTCACGCTTCCTATCATCTCTTCCTAAGCCTTATAGAATCTCTTTCACGTTTGGGTTTATAATTTATTCTGTTGACAGTCTAATTTTCATCTGCTGTAGGCTTCACGTTACATCCATTTCTAATTGTTTTCATCCCTTTTTTCTAAGGATGAAAAAATATTTCATTATTGTCTAAATGCAGATATGATCTAATCTGGAAAATCTTTTAACAGCATTTCACAATTTCCTTTCTGTAACTTATTATACTTTTTTCCTTACTTTTCAAAATTTCATATCTACTTCATTTGGAGTGTGGCCTGTAGATTTACAAAAGTTACTTCTCTCCGCAGTCTATTTTGTAGCGTTCTGTGGATTGTATTATAGATCTCATTGTGTTCCCACTACTATTACCATTTCACAGAGTTTTAAATAATATATTAACGTCAGTTATCTTGTTTAATTGTGATAGTTGTCTGACCTTGTTAAAAGCAGACACTAAAATATTTTTTAACAATTTATTTCATAGACGTTTCGATCCTAGTTGGGATATTTTTCAAAAATCTAGGGTCCAGATTTGTGAAAACACTTAATAAAAAATCAGTCATCATTTTATAAAAAATGTCAATAATATAAACATCACTGGTCATGTATGTGGATTCGCAAACATCATTTACAATGCATTGCCAGATGAAATTAAACAATTAAAATTGGTACACAAATTTAAATTAAAAGTAAAATCTTTTCTGCTGCAAAACTGTTTCTATACAATTAGAGACTATACTGATCGCCAAAAAGAAACATAATGTTTACTTTAACAAAAACAAGATATAGTATAATGAATTAGTTTACATTTGCATTGTATAATTAAAAAAAAAGACTCAATATGCCTGTAACAAATAATGTACTTCCGGGTCAATGACCCCCATCTCGATCAGGTTTTTGTCCAGTTTCCCTGATCCATTGAGCAAATGCTGAGATGGCCCCTTGATTTGCTTCTGGACGTAAATGTAGCTTCACTATGCGCACGCTTTGTTGAACTTTCCTTTGCTTGTAGTGGTAGTAGAGCTTAGGGTGAGTTTCTATTTTGTTAACAATACAGAAAAATCAAGTCTGTTCGTTTCTTTACCGTTAAAAATAAGTTTTCTATAATTTGGCAACGAAAATATCTAGTTTTCGAAATGTTAATCTCTCGCTTTTTTAAATTTGTTGTTATTATTATTATTATTATTATTATTATTATTATTATAAATCTTTCAACTATTAATAGTTAAATTGTTGGGAAGGGATTCTGAAACTCAAGAAAGCGTGCGCAGATGATTTTCTCCCCCATACGTCACATACAGTTTTTGACTGTTTTTGACTAAATAAATAAAAATAAATAAATAAATAAATCATTTGACCAACTCGTATAACACAAGTCGTTTTGTTTAAGTAAAGTCTTTAAAGTTGGCCAGACGATGTTTCCGAATACACATACATACACCAGACATTTTTTAAAAAACGACTAGTGTCATACTACTTGGCCAGATGATGTTTGCGAATTCACTTACATGACCAGTATTTTTTATAATATTAACAATTTTTTTCATGAATAATTCTTCAGAAATTTTATCATCTTCACCAATTTGAATAGTTGTCTTTTTGTGTAAAATAAAAGCTTTTTCTTATATGAGGAGAAAAGAAGGAGAATTCTCGTCTCTAATATCCCCAAGCATATTTTTTTATGTAATCGAAGATCTTTCCAATATCTTCAAAGGTTTAAAATATCTTTCTAAGTTCATTCCCCATCGTTTTTCGATAATTACGTGTAAAAATAATATTCGTGCAGGATCGTTCAATTCTAAAACAACGTTGCTCTTCTTTCAGTTCAAAATCACGGATTCGTGAATACAATCAGCATACAAGAGACAGATTAATACTCTCTTTAATACCCATTCAATATGTATTTTTAGAAAATGGGAGTTGCTTTTTCCAAAAGCTGGATTTTTCTTTATTTTAAACATTAAAAAAATTAATGGATTCTTGAGAAGATCACCGACATATTTTAATAACTCCGCGCTCAATCGATGTTCAACCAATAGCTTTTCTAATTCTTCTTAGAGTTTTATTTCCTTGAATTTTCGATTCTTGTGAAGTTTCAGTAACAACATAAGGCACTACGTCAATTATTTCCACGATTCATTTCGGTCTCAAATATTCCTACATTATCTAATGCAGTGTTTGTTTCATTTTTGTTTTCGTTTAGGAACTCTGGTGTCAATGGCAATCTTCTGTCACTGGCTTCAACTAGAAGACTCAAAAATCGGTGTAATAGCATGCAGTTTCCAAACAATCGCATACCTAATGTATTCCTGTGTAAACGCGGGATGGGCCATGTACATTGGTAAGTTCTTATTCAAATCTAAATAAATTATGTACTTAATAAGTATTATACGAATTTCTTTTGAAGCTTGGCTACAAACTATGAAAATGAATGAAGTCACCATTCATTTTCAAATATAATGAACATATTTGAATACAATTAAAAAATATTCAAATGATACATGCACTCGCAATAAACATATCGTTCATTGGTAGATGTGTCAGTGTTTCAGCCCACGAACGATATATCGCGTAAAAAACTCATTTATAATTTTTTAAGGATTTGCTCGAGGAGAGCTGGGTCATCACCCCCAACTCATGAATTACAAGGGGGCCCTTGGATCTTAAGGAAGTCAAAGGTGCCCATGGAACTCAAGGGGGCCATTGAAACCTAACGAGTCCCTTAATTTTATTACAATTTCTAACTTTTTTCATTTAATTTTCATCGCAGCTTCTATGTTTCAATGTTGCAAGTTAATATATGTTATAACAATATTTCGAAAAGTTATGTCTTTTAGTGAATTTCACAACTCTCTTAGAAAGGAAACAAATTGCGTTTGCTGTTGCAGTACCATTCCTAGAACTGATGCTCGGAGCTGGAATTACAGTGCACAAGTCCATTGTTTCGAAACTGGTGCCGAATTCAGAGATGGGTATGTATTACAGATGATACAGTTTATCTCACGGGTATGTACCAAGTATGGGTTGCTAAAATTCAGTAAACATTTTTTTAAGTCTGACAAACACTATTTTTTTACCAGGGCAAGTGACAGCTATTCTCAGCATGAACGAAGCAATTGTCCCATTGATTGTTAACCCTATGTACAATAAACTCTATCAGTATACATTATCCACAATGCCGGGAGCCTTCTACTATTTAGGGGCAAGTCTTGCATTTCCTGGAGCTGTTATATTCTGGTAATGTGACTTTTCAACTTTTAATTTACTACTTTCAAGTTTAAAATTACACTACTTTTGTTTTTGTTTTGATTTTTAATTTTATTTTGAATGTTTTTTTTCTTTCAAGCACGGTGTATTTCCTTAACAGAAATGTCCTAGATTCTCGAAAAAAAGACGAAGAGGCAAACAATACATCCGAGAAAACTGGCACCAAACACTCAACAATTCCTCCCTCAATCACTTCTAAACAAATCGACTGCTGATGGAAACATCCAAAAACATTTTCAAAATATATCCAAGTGGAATAAAATAATGGCTATTCCATTCGTGAAGTTAACACCAATACTGTTGGACTAAACATATGGTATGCACCATTCCAGACGGTGTATCCCCAAAAAATTATCACCTTTTCTTACTACCTCCTCCCTGCTGGTCAAACACTAAAAGTGTGATACAGTAGAGTCTCGGTAATTTGAGGTGGACGGGATCCGGCCTAGCTCGAATTAACGAAAATGATTAATTTATTAAAATAAAAATATAAACACAACTTATCAATATCAAAGTATGTATATTTCAATAAAAATGTACTTGCATAATATTATTACATTAATTGCTGAAGATAAATTAATTACATCTTAGAGTAAATGTCAGTTGTTTTTGTTTAAGTATATTATTTCGTTTACACGCGGCAATATCACGCACTCTGCACATCTAAATTTATGGTTCGACCGATTTGGCGTAACACAAACTCTACCGTACCAGTCCAACAACAATGCTTCGAATACGCCAAACAACAATAAAAATAGATGAATATTTTTCATGTCTCGGTCACTTTTTCGGGAATAAATTTAATTATTTTAATTAATTTTTTTGTTAGAGGCATTTAAATCGGATTCATGGGAAACTCAAACAACCGAGACTCGAATTATAGAGACTCTACTGTTCATCAGTCATAAGAAGCGCGATCGTGTGCACTTGAAGAGCGAACACAACATTATTAATATTTGGCGCACTCTCAAGCTTTTTAGAAGTAATTTCATTCGTGGAATAGCCTTATAAAATGTGCATTGGAAATTTTCAGATAAATTCCCTCAGCGCTAAACGACTCGGAAATTTATCGGAAATTTCCAACGCACTTGTGGTGTTACCTCTGATAAATCATTACATCTCATTTTTAATTTAATTCGTTAACATATTGCAACTGACGAGAACAAAAGAATGTCTTCCTCAAGACGTCACTTATTTCAATGTTCTGTTTAAAATAAGTAAATGAGCAAAACGTGTAAATGCATGTGCAGTTCCATTGTCAAGTAAACTACAGAAAAATCATGTAAACTTTTGTCCAAAGAAGTTGTAATTCATTTGCTCATTGCAGAAAACCTTTCATAACACGGTAATAAATACTTATTGATAAAAGTGACAATGCGTCTAGAACTTGAAAGAAAAATTAATAGGTTCGCTAGATGGTATCCGCTATCATTATCATTCACTTTTAATATTATTTGTGTTGCGAAGTGCAATGTTCAGAAAAACTGACGATTGTTAAGCGTAAACTATCGGTATAAATATATAAAACATGTTAAGAGAGTAATTTTTATAGTCTTCTTTTTTTAAATGTTAAATACGTGAATAGACTGCAAATATTCTCGTCGGCAAATGTAACGAAAACAAAACATTGTTGTCATCTCCAGCCTCTGTGATAATTTGTATTTTAATGAACGAGGACTCAATAAAACAAGTTGCTGAGCTCTTTAAACTCAGCCAACATGTCAATATCCTTGGTTTATTATTTTTCGAGAACTGTGTTCAATAAAAAGAATTTATTATAAAAGTTGGCCATGATTAGTATAAATTGGTTGGCTACATTACATGAACTTTAAATTGCAAATTGTCAAGAAAATTAGCGACTTTCACTCGATGACTTGTCGCAATAAGGCATACCCAAATCTGTCTTCTCATACGTGCTGAGATATATTTACTATCTGCGCACATTTTCTGCAGCTCTGAAATACCTACTACTTCCCTTTTACAATACATGGTTGAATTATAAATAAAAAAGTAGCAACTAGCTTTGGTATCCACATTTGATTTCAAAAAATTATCGTTTCCATATTTATATGGGCAAATAAGGTACAGATTGGTTTTGAAAGTATTACTGACGAAATAACTAACACTCAGCTCCTCTCGCATGGAGCAAAACGAGAACTCAAAAAAATTTGCTTCTCTCTGGTTCACGTCCATTTTTTTCGTGTCTCAGCAGTTTACTTCAGGTAAGATGTTAAAATGGAAACAATCCTTTGAGAATTAAAAGTTATGTCATACTGCAATTCAGCAAAAAAAATGAGATCGTAATTATGACGGAGATCTCTCAAAACAATTTTTTCGTCTTCAAAAACTTTTGCCCGTCTGTCTGTGAACAGTACCAGACTGGATACCGAAAACAGAAGTTTCTCCAAAACTGACACACTTCAATTTATGTGATCGAACTCAAGTTCCTGCAAATTTAAAACAGATCTTTTAATGTTTTGGGTACTTTACATGTCCCTACATATTTTGAAACTTTTCGCGAGAGGGTTTCAATTTTTTCTTTAATTTGTGTTTTGCTCGAATAGACGACAAAGCATTGCGAAGGTGAAAGAATCTTTAAAATATATGAAATTCGGAAAATTAGGAAAGTTCACCTTATTTCAAACCGTCAAACATCTGCTTTATTGAAACTATATGTTTGTTTCTTAATGCAATCCCTTCCTTTACATTAGCACTTTAAATTATTTCAGGAACATTTTTCTTTCAAATACACACTACTGTGACTAGTTTTCGCGAAATATGATGTCGAATCATGACAATTTTACAAAAACAACATGATTTTCTGCAAAAGATTCAATATTTTGTTTAAACGTTTAGTAAGGAGAGAGCACCACACACACTGAATACTGTGACACAAGTATTATATCTTCATTCAAATTTTAGAATTAAAACAATTATACTTTTTTCGAACCTCTCCGCCATAGTTCGAACATGAATAGACATATTTGGATCAGGTCACCATTTACCCTCTCGGTCCTTTTGGTAACTCGCCCTTTCCGGCACCTCCGCAGTTTCCAACGTCCGGAGTTCCTGGGCCGTCCTCCTTCCTTTACACATCCATTCGCTGGTGTCCAGTAGAACACTTCCCCACTCGGCTGTCAAAGGCATCCCTAGGCCTGCCTCCATTATTCCTTTATGATCGATGGGGGTTGCCAGCTTATCCATAGGACCATCTCGCCTACGCTAGCACCGGCTCAGGTATTTCAGGTCATCAACTGATTTAATTGCAGCGCCTCTCACCGAGAGGTCCTAGGGTTCGAGCCCCGACGGTGAAGCGGCTTTCGACTAGCTATATACCTAGGTCGACTTCGGTCGCTGTCTGGAGGAGAATTCTAGCGGCCGGCTGCTCTGGTTGGTATTTTTTCGTGCTTTCTCAGATCAATATCAGGTGAATGCCGGAGTAGTACCCGAACAAACAGGCCACGGACCACGCGCGAACGTTTTTTCCTCTTCCTTGAAATCCCCATCCCTTATCGTACAAGCAATACATTACCAGTCGAGTGCTTAGTGCTTATCCTGGCTGGGGCGGTGCACCGCTGGTAGAAGATACCGGGATCCCGCATGCCAAAGTGTAGGTTGGCACCAGATCGCACTATCGGGAAGAAATACAGCCACCTCCCGTAACAAAACATGCACTACATTTGTAGGACTAATGACCATAGCAGTTGAGGCGCTCGAAAACAATGAGCAAGGTTGGCAACAATGAGGAGTGAGTATCAGTCTGAGGGGGGAAGGTCAGGGTTAGTGGGTGATTGGACCTGACCCTCCTTGCCACAACACACGAAACCAGGAAATAGCCTAGGTGCAACATGCACTTGCATCTCATGCAAGATCTTACGCCGCCCAAGCAGTCCAAGACAGAACAGAAAGGATACTGTTCACACGGTAGGTGAGAAAGCCCTTCGTGTCACAACACAAGGGAAAACGATCAGGACTAAGGGGAATTCGAACCCATGAACCCCCCATTACGTGGCGTTCTCGAATCCGCGATTTCCAAGGTTCGCTGGTTCGAGATAGCCTCTGGATGACCGCCTTAGCGAATCAGCTGACCGGGTAGGCTTTCTTCGTTAACATTCACAATATAGATATATTTCATTATTTTATCTAGTTGTAGACAAAGCTGTGGTTTCTTAGGATGTTTCTCAAACTGTAAAATGTTTTGAATGCAAAAACTGACATATTTTCGAAAACCATTACACGCAATTTTCTGAAAACCTCTTCAAAATGTTTTCCGAAATGTTCGTACGAAATGAGCTTTTGCTCTTTCATAATCTTTTACAATATTGCTAAAGTCCCAATTCAATTGAACTCTTAGGGGAGCGAAAAAAATTGAAAAAATATGGGAGATCGTTGTACCACTTTTTAATGGCATGTTTTCCAACTTTGTTGTACAAAATTTGCATGATTTTTTAACCATAAGGGAATCTATATTTTTATCGTTGTAATTATTGCATAACTTAGCATTTCTTTTTCATTTTGAAGAATTGGTTTAATAAAGTAATAAGTATTTGTAAAGTACCTGGGTACTTATACATATATTGTATAAATGCACTATGAAATAGAGGTTTTGCATTAAGAACTTAGGTCAATATCGAATAACTTGCTTTTTAAGTCCTGTTTTCTTCCTTTGTAATGAGAATTTTTGAATTTTGCTCATTCTACTGGGTTAAACTTGGTATAATTTTGTTTTTCGACATAAGGGCATTAATTTCGTTTTTCTTACGAGAGTCGGACAATGCCTTTTGACTTTCCTGGTTTTTGGCCAACTTATTTCACTCAATCAATGGTGGCGATGTATTTGAAAGTGGATTTATGTTATGCAATGATGAATAGCACACCCGTAATACTCATCATCCGTGATGAGTCTTGGGTATTAATTTGCTTGAACTGAAATAACCTTGCTAAAACTTTCATCGTCTGCAAAAAATAGAAATCTAGAAACCCGACGCAGTTAAATTTTCAACCAAAATATTTTTCATGGTCCGAGGCATAAGTTATTAAAGTATGTCAACATATAACTGTATTTTTGGTGTAAATCTATGCCAATGGATATGTATGCTACCAATTTTTCCTTTAAATAAATAATTCTATACAAAAAAAAACTAGGAGCATTACAATGCACGAGGTGTTCACATAAAATTTAGCTTCACGTTTCGTTGGAAGTCAAAATTGGCAATCGTTAGAAATCTTACTTTTGACCTCACGAAATCAACTCATCTAAATAACTTCTTTCAGAATAAGCATAGATGCAAATAAACGTAGATGAATAGATTCAAATGAAAGTGACAGTGTTACCACCATCTCACATGTAAAATGCATATTTTTACTCTGCTAATTTCTACCACAACTCCTACTGACAATAGGTACAAGGTGGTCTGAAATACAAGCATTTCCTCTTCGTTCTTTTTTATAACACACAAGGCGGAGAGGTAAGACCGAGTAGAGAAGTACTCCCGTATAATTCAATCTCGTAGCATGTCAAGCAATCAGTTTACTTTCCCATACAGTTGCAATTTCTGCAGGCTCTGAACAGGTGGGGTAGAATCGAGAAGCGGCGAACCAGCAAAAATGTAATAGAATGTTCACGAAGATCTCATCCTGTAGAATAACAGTGTGAGGAACGTTTCTTTGAAGCCAAAGGCCTCATTATTCCATATTCTAAGGAAATTCTTCAGGAGTTATTTAACCATATAGATTTTTACAATGCTGCCCAGTGTTGCAGGTTGTATTTGGCATGAATATTTGGATGCGTTTTTTTTTAAACAAATACTTCAATTTTTGAAGTCAACGTGCAATTCTTCACTTCCCCGTGTAATTCCCTTTCTTTAGAGACTTCATTTACACAAGTCCAAGTTTTATTTATACATCTCCCAAATCGTCAATAGTAACATTACGAGCATTTTTATACGTTTTTGCATTTGTTAAAGCAAGAACTTCAAATAATTTCTTATGAAGCATCTCGAAAACTCAATACTTTTCTGTGAAAATGAGCTTAAAATTGTGCATTTTCAGAAATGCTCAAACGACATTTTTTTCCAAGAAAGGCACTAATTTTTTCAATGAAAATTTGTGTGGAAAACCAGTTTTTCCGCTTCTATAATCTCCTCAAAGTCAAATTTGAATTCACCATTAGGGGACTGAAAAATACAGAAATATGAATATATTTATTTTAGACGCCAGTAGACGGTGGCTGGGAGGAAGGTGAGATAAAATCGAAGAGTAAGAGAGTATGAAATTAACTACGCACTAACTAGTACTGCCATTCTGTAGCACCACTAGTTTTATTTGTTTGGTATGGATTGGGGTCCCATTACATCAGCTTTGCTCAGAACCTGCAATGCGGTTTCAAGCAGCTCACGCGATATTCTCCGTTGCGGTGGCAAGGATTAAATCGCCCTCCAACACGACTTCTTTATAAACACAAGGCAAGAATCACATCTGCCTTTCCTGCCGAGCATTAACATGTACGTGTCATTTCAATGAAGCCTTTTGTTGAATGTGTGATTGTAATTACTTAACACTCTAAATACCATAGTGATATTCCTTGAAATAAAATTAGGAAGGTCCATAAATAATTCTTTTTCATATTCCACGTTATGTTTTAAAACATGCAAACTTACGCAAAACAGATGTACAAAACTTACGTACAAACAAACACAATAGGTCTAGGGTTAATGAAAAGGAAATGAAAAATAATTATGCAAAAGAAAATATTCAAATTCATTCATTTTAGATAATGATGCAATGTAACCTCGAATTTCCCATATAGCTATAGATTTCAAACGAGGTAAAATATATTAACCGACCCGTAAGACTTGTAGTTATCAATGTCTAGGGCGTTATGTGGATGATGTTGCCCCGAAGGCGACTTCAAAACCGAGAACCTCATGCCCGAGAGGTTGGAAGTCGCCCTCGGGACAAAAAACATCAAGAAACTCCCGTGCTGCAAACAATACTTGGCGGTTTACCTGTTCGTTGATGAATCAAACCAGAATTCGAAAATCTTTAAATTTGTCTTGCAGCAAAAGTGAAAAGACGAATTGTAATCGTCAGCTATGATGAATACGTTGCCAGATGCTGCAGCTTCTGGGTCAATGACTCCCACCTCGATCAAGTTTTTCTTCCACTTTACCTGATGCTTTGAGTAAATGCTGAGATGGCCCCTTGTTTTGCTTCTGGACATAAATGTACTTCATTATCTGTGCACGTCTTTTAGAATTCAGTGGGAAATTTCGTTCTCCTTGTTGCGGCAGGAAGTATTATGCCTTGACGAAGGACATGATGAGTGATAAGAGCCCACATTTATTGCTGATTTACGCTTGAAAATAGATTTTATTACATCAGAGTGTATATTTTGTTAAGAATCTTTTAAAAAAATGTTCATTTTCTTTCTGTATTCAAAATTCAAGTAGTATATGGCTTAGGGTAGGGATCACAGAATTTTGAAAACGTGCACAGAATTCACTTCTCCCATAGCACATCGCACACAGTTTTTAACTGTTTTTTATGTAAAATAAATAAATAGACCAGAGCGCATATTAATTGATCACTACTAGGGAACGGAATTTGTTGAAATAAAAAATGCAAAATATGTACATACATATGTATTTTTTTTCTAAAACATGTACGAAAAAACAGAAAATATGTAAAATAAAAATTCATTATTGTGTTTATAATTGTTCTCTATAAGCATTTTCTGAGCATAGAAGGTCGCCGATGAGTTCTTAACAAGGATTGGGAGTGGCTGAAAGTAGGTTCTACCTCTACAGAAGTAATTGTACACCACATACAAGAATGCCAGTGAAGGATTACGGGGTATGGAGTTAAGGGGAATATACCCCCTCCCAAAGAAAAAAAAGAACTCGAACAACGCGGTAAGAAGATGTTCTGTAAAATATATTTGCTAGTTTTCGACCAATTTACGAATGTCTGTTTGAAACGTGGATGAAATTACTCTTGTTCACAAACATCCGCTCGTGTTTGACTCCGAATTCGCAGTTGGCGGGAGGGTGGAGTACGTTTGCCAATTCATGGTGAAGAAATGGTGGTCATAGAAGTAACATACTGCAAACGCTTCTCTGAAATGTTCCGTTTCGACGTATAAACGAATTAATATTTAACAAAATAAATACTAATAGGTAAAAATATGTAATTATACCAAAATAATAATAATATAAGTATAAAATAATAATAGTTCTAATTCTTTCAGAATATCTCGCAAACTCAAAAAAATATTATTGAATGCAGGTATTTAGTTCCTGTAAAAACATGTAATTACATGCAAATCCGCTCCCTAATCATTACATACTCGTAGTAGGAAAGGCTTATTCATACCAAATTGAAAAAATATTGTGAAGTTCCCGAGGAAATCATCAAAAAGCTGCAAAAGCTACAGATTGTATGTTTCCAGTAAAATCGCGGAAAATATTTTAAAACGCCTGCAGCTGCAGCAGCAGCAAAAATGCAGCTGAACGTAACAACACAAAATGGTTTTCCAAAAAGTAGCTCACTCACTGCTCAAGAACATCACATAAAATACTATCTTATAACACTTTTACATTATGCACTTTCCTAACAATATTTTTACGAAAAGTGTTTAGGGATGCAGCAGTTACATCGTTTAATACAACGGTTCTTTACACATCAAGAATACCAAGCAAGGTGCTCGATAAAGCAACACGTGAATAGCAAATATTTAATGGCAAGCGACCTTTCTTGGAACCTTACTGTTTCCTATGAACTTTACTGTCATCTGTCTCCTAAGTAGTCACACACTGAGTTTGAGAATTCAGTCTGTAGGCGCAATGTGAGAATACGCAGAATAACACACAAATATTTGCGTTTTTTTTTTTTAAGAAAAGAATTGAAACTGTTTCATTGTGGTTTCTTACGAGATCCGGGGTATCAAACAAAATGATCGCCACCTCTCACATGGCTATAGTTTGCTTAGGTATCTATTTCTGTGCGCTTAGGAAATTAGTAAAAAGATTATTGAGTTGCAATTTTCATATTAATTCAATTTTCATTATTATTATTAATGTTATGTTAATAATGTATCAACTTGTTATTCTTATTTGAGTATTATGCCATTTATTTAGAGTATTTGTTTCAACGTAAATAAACTGAATTCATAAACTGAAGGGGTTACAACAGCACGTACTTTCTCGCATTATTTATACCTTTTAAAAGTAGTGGTGCTAAAACAGTACGTACTATCTCGCCCATATCTTCACGCAAAATTACGCGAAAAATACTCACATTTTTGAAAAATGGACATGAACTTACTTCAAAATCATTCTTTAAGGAACAGATTCATTATGGGGGGAAATCTCTATCTTCATAATTTTAGTTGCTGGAAGACGCGGGAAAAAAAATTTGAATTTTTGCAATTTTCGAAAAATCAGTGTTCAACGAAAATGAGACCTGTAACATTCTCTTAAACGTCCTTCACACCATCTAACAACAAAATTTAATCAACAACGTTGGAGCCTTTTTTTAAATTTTGAATACGTCCCAGGGGCTTTATGTAAAGTATGCCCCAAAATTAAAATATCGGTTTCAAATTCAAGGAGCCGCGACATCATCAAGATCGACTGGAGAATATCAATTTTGGAGAAAATCGACCGAACAGATTAGCCGATAACGTTGTTCACAGACGGAGGGAAGGACGGACAGACACAAGTCATGCCGTCATTCGATTTTTCGATATCAAGGATCCACAAAACATGGATTCTAGCTACACCACGTGTTAGAGGATATCTTTTTCTAAATGTAGCAGCTGGATTTATCTACTTTTTCGTTATCAGGACCCTGTAGTAAGAGTTTTCTGCCGAAAATTCCCCATTTTTTCGCGCAGCGTTACATAACTTTCTCTCTGCTGCGTAAGCGGCAGCGAGAAAGTAAGAAGGTGCAAATAACGTTAACTGTACTTTAGTTTTAGTAATACTTAATTTTAATTAAGTAAATAGTAATAATTTGATTATGTACAAGGCTAATGGTTAATGATGTTTGAAGAGGGAAGAGAAAAAATACAGTGTTCCAGTAGAACAAGAGACAGTTTCCGGATTTCATCAACAAAGCATGGAAAACGGCGAAAATCCCAATCAAGAAGGGATCATCAAACTATAATGTAAGTTGATTAAAACTTGTTTTCTCTCTTCTTCTTCCTGAGGCTTTTTCCCTGCTTCGGGGGATGCCGATTTCGACTATCGGCGCCGTGTACCCGCAATGTCCCTCTGGGGAACTCACATTAATCTTTTACACTAGACACCCACATGCGGGCTCCTCGGTCTGTGGTCAGCAGACTTGCTCAATCTGATGCAGATGGCATGATGTGTAATTCTATTTTGAAAACGTATTAAGTTCACCTAATGTTAATACAGAATGGACCATTTTGTGGGCCTACAAGAATTTTAGGACACACATCAGGAAACACGTTGGCTGTTGTTTACTTACAAGGACTGTACGTATCATTCGTTTTGCCTTTAATGAAATGTTGCCAATTTAGCAATTGTAAGTTCTCACAAGCCGTTTTACCAATTGTTTGACGATTAAAGTATAAACACAACTGCATATAAAGGCAATGAACTGCATGTAGTTGTGTAAACCAACACTGGCGATGAATTGGGTGAGTTAAGTAAATATTGTGGGAGACGAAGAGATGTTTAAAGTGATGTCAAAAAAGATTTGTGCCTAACAACCTTCAGTATCAATTACACGTTGGGCAGGTCAAAGGTGATTAAGGACACAAGATTGTTGAGCCTCGTTATAATTATATTGGATACCCTTAGCGAAGCGTCTAACCGACTTACAAATTCCATGCCTTTCCGCTGGCAGTTATTTGTTGACATTACTTAGAAAAATCATTGGTTCTGTTATGTTCGCTAAAACAATCCACACTTCACTTTCGCAATCCTTGAGGTTGGTACTGCGACAAGGGACGAGCAAAAATGGCATCGACCCAAAAAGTAAATAACCAAGTTGTCTATTAGACGCATGGTTGTAAACATGCTTCAAAACATTTACTCACAAATTTTACTTAACTAGATATGAAGTGGAATTCCGCAAATGCCGAATAACTTCTATGCAAATATTTTGTTTGCGCACACATGTTTTTGAAATGAATTGCCAAAGTGTTGCACCTGGGAGAGGGCATCCCATTTATTATCATTTTACGTT
This sequence comes from Teleogryllus occipitalis, assembly GCA_011170035.1. Lineage (NCBI taxonomy): Eukaryota > Metazoa > Arthropoda > Insecta > Orthoptera > Gryllidae > Teleogryllus > Teleogryllus occipitalis. Next base: position 147,409 of record BLKR01001835.1, on the reverse strand, counting down.
CAAGAGCGTAAGATAAATGAACGACACTTGAAAAGATGGGAAATTTAAATGTTGATGCCTGGCAAAGCAGCTCCTTCGGCATTCGCGAACAGTGAATTGCCTACTCCCAGGCGGCGATCTCTCATTAACCATAGGTAACCACGGAGCATACGAATTCATACGAACATTTCTGATGCACGAGCGGTATTTAGTAACAACTCCATGAATGAAATCACTTCGGAATGAGTGCGCTTTCAGAGCACACCGCATCATACGACTGATGTATTGTAGGCGATGATTGACCAATGCGGAAATGGAAGAAATATTGGGTACAAAAAACGATATTTTTTTTAAATACACCGCTCTGATTTGGCAATATGTGATGTATTGTTAAACATTATTGGTGGTTAAATAGTATTTCATGAGTGGTGTAGGTGTTTTTATCTCTGCTTTGAGTCGGCTACTCAATGGTGCGACGAATACTCATGAAAATAATTAGTTAAGTGATCGGGAATAGAACTCTGTGCATCATCTCCTGTTTATATTTCCTTCCTGTTTATACGACTTCCAGAATTATAGAATCCAGAACTAAAAGTCTTTAAGGTAGCTGTCTACCTGAAAAATAAAAATTAAGAATTTAGTGTTTATTTTGTTTTCCCTTGTACCTTTAATTTGTTTTACGATTTTAGAGACCAAATGATTTTTTTAATCCTTATTTCCTTCTAAATAATTGGCCAAAATGCAGATATTTACTTTAGACATTATAACTCTTCAACAAATTGATATATTTTGATAATTCTTTTTTAAATTAATCACAATGTATATTCTAGTGAATAATCTAGAACGGTAAAGGTGCTGTGAAAATAGAGTCAGGAGTTGATGATTTGAGAAAAATAATTGTTTATAAATTTATTCTGGACATTTCAGTTCATATAAATGAAACTTTAGTGACACACGAACTATTCTAGTTCATTTACTAAAACAAATCATTGGTTACAGGCTGTAAAAAGAATTATCTTTTATTGTTTATGATTTATGATGTTTGACATGCATGAATATGCTGAAAATTCCCAATTTGGGAAAATGTATCTTACGTTCTCTCTACGGGCTTAACAGTTGACACTCGCTTCGAAAAATAAAAATATTTGCTCTAAAACTAAGAAACGTAGCAAGACACGCTTTGAAGCATTTAAAATAGAATAAAACGACTCAATAAATACGACTCAATAAAAATTGGAAAACATTAAGTATCACGATTTTCAGGTACACAGCTACCTTGACGCTCTCCGTCTTATTTCGCTTCAGTAATATTTCAGATAATCTATAAAAATAACTGTTCCTATTAAACTTTTTTTAATAGTGCAAAATACCCGGCCTTCGAACGCTACATTACACAGTACATTGCTTACATTAAAAATCTTCCACTATCAAGATTAACATTTTATTCAAAATAAAATGCAAAAATACATTTATTATAGGAAATAATGCTCCGAATTCTTCACTGGCACTTCCAACACTCATCTTCCTTTTAATTTGTCAAATACAAATTCTGTGTCTTCCGTTTTCAAGATTTCGGCCAAGGGGGGACAATTGTACTCTCTTCTTACTTGCATTGCTATAGGTATTACTCTTTCCAAATAACGAGCTCTCGTCCCGTAACTGGGATGAGTAGAAAGCCACTCGAATCTGTATCGCCAAGGTAGACCATCTTCGGTAGTGAGCATCATTTTCTTCCAAAATTGCAAAGCAAGACGTGGATCGAAACACGCTTTGGAGGCTAGCTGTATCCCAATAATATCCGCTTCGACTTCAGAGAAGCGACTAAATGGTAGATTAAACACCGCGTCCGCGCAGCTTCGAGCTAGAACATGAGCTGCTAGAGCCGCAAGAGTTGGCAGAGCAGACCATATTAAAAATACTGGAAGTAAAAACAAAAACTCCCCTACATACATGTGGCTCATTTGTTCAGCTAAGTGTTCCAGAACTGCATGGCAAAGTTCGTGAGCTACAACGAATCCGATTTCGTCGTCATTACGACACAGTTTGAGGATACCCGTAAAAACATACATGTTACCATTGGGCAAAATAAATGCATTTCTTACATCTGGTAAATCGATTACAACAAGGTTCCACTGACGGGTTCTAATTTCCTTTACGTCGTCATTTGCCGCCAGAATTTTATGAACAACACGTTTGACTCTTTTAAATGTCGGATCTGATGCACTCAAATAATATTTGCTAAATTCCATGTCTATTAAACGTGTTTCAAATGCCGTCATATGTACCATTTCGTCGTTGGAAAATGCCATAAATCTTCGTCGTTTTGTGATGGGTGCCGTTTCTATGTGTGTTAAGTAATACAATAGCATGATTATTGTAAGTGTGAGGAAAGTTATACCTACGAATCTCATTAGTTTGGATTCGAGCACGTCTCCTCCTGATATTCTTCCACGACGAACTAACAGAATTTGGTGTCCAATAATAGCCACTCCAATTGTGACGGCATTTGAAACCAACCACAGCGTCACAGGATTTGTTCGGGAAGGATTGGTAACATGAAATGGCCTACAAATGAAACCGGCATCCCGATATCGAGGACGCAAAACATTAAATTTTCCAGGTAAGCATTCCGCTAATCTAATCTTCGATTGTTCATGGATCCATGCAGCTCGAAATGGACTTATTTTGTATTGATGAGCGAGTCGCAGGCCTCCAAAAGGTTCTAATTTTGTCGTACTACATAAACAATTCAAGGAACGCATTCGTTTGAAATGCCGAAGTGCACAGTGCATTTTATGTTACACTGTGCATTTCTGGTGTCAAATTTGTATTAAAGTTTTCATAAGGTAATGTTTATTGACGATTTTGCGGTCCCCATTTGCTAGACATAGCAAGATCAATGCTATGAACGACACCCAAGTCTAGTAGGTGCAACGTCGCATAATTTTTGATTTACGTTCTTCAAACTTTCAATTTCCACACTTTATGGTGTTTCAGTTCCTTCTTAACTTCATCCCCAACTGGAGACATTTGACCTGGTGAAGGAAAGAGAGTGAAGAGTTGTTACAAAAGAAAACGTACTACGAAGAATCACATATGGGTTGCATTCCTTAACCAGGCTAAACGCACTGTACTTTCTTCAATTCACACCACTTTTTCTTTAAGAATTCAAATATTTGCCAAGGAAATGATCTATTAAAGAAACTCACCGATTAAACAGCGATGATAACAAAAAACTAACGTCATAACGGCATTTTTCCCACAATAAAAGTCGGCAAATCACGTAAGATACGTAGCCTTCTTGTTTTCACGCTCAAAATTTCGGAAGCCATGATACAAATTCTGTCAAGGCCAACATTTACAACCAACCTAGTATCAACGTGAAAACCACGATCTTTTGTTTTGACAAACAATTTTCAACGCAGATACATATAACCCTTCTAGCGTCAACCTTTGTCCGAGTCACATGGAGAATAAGGGGGCAAATTTTACCTATCGAATCTTAAAATGAAAGCAGTATTTTAATAATATCGCACTTGATACGGTCATGGAAATTACGATTAGTGAAGTATTTCGATACAAAATATCAGTAAGCGCAGTGAATAAGTGATTCAGACAAATTTCCCGACTTTTCAGAACACGTCTGAAATGGAAAGAAACTAGTCTTATTTCTGATGAGTAGAGCACCAAAGTTCACGCACTCATTTAAAATATGGAAGCAAAAACGGCCTTTTTTTCTGGCTAAAACTGCAGTGCAAAACGGCCTATAAACAATGAAATATCACTACTTAAATAGAATATAAAAATTAAAATAATTCATTTTTATTTTAACTCTAAAGTTTATGTAAAAAATTAATATTTAAAATTATCCATTTTTTTACTCCAAAATTTCAATCAGCACTTACAAGTTAGGAAAATATCATTTGTAAACTTTGTAATCTTCAATGCACATGCCATCAGATTTTTTTGCATGCTTCATGTACCAGAAATATTTTGGGCAAAAAAGCATTTTCTTTTTGTTTTTGTTCTTGACACTTGTGTAATCACCAGCACTCAGAAGGGTTGAATTGTATATCATAGACAGATCTCTGACCTTGAAAGGGATTGAAGGCTGCACTCAAAATTAAATGGGATTCCTAATGAGTAAAATTTGAATCTATGAAAGAAATAGAAAAATCAACTTCCTTTCTCATTAGGAATTTTAACATTTCCTGGCCCTGGAGCTTCCGTGACGGAGCCTTTTTGTTGCCCAGGCTTGCAGATATGTTTCCAGTTTGATCAAGATAGTTCTGAAGAGAAAAAAGGATGACCAAATGGAAAGAAAAGGCCAAAATACTAAAAAAACAGACAAAATGAAAATCTTCTAAAAGAAATACAATTAAGTGATTATTATTTCTGAAAGTCTTAAAATCGTAACAATAAAAAGGCATGTTGCCAAACTTTCGGGCTCTACTGATAACCTAATTATATCAGCTTTGTAATAGTTACTGACAGAGAGGTAAAATTTAATAAATTTCATTTTTTCTAAATTTATTAACTTTCATTTATTACCAAATCCTGATTTTACAAAACCTAAAATCAGGATTTTGCAAACTTAAAAAGTTGAGCCCTGAAAAGAAGGTAAATGTGACTTTACCACTAATTCACTGTGCATTCAGACATAAGTTCTCTAAAAGTATTTTATAAATCGTAGCCATTCTATACAATTCATGTGCTGTAGAGTATCACAGAAGCCAAAAATTACCAGGAGTGAGAAAAAAAAAGAAAAGAAAAGAAAAATAATAATAATAATAATAATAAAATAAAGAAGAAAGGTTAATGTGTTTGCAAAGTCTATAGTAGTTTGTGAAACTCCTTACAAATTGTCTTAATATAACTGATTTGTGAAATTATTCAAAACAATAACAAAGAAATGGAAGACGGTGGCAAAAACCCCAGTACCCTTCCTAATCAGTTCTACTAGGGTTAAAAACAATATTTACATAATATTCACCAATCATTATAAAAAACCAAAAGTCAAACCCACGTGTCTGTGCATCCGATAAACACTAATTAAATGTATTATTCTAATGTGAATGAAAGTTCAAAATAACTCAGGAAAGAACAATAACATCTAGTCTAACCACCGCTACATATAAAATTCAAATTTTAATGAAAGTTCAGATTATTCTCACGATAATTATAAATAATTAATGTGAGCCATTGAAGTTGATTCACTACTGAAACATTGAACCTACAATCACAATCAAGAATGATTTTATTCTTCCTATGTAAAGAGGCTGTTTACACAAAATAAAATTTGCCGGTATAGTTGAACACATATATATTCAGAGATCAAAATTTATTCCTTTAATAGGAACAAAATTCTCGAATTTACTCTCAATATTTATCTGTATTACTTAGACTCCATTCAGAAGATAAATTTCCACACTCAGGAATTATCGTATTTACTCGAATGTACGTCACTATGGTGACGTTCAACCTACCGATTGACCGTAACAGCTGATTTACGTCAACAGACCTAATGTTTAAATCGAAGTATGGGGAGTTTTTGCACGGCGAAACGTTATAGCAATCGATCTTCTACGCAAGCGCAGTTCGAATTTCTAATCACTTTAGTGCACCTGCACAAGCGCAGAAGATCGAGATTGCAGTCTGTTTGCTATGCCGTGCAAAAACTCTGTAATCGACGTCCCGCTCATTTTGAAGCTGCATCCTACTTTTAAAAAACACTAATTCTTACGATTAAGTGAAAATAAAATTGCACATTGTCTAATTCACAAGAAAATTGTCTTGTTGAGAATTAAAACTTAGTATTGCCTGAACCATCGCAATTTTCCTTTCTTAAAATTATCTTAAATTAGATTTTTGTCACCATCCTCAAATATATCAATGTTTCATTATTTTTGGTTCCGCCGTTCGGCGTCGCCCTCCGTCTTTTTTCCCCTTCTCCGCTGAAAGATTTTGGGCCCCTGCACACGAGCGTTGAGTTGACGCGCGGTGTACAATAATACTGTCATGCGAAACGACGAAACAGATCGTGTGCAGCTTCGAATTGGCTAGTGTTATTCTATAACGCGCGTCAACGCAACGCTCGTGTGCAGAGACCCTTTGGGCATTTAAGAACACTCCCTTTTAAATCACGCGATTTCCTTCCTGACACTCTCCTCTTCGTGTAGTCATCAACTTAATGAACTTGCATCGTTAGTTTGCATGCTCGAGTTGTGAACGGCGGACTCGCTAAGTAACGCGGGAGGATCGCAAGCCTCCAAATTCGACAAGTAATTCCTAGGAAAATATTTTATCATTCAGTCTCTGGGGCTGTGTGTAGAATGCATATTTCTATCAATGCTATTTTATTTTTCATTCCTACTCTTGCAAAAAGCTAATTCGCACTCCCTGTGCGTCGACCCGAGAGTTCGCGCAGCCTCGTCAGCGAATCGTGTAACAAAATTTTGGCAACGACTTTTTTCTTTCATTTTCACGTTGCTTTTCACTTACTACAATGTCAATCATTTGAGATTTTTCTCTTTACCGGCTTATACAAAACTATTGGTATGAATCGCCCTGCGTATGCGCGGCGGATACCGACAATATGGCGGCGAAGATAATTGGGTATATTAGATAGGCGTGATACTTATTGAATTTGCAGCTTGTACTTTCTTTAACATTTAAGTTTCTTGGCACGAAAAAGCAATTTAAAAGTATCCTAAGGCCTAATCTGGGAATACAAAACGATCTGTATTTTTCGAACGAAAAATCCAGGGAAAAGTCTCGTCTATTTGGAAAAATATGGAAATTTTTATGCAAAGCATTTCCACGTCTAAAACATGTGTCTCATGTTTACAACTCTTCCAAAACACGGCTAAGGGCATTCACGCAATAATTAATACCCATTTAGATTTAGCTGACACGGCAGCAAACACTCCAAATTAAGACTTGAATTATTTGTAAAATTCCAGCCAAAGAAAAATGCTTTCATCTTGTGACAAGAGTATGGGAATAATAGATTACCATGTAACCCACATTAACAATATTTCATTTCACAATTGCCCAATAATGGCAAGTACCAAGATCCCTTGTCTATATCCCTTCAAAGTGAGCCCTAAAAGAAAAAAGGAGCTTAATGCCAGTGAGAACTAATATACAATTATTTTCTGATCACAGCCTCAACCTTCAATAGCTCTCCTAATTTCGAGCAACAACTGAAATATATATTTGAAAATCATATAATAATTCAAACCCCTTTAAACCCTAAATATATTCAGATTGCAAACACCAGTCCCTGAAACCATTAACTATCTGTGGAATTTCTTGTGAAAATAATTTTAGATTTTTTCTGGTCTTCATTTTCTTTCCAAAATATCCTATGAAAATATTAAATTGATAAATCTTCTAATCTTGTCAATACCTTTTTGATGAAAAAATGCTTTAAATTCAGACTAATTATAAACTTTTCAAGTTGAGGCTAATTATACAAGTATCATATACCTTCCCTAGTACTGTGCACATGCTTGTTTGAGCATTTTATGGCAAAACATGTCTCTGCCATTTTCAGTTTTGATTGCACATTAATTTACTGTTAATAACACACGTTAATCTTAAAATAAATTTGAATTAATAGTATTTTCAGTATGCAATTACGATTTTTCATTTCAAATTCTCTATGTTGTGTGTCAATTTGGGACAATGCTGTCTACAATGCAAAACAGTTTTGTCAAAAGTTTCTCTCTCCCTTCACCTTACCTCAAAAGATAATTTCAAATCTTAAGAGATTTTTAACATATAAAATGAACATTAAAGAGATAATTATAAAATCAAAATTGTACATCCAATGCAATAAGATGCGATTGATTTTCCTCATATCAATAGAGTAACCAACAGAAATGTAAACCTAAATTTCTCTCACAGATCAAGAAAGAAAAATCAATTTGGCATTAAAATACATCTAATCAACTTTTAGAAATAGACAAGTAAATTCTCAAATAGATATCTCACAATTGCCTTTTTCTAATCTAGACTGTAGAATGTGTTAATATATCCCAACAATAACAATCCTGTTCCAAAAAGCTTAGAATTTTATAACGAAAATGTTATCTTTTTAAATCTAGAACTTACATCTGGACCCAGATGTATGACACTAATATAAAAGGCATGCTTAGTTTAAAATAGAAAAATGCAAAAATTGCAATATACACTTTTATTTGAAATTCAGTGAAATACTCAGTCTCAAACTCCGGCTTTAAAATCAGTACCCATCAATGTAATTGACCTCATCCAACTGAGTGACACCTACAAGCAATTTGTAGTAGGTATTAAAAGCAAAATCCCAAGCATTCAAATATTTAAATTAGTGGATTATTAAGATCTAATAAGTGAAATTGAAATTTTTCACTATTCAGTCTCTTCACCTTTAACTCATCTAATATATATATCATATAAAGAAAATCAATTCCATTTCTAACTGAAAAATGGATCTAAGCTACATCTACCTTTCTCTATTTTAAAGATTGATAGCAAAGTCTTGATCACCCAACACATACTGAATAAGTGAATTTATTAGGACCATAATCTGAATGTACAACATAAGGAGTCCTTTATATCAGCAGTAACATTTGAAAAAAATAAAGGACAACCATGGCATAATCCACAGCACAATGTGATAGCATATAAAGCTCATGTCACAAGCAATGTTGTGTCCTGCTTGTTCCACTTTAACTTTCATTCAAGCGAATACAATAACAAAAATACAAACCCAACATTGCTCTATTATCTGGGCTGCGTGCACTGAGCTTTTTTAACATAGTGAAAGGCTTTCTTCAAACACAGCACCAGGCAAAATTTAAATACCTACAAAACAATGCTGCAAGTACTCTAAGTCACATCTCAAAACAGAAGCTTAAAAAATACCAATGCAAGAAATGGTACTCGTTCTTTCACTTACATCATTGCATTATAAACATCAATTTTAAGTGCCTAGTTTATTATACATCCACAATTCCCCGTATCAACAGAATTGTTCAGTGTAAAATATTATGGCATGGTACACTTCATCATATATATCTCAGCAGTGTTAACTACAGTAAAGATCACACAGCAAAAAATCTCAATAATCCTCTGTACAAATCAACTTACCTAATTGAACAACCAGAAATTCAAATTTAAACACACTGGAGTAACCATTATTTGAAAAAATGAAGTCTTCATGTATTATTCTACAAGGAAATAACTAATTAACCAATGACTTTAACAGTATTTGGGTGCATAAAAATAAATTAAACCTTCCATAGGCATAATTGTTGCTGCTTACAAATGCTTTCACCTAACAACAACAGAGATGCAAGGAATGTGTCATACTACAAGTTGAATCATCAACAGATGAAACCATCAGTAGAGCAGTTAACAGAGAAGGCCGGTCACATTTTCTCCCTTATGTATTTGTCATGTTATAATAACACAAAGAATAACCGGTGATAGCTTGCTATATTACTTGAATTGTAATTATTACTGAAAACCCTAGATGTACTTTTTAGTACATCCTCACCCCTACCCCTTTTATGTTTCCACAGCAACATGACAGTTCCTTCCAAACTATCTTCCACAGTGATAATCTGTTCTCGTTAAACATATCACTTCCAGAACAGTCCCCCAAGTCCTGTCAAATATTTGAATTACTGCAGGTTGGTTTGCTGTTTAAGGTGTACAGCAAGCCTTCTTGGCTGCACTACTCTCGTCTGTGGGTTCCACATGGATGGGTTTCATGTTGCCGGACGGCGTGTCTTCATCTGGGCTGTCCGGAATCTGCTTCTGAGACACGATGCGGTAGATTTCTGCATGAAAGAAATCCAAAGTCATTGATGTATCAATATTTACATAATTGGCACCAGGTTCCCAGTGTGTTCCTAAATGAACTCTCCTAGCATTCTAAACAATGGCACAATCTTTCTCAAATTTATTATCAAAAATCTTATTGGAAACTTATGTGAATATTTGAACCATTAAAAAATTAATTAATTCAATTCAATGAAAAATGTAATGTAGGTTCCAAAATTGTGTGTATTAAACAAAGAAAAGCAAAACCATTTAATAACAATTTTCAGCATTTTACAATGAAACCATTCTAGGCATGAGAACAAGATAAAATCATACACAAATACCTTAAAACTTGCAGATCATTCAAACAAGTGATGGAATTCTAAGTCACATTCTTATTAAACACAGATGTTATATGAATTACATTTAATCAGAGGATAAGGAGTCTGCCTTTCTCTACTCGATTGGACTCAAATACCTCCTAATAATACACACACCTCATATATTCCATAAATAAGATGAACGCTACTATTCATGTCATCCATTAACTAGAGATCTTGGGATGTTTAGACAACATACCAGCTGTTGTCTCAAAAGCAAATATAAATACTGCACTTCTGCTCCAGACAACAATATATTTATATTCAAATTAATACAGATTCATCCCAGTAGCATGCCAAAATGGTGGTTAAAATGCTTATCTAAGTATCACATTTTTACACTGATATGAGTAACACAATCTAGATACCACTTTCACATAATATAATGCAACCAATTAACTACAACTAGGAATCACTACAATGGCAGAATAGGAATAGTTCTATATAAAAGACTATTAATTAATCACATTTTAACATCCTAAATGCAGTTACACTTTAACAATATGACTGATCAGCTTTATTCTGATACACATTTGCATGCTTCAGAAAATAAGGAAACTTCATGCAAGGAGAACTGGTATTTTTATGAAATATTTTACAAATAATATTGCATGCAAAATGGGTCAAACAAAATTAATGAAATTGAAAGATTTAACGAATGCCTTTAAATTCATACACGAGACAATATTCAATTTGAACCCAAGAGGTTTTTGAAAAAAATTTTTTTTTTTATATAATTTCAATGGACATAACAACCCCGATAAGAATGAATTAGTGGCACTTGAAACAACACATCTGCATGTGAAAACAGATACTATATTCAAAAAGACTGTATACACAGCAACAGCTTTGGTAAACTTTTAAGCCTACAGAAATTGGGAATATGCATTGTGTAGAATACATAAACTAAAGATGCATCTTTCTATTATCCACATGTCACACCAATTACACAAACTGAATCCACCATTTCATCATGTCCATTGAAAGCCATGCTCCTGAGCTGAGTTAGGGTTGCTACAAGATGTACAGAACCTGTACGTGCGTCAGTCACTGGCAACACTGCTTGCGGACACTGTCCGTGTTCACCGTCGGCTTCACATCAATTGGCTCCACGTTTTGCGGTCGAATTGTGTCCCCTTCTGGGGGGTCACGGATTTGCTTCTGAGAAACGATCCGATAGATTTCTGCCCAGAGGGTAGGAAAAAAAAAAGAAAAGAACTTAGAAAAATTTTCACAAAACAAAAATGGACACAGACAGGATAAGAATGGGAAGTCAAGATAAAAGGAAAAGCTGAAAATAAAATTGGTTTAGCATTTTTATACAAAATTAAGGAAAGCCACTTTAATTTCTAAAAGGAGCAGAAATATTTCAATTTTAAATATTGTCTGAATGTTTTGTTTACAAATTTCAAAAATTCAAAACATAAAATCTGCAAAGTGAAAATAAGGCTTGCAATAATATGATTTGCTCTTTATTCCATATTTGATTTAATGTGTGTCTAAAATCTTTGTGCATATTAGTGGAATATAATTAAATATACATTAGAGAACTGAAGAGAGACTGTTTAATATATATGGTTTTACGTCATGCATGCAACAAACTTTTTTTACATTAATTTAAAGAAACACAATCCATTGCAGAATTAAATAATTTTTACATATGTTTCAAATGAAGTCGACAAGAGCAAAAGAGAGAAAGCAAGAAAAAAGTTCACAGCTAATGCAAACTTAAACGTATAAAACTGATTAAACTCTTATGTTTTGCTCCTAAACAGATAATACGAAAACTAAATAGGCGACAATTTAATTTTCCTTCTTTCAAAACACACACCCTAAAAGAGCTTAAACTCATGCCAAGAACTAATTTTTGACTGAAGATTGAAAATCTCTCTTTTCCTCTTCAAGGTCTTCAAAAACAAATTGTCTACAACTGTACTTACAAACCATACAAACGTTTAAAAATAATGTAAGAATTACTCTTTCCATGTTACTAAACGTCACTCCTCTCTCTCTTTCTTCCCAACAAGTTTTTTGTTCTGTTTTAAGCAACACTATAATTTGTTTCCTATTCAATATTTAAGAGAAACTGAGGGTCTCCCACCCAATAACAGAGCAAAGAAGGTTTACATGAAAAGCTGACTTTAAAAATTATATCATCAAATTTAAGAAGTACGCTACCAAAACTTGGGTGGCCACCTACCCCAAATTTTGAGTAAGAAAATTGCATCCCATATTAAAAGCCAATTGTCTCATAAATAATAGAAAAGCGTAAGTAGCTATTACATTTTGAAGATTTGTCAGCGTATTCTAAACTCATTCATCCTAGCTTAACATGATTTCTGCATTCACATTAAAATCTCAGCAAATCTCAACAATTACCAGAAATATGAATTCAGTATCATTAGTAAAAATTGACTATGATACCAGTAAACAAATACAAGACAAGCGCAGAATTTCACACAATTATCAAAACTGATTCTGAAAATTTGAGAGAAGTACAAAGAAACGTTAGAAAAAATTTGTATGGTTAATCAGCCTAATCAAACATCCCTTAAATGCAAATTTGCTTAATAAGCAAACAAATATATCATTGTTATTATCTTATTAATAATGGCTAAAAATCGTGTTTAAATTATTTTTCATTATGTCCTTAACTTTTGTGATATGTCCCTCATTTTTCAAATCTTTTAAAAAACATCACTAATTTCACAGTTCTAAAGATGGCAACCGTACCTAACCTATGTAAATCCTGTACCCTGCGAACAAATTTGTAAGCATTTTTGTTGCTATTTGATAAACAATTTTTCATGCAAACCCTAAAGAATTTTTTTTAAAATATTAGCAAGACTAATATACCAATATTGCATGTTACTTTCTACAGAAGGAAAACATGGTATAAATTCAAGAAAAGAGATTATTCTGGGAAGCATATGTATCATTGCAAAGAATATGTTTATCATTACAAAGAACTTCAGCATCCATGCAATAAAAATGCTAATAATGCATGAAGGAATAAGCAACAAATGATTGAAATCAGGAATAGGTTTTCTGCCACTACTAGAGAACAATATTCTAAGGGAATGGAGATTAATAACATTATACTACAATAATAGTAATAGTTTATCACTAATCTATCAATGAACACTAGGGTTCAGCTGATATGAACCATTGTGAAGTACATCACGCCTAATGTGCAAGGTTTGCTCATAAATTATTTTAGTAAAGATACATACTCTTCAGCTTCTGCTGTTACTATACTTTATTAATAAATATTACTATTATTCAAAAAAATTAAAACCAATCTCCTACTCATCACAACGATTACTTATGAAAAGTCATGCATCACACAAAGAAAATGTGGAATAAAATTTATTAGTAGTATGTAAAAGTATAAAACTTTAATTTTTTAAGTCTTCAATTTTTAAACATTTTTTTGTAAGTTAAGAATAACCATCAATATATAATGTTTTAAAAACTTACCAGTAAGTATATTCTGGAAGGCTGTCTCCACATTGGTGGAATCTAAAGCTGATGTCTCAATAAACGAAAGCCCATTTCGTTCTGCAAATGCCTTTGCCTCATCAGTTGGAACCGCACGCAAATGCCTCAAATCTGATTTATTGCCCACAAGCATGATCACTATATTCTGATCTGCATGGTCCCGCAACTCTCTCAGCCATCTCTCCACATTCTCATAAGTAAGATGCTTCGCAATGTCATAAACTAGGAGTGCCCCAACAGCTCCTCTGTAATACCTGCAACAAAAAAAAAGTCACAAAATTAACACTCAATTCAAATCCTTACACAGAAAATAATATTACTTTTAAAGATCAGCAACAAAATTGTCAAATGTATGTTAGCAATTTGTGAAGCCTTATATGCAACATACATGGCTTCTCTAATTGGACCAAAATAAAGATCTTCTTAACTGATTTTAAGTATTCACATAACACAATTTCAATACATACGCAGAAGTAATAGCTCTGTAACGCTCTTGACCAGCAGTATCCCAAATCTGAGCTTTAATCGTTTTCCCATCAACCTACAACAAGTATAGTTCATATTCAAACGTGCTGTTTGAAGACATACTATTGAAATTAGCTGAATTTGTACTGCAAAACCTGTACCTGTATACTTCTAGTGGCAAATTCCACACCAATAGTTGACTTTGACTCTAAATTGAATTCATTTCTTGTAAATCGAGATAGAAGATTACTCTTACCAACACCAGAATCTCCTATGAGCACCACTGCAACAAAACAAAATAATTAAGGTTTAAAAAGAAGTATTTGCGTGAATGAATGATTAACTGTTGTGTCCAATATCAACTATACTCCAATAAAGAGACAGCATAGAAAACCACAACTGTCCTTTATAAACTGTCATTGAGCACTTTAAGAAATACATTTACGCTTGACATCGAATTACAGAAAAATATCTTTACTGCATTAACCCGGAATAATTGTAAAGCCGACAAAAGCTGCACTGAAATCTGTCAGTAGGTGTATGAATGACACATCATACTTGAAACGTCAAACCATTGTGTTAATGAACTTCACAAGAATACAAAAGGCGACAGAAATAATATCACAAATTCGAGGTACACAGTAGCATTTAACAACACTTTAACACACAGCATTCTAGGTGTAGGATGAAAAAATTCAATACCTTTGAACAAATAGTCGTATTCGTCATCTCGGGTGCCCATCTTTTAGTTGGAATTTACACCCTCCTCTGGGTGGAAAAATCAATATCTACGATACAAACGGAACCGATTGCGTAAAAACCTATCGTAGTTGCTTGATATATTTTGAAGAAATATATAATACAGTTCTTCACCAACTTAATCACAGGATGCTTCAGATATATCTAAATACACTGAACGAATAATTTACTGAACCAAGAAAATGTCACAATATGGCTGCTACCTCCTACGCCCCTTCAACTGCGCATGCGCAGCACCTCGTCATCGGTCAAGATCACTGCCTTGTTGATATGTACTTCTTTTGAATAGTATAACAATATTCTTTGGGGAAATATTAAAAGTTCCATTTCCCACGACACTCATGTTAATTTTCATAGCTTCTAATTAAAAATCTTTTATTAACATAAAATAAATAATTACAAAAGAACTAGTACTCTTTATTCGGGATACTTTTGGACTAGCTCTAATTGGTTTACATATGTTTAATTTCACTGATAGTTTTTTTTTTTTCAAAAATATTATTTTGGGTAAATAAATAAATTTGTATCGAGACCAGACGTTTACTATCCAAAAAATGTTACGGTGTAAAATGTAAAAGGAGTGTGTGTTTATTCAAACACACATACAGGCTGCAGTGCCTCAGCGCTCAACGCTGTCAGCTGGTTTGACAAGTCAGCTGATTATCGTACTATATCGTGTTGTTAGTGTTTGAATACAATATGAAAATCACAAGGAATCATCAATTTGCTATTTCATACTTTCAGTTTTGAAATTATGTGCTATTACAGTTGAAGCCTTTAAAATTTTATGAATTTATATGAACTAAAAATTACACAATTTTCTTGCCGCTTACTTCAATCTAAATTACGACTAATAATAATACGTCCAAAATGACGTCTTTGGGAAAATTAGTTTTTATTGATCAGCGGACTGATGACGATGATTCGTATTTGACGGCAGAAGATCAGAGATTAACTTTAGCATATGAGAATTTGGAAGAGATGCCACAGAATCTGGTATACAACTTTGGAAGTTTTGTCCGTATACTTGACCTGAGTCATAACAAGTTCAGGTGAGTAATATTTTGATTTTTAATTGAATATGTCAAAATGACATTTGTCCGAAGTACTTATGTATGTCTTGATAATTATGTTATTTTTAAGAAGTTTTTTGGTTGTATGCCTCCACACCACAAAACCAAGTCATGTTCAGAAAAAACTGACAGCTGAGACAATAATCAAAACTTTATTTGAATGATCTCTTAGATTATTCTTGATTATGAGTTTTTTGTTGTAATTTTTTATTTTATGTTATTGCCAAACAAAAGCTTTTACCCCTAGTACTATTGCCCTCTCCAGTTTTTATTTAATTTTTAGTTTTTAATAATAATTACTTTATATTAAATAACAACATTATGGACTAACGTTTCAGATGCTTGGATTTTCTTTGTCATTTTGAAAATTTATCTTCCTTGATACTGGATCATAATGAAGTTGATTCAAATGTACAATTTCCAAGCCTGCCAACTCTCAAATTGCTGTGGTTAAATCACAATAAAATCAAAGATCTTTTTCCTTTTATTCGTAACTTGAATAATAGTGTACCAAATTTAAAATACTTGAGTCTGATGGGCAATGCTGCAGCTCCCAGTTATTTAAATGGAGGTACTTTCTACGAATACCTACAATACAGGTAGGTTTAAAATAATATTTCATGCACTTTATATAAATAGAATTGATGAAAAATAGCACCAGTAAATGAACAGTGTTATTTCTGTTAGCTGCATTTAGATATTGAATTATTGGTAATAAACAAGCTTGTTATTTTCCTGAATGTTTTGTTTGTTATATTGTTTTAACAATGTGTTGAATGTAATTTACAGTCATTTATAACAATATAGTAATTGTTGTATAGGTTGTTTGTCATATCATGGTTTCCTAATCTGATACATCTGGATGATAGAGCAGTGACTGAAGATCAGAAAAATGAGGCTCATCGATTGTTTAGAAGACCATTTCTTGAGAGATTGTCAATTTCAACCTCACGATCTTCTTATTTACGAGTTATTCAAGAGAAATTTGTTAGCTTCTTTGGGAGTGTTGAAAGATACTTTCCTAATGCACAGAATGCACGAAATACTGTTATTTAAACAGTTGATCTTATTTAATATATATTCTGTGATGCCTTTGCACAGGTTCATTTTTGATCAGGTAATAAGAAAGTTATGTGTACATTATTATGAACAAAATGTTTAATGCCTTTTATTGGTGCCTTGTACTCAGGCAATTTTGTATGATTATAAATTGTCAAAGTTAAACTTTTGTAGTATTCTTGCACACTGGTTAATGTGCACATCTGAATTTACTTGTTTATAATTTTATAAATGAAGTTTTTATTATGTCGAGAATCTCTATAAGTGTATTTGTAATGTATTTGTAATATGTATTGTTGGTTATATTTTTTAATATTTTTCACATTTTTGTAAATGATGTGTATGCTTGACAAGTATTATATATGTAAATATTTATTCAGTAAACCCTATCTTTTATTTTAGGATCTAAGAAACATAAATAGGACACAAGGTTTTTTTGAATTATTACTTTATTCAGTCAATAATATAAATAACAACATAGTTCTTATGCATTTAAAGGACAACTCAGAACTTTTAATGTTCTTAAAAAACAATAACAAAAGAATGTTTAAAAATAAGTTTATAAAAAGGTGTGACACATTCACAGAGTAACTGGAATGAATTTTCATAAGTCTATTTATAAATAAGTCTAGTCTGTCAACTAAAGTACTAATAATACTAAAACATTAATTTATTTTTCTCAACAACATCTGTATTAAGGAGCATTTTGGCCATCAAGTTTCTTCATCACTCGTAATTTACATCTCTCAATTAGCACACAGTAGTCAAAAGAAGTTCATACAAAATCTCATTAATATTCTATTTCTTGTAATCAAAATGATGTGTGTGAGAATCTCTCCACAACTCCAAGTTGACCACAGGAATGGAATCGTAGTCATGGCAAGGAACAATTTGATTGCTGTGGAAAAAAGATAAAATATTTAGTTTCAAATTACTCAAATATTTTGCTGCAATTGCCTTGTATTCAACATATTCAAAGAGATCATACCTAGGAGATAACTTCTTAAAACCTTTTGGTTGCATGGAGTATATTTCATCACCGTTGTCACAAAATAATCTTGATATACTGGCCTTCCTGATTTCATTGAGTTGTTCTACAACCACAGAGATTCTTTATTAATTACACTAACATTTATATTATAATTATATAACAATAATAATTAATTTTTTTCTGGTAAGCAATTTAATCATTGATGCTTGCTGTGAAAGCTTACTTTGTTTTATATAAAATAGTTTTGAATACTTACCCAAGGAGAAAGAGTGATGTTTTTCTCCGTTTTCATAAAAGTATCTGTCACCCACTCTTGTGCGGTAAAATTGTTCTACTAACACACACAAGAATGTGGGTCCAGATAGGGTACCTTCTACATGAGCTTCTAAGGATCCTCCAACAGTGAAATCAACATCATCTGGATGGGCATAGAGTTTGGCAAGTTTTGCCACATTCTGAAATAGGTCAAAAACATTATAGTCAACACTAAATATATCAAACAAAATATGAGTCAGCAATGGGGTTCTTAATTGTATAAAACTTTAGCTGAACTCACAAAGAAGAAAAGTAAAGACAAGAATGGTGGCATATTATTTAATTTATAACGAAGCTTGTGGAAAAAAATTGTTTGTTTCTGCACGTTGAAAAAGAATGTACAAATATTCTATATTTTCAACTTTTCTACTTGGATATAGAATGCATTATTTGATTACAACTAAATTAGGAATGATGCATTTATAGTGGTTTTCTTTTTACTGCGCTCTTGATGACCTGTATCTTTTAGCCTACGTATCTTAACTGGAACAAGTAGTGACAGAGTTAAAAAACGCCAAACAGAAGTTCCATTAAAACGTAAATTCGGTTGCTGTTGAGGAAAATATACGCTATCATTGTCCCGCTCACTCTGCCCGCCTCCTCGTATTTCGACCGACCGACCTGCCTCGTCCACGAACTATTCTGTCGCCTAGCCGCATTGCAGGTTGCATCAGTTTTAATAACATTTGGGGTGGAGCGAAATTTGAGCCAATATTTTGGAACCGCGAACCCCGCCACGTTTTTCTTAGTTGCTCAAAAGATCTCCAGAAAAATTCAGGACAACAGTTTCCTTGATTCACAAGTTTTGGGATATTCACTTCAGTGTTTACACTACATAAAGATACAAGCAGAATAAAGGAAGGGAGAGGAGCCTAGACAAGGACCCGTAAAATGCAGCATCCTCAAAAAAACATGTAAAAAAAAAATAGGACATTACTTAAGAGACAAGTAATCATCGGGCAGTTAGATCTTCCCCGAACTCCTCGTTATAAGTTAAATTTTAAAATAAAAGAAGTATTAATGTTATTCTTATTTTCGTCCGCTTATCACTTAAATATATTACGATGATGTAACTGCTTCAGTCTTAATTCTAAATTATCAATAATTATGCTCAGAAATCACAGTGTTTATAAAGTTTCTGTTCAATTAAACGGTTTTATGAATCCTACGTCACATGGTACCGAATGAATTCCTTGCTGCTACAACCGTTTCAACTTCTTATGCTGTGCATGTTTTGGGAGAATGGGTAAGGGATCGACCGAATGGCATTAACGATGCTCGAAAAAATTCTGGAATTGGAATCTGTATAAATAAAATCTTTTAATGAAAGTAACGGTATTTCGCGGATAACTCCTAGACGGAGACAGATTTTAATGATGTTTGAGACATACTAGGAAGAGCATGGTTCAACTTATTATTTCATCACGTCGTATTGTTTGTTATCTATCGGAGGTGATACTCAGAAGTCTCCTCAGGACATTGTCCATCTCTTTTTGGGTGTATTTTCCCATCGAGAACTCAAATTTGAATATAATTAACATCAAAACATCCGTAAAACGATTAAACTAGATCTAATAAAACACTGATCATCAGGAGCTGGTTGTGAATATTAAAATACTCAAGGAGAGAAGACTCAGAGAATACTCAAGGAGAGAAAACTCAAGGAAGTGCAGATCCAAACCTACTTCTTTTCAAGAGTTACAATTCGTTGATCCTAGCGAGCGGTATTGCTAGTCCGAAACAAATGAATTCTTTGCGTTGAATCCTCGTAAATAATCTAGGAACCAGTTGCCGGGAACTATGGGCCTTACGAGAAAATACTGAAAATAAACTACCTCTCTGCTGATATAATCTCCAAAATCCTCGAAACTGCGGGCCCTCGGAAGGCCACAGAAATGTCGATAGTCGTTGTAGGACGCAAGGCCATGATCTCGACCACGTTGAATGTCAATTGCTCGCAAATCTTGTCCAAAAGGCCTGCCGTTTCGGAAAAGGAACTTCGTGATCTGTTTAAAAGAAAACATCAACATAATATAATAAAGTACTGAGTGACAAATAATCTGCATTAACGAGAGGGAGAAAACCTACTTCACTTGTGAAGTATTGGTCTACTGCTTGTTGCGGCTGAGTTGCCAAACCTCGGATCAACTTATCCATGTTGTCACCTTTTTCAATAATTTCGGGCCGGTTAAAATGATCACTGAGACGAAGCGCTTCGTAACTCTCTCGGTGTTCTCCAACCAATCTAAAAAAATCACCAATAATAATTTTGGATTAATGTTTTGTGTATATATATATATATATATATATATATATATATATATATATATATATATATATATATATATAAAATTCAGCTCTCTTACTTGAGGAATCCTTGGATAGCCGAATGGAAATATCGGAAAGCAGCGGTAGCGTGACCATTCAGAACGCTGGGATCAACATGAGGATCGTAATCGTTGGTATAACCGTGAGTACCGTATGTAAGTCCATGGCGTCTGGTGTTCTCCCAACCTGGAAAACAATTGTAAGAAAAGAGAATTTAATTTTCTTATTAATTTCTTACTCCGAAAAATATTTGAAGAGTTCATTGCTGTTCTGTAGTATACCGACGTTTTTGCACTACATAAGAAAACCAAAAACACTGTTCCATGTGACCTTTCGGTCTGAGGGTTGAAAGAATTATGTGTAATAAAAGCAGAAAAGCATTTACCCAGAAAGATGGGAAGCCATTCATAGTAAGAGATGTGCTGGTGTTCAGCGATAACAATACGACGCGCTTCCTGGTACAGAGTTTCATCGTCCCAGTGTGGGTTGATGTGAGCCAAAGCATTGGCAACTCGGTTGTGTTCACGCAACAGGATAATTTGAAGAACTGTCAGCTGGGTGTTCTGATTCACACGCTGGTCACCTGGAAAGAAGATTAAATAATTTACTTCCTTGCATTTATTTTTATTTATTTATTTTACGTCAAAAAACAATTAAAACTGCGTATGACGTGCCGTGGGCACAAGCGAATTATTGCTATTTATTTCTAGTTAAAAAATAGTTAAAACTGTATGTGATGTATGGAGAAGAAATATAAACTGCGCGCATTTTCCTGATCTTCAGAATCCCCCCCCCCCCCCGACTCTTTTACTATAGGTTACATAGATGAATTATGAATGAAGGTACGAAAGAAAGAGCGGTTAGCAAAATTTGAAAACAAATTTTCGATCCCGGGTAATGGAAGACGAGCTAAACGAGTAAACAAGAAACGCTTTCAGAGCGCCGGGCAAAATTTACGTATATTTTATATACTACATTCAGATGGCTGCACGTTGATTGGAGAAACAAAATCACTGTTGTCTGAACTCAAGTTAGCGACATATTTACATATTTTTAGTGTGCCATTTATCGACACTCATTTTATGCTCATATCTTTTCACAGGATGGTTTCGATTGCATTACTTCTTTATACATATTTATAGAAACACTAAGAGAGAGGGAATACTAATTAAGTTCCATGCCTCAAAAGGCAAACGCTGAAAAAATCAGCGAACTTTCTTATTTGCATTACTCTCCACATCGGCTATTTCTGAAATAAGTATTTAGTTGATTTTCTGACACATTGAGGTTAGTATTCGAACAAATATTAATTATCCTAAATGAATATTGAACTTAACGGACATTTCAACAAATTAACAAGCTGTAGGTAAAAGAATAGATGTTAGAAACTTGTCCTCTAGACAATGACATTCCAAAAACTATCTTCTGAATGCAGGCGAAAATAATATTAATCCATTATCAATTTCGATATTTTCCGGTGGAGATTGTCTTTCTCGGTGCTTAATCTGAAGGTTAATGAATCATGAACTGCGTTTATAGGCAGTGAAAAAGAAAATTAATCTAATGAAAAAATAAATAAAAAGACACCAACTTGTCATTGCCTCGGGTTACATATTTACAATGTTGTTTCAGTTTGTGTTCTCCGGAAGTCAAACCTGGGAGTGAATGTTGAGACGGCCCTTTGTTTGCTTGTGGGCAGTAATTGAGGCTTTACACGACCCAAATTACACGTAGTGGAAATATCCATTTCTATTAATGAAATGTTTTCATTAAATTATTTGTTATTAAGATAACCAGTGGTTCTGAGATCGTGGGTTCGATTCCGGCAAGGTTCTGGATATTTACGAATACTTGATATGTTTAGCACACGTGAGTTTGAGGCGCCTGTTGGAATCGAATCGTAGACCAACTAATCTGATCTATGTTCTCCGTGGCTTTCCTGATCGCTTCCAGGCGAATGTCGGATCGGCGCTCTAGAATACGGACCTTGCGCGATCCTACTTCCCTGCTTAGTCCTCACCCCCTTACTTAGGGTTGAGCGATTGATCAATCACTTGTCATCGTATGACCTTCATTGATGGCATTGATTCACAAACTATTCTACAAGCGTCAAAGATCCGGAAAACAGAAACAATTTAAACCGGCAACGAGAGTCACTCGAGGCACTTAATGTATTTCATGGCGAGGAAATGAACGAAATAATAAAGAACAAGCTGTACATGTGAGAACACGCTGCATATTATAATTTATTGTTTTCAAAGTGTTAATAGCTTCTTACTGGATCCTAACTTCAGGCCAGATCCTGAACTGCGCATTGAAGCATTGTAGGTTCTTTAAAACGAACCCTTTAACGCATCTAATTAATTTTACTCAGATTTCGAGTTTCTGTTTTTTTCTGACCACCAAGATACGTGCTTTATTTCATCAGAAGAGCTATGTCCCCCGCATATTTCTCTACATGCTCCTTGATATTCTTCTCTTATGTTTCCGCAGATGTTTCCTCTATGTTTCTTCGCATATTCACAAATGTCTCCAGCATGTACTTCCGCACGTTCCCCGTGTGATATCCTAGGTATTGTCTCACATGTTCATCACAGGTTCCCACATTTTCTCCCAGATGTTCTCCCCACATGTTCCCCCAATCTAGTTGTCAGCTAGGCCATAGGTTTTCTGTGAAAAATAGCGTTAAGGAATAAATATGGTGTTTTTTACCCCAAATGTTTCCTGACTTTTCCGCAATTGTTCCTCCAATCCCACACGATGTTACCCCACAAGTTCCCCAAATTGTTCTCTCAAATGTTCTTCCAAATATTTACCCAAATGTTGCCACAAATGTTCCCCGAAACCTGCCTTACATTTCATCGCATGATCCCGCACTTGTTAATATGAAAATTCAGAAAAAATTTAAGTGTTTGTTATTACGAAATACTTTTATAAAAGTTACGGCAGTGTTTGGTTGCAGTGCCTCACCTGCTGTATGAATCGAGTAGTTCTGATTAGCTAGAGTATCCAGAATAATGAACATCTCAAAAAATGTAATAGAAGGCACCCAAAGATTTTTCGAAAAATTGTGAAAAAACAAGAAATTTTCAAATCATTGTTTGAAAAGTGAAAATAGCTTCACATTGCCACCCAAATTTCAGCGTTTCTGGTAACCCGAGCTTCTACAGAATGACGGAACCATGAAAAAACTAGAGGTGCTACAGAATGGCACAGACTTTCTCGTAGTAAAGTTTTCTAATTTCCTTGGTGTGGACTGGTACTGTACAGATTTGCCCCTCCTTTAGCATGCTGCCATCTATCGCCGCCCAGTGTACATTTTTATGAAACTTTTCAGTATGCTAATAGTAGAACCAAAATATTATTTTAAGAATATTAAAGAAGAGAAAGCCTGGTTCCAAATAGAAATTTTCATTGAAAAATTTGGAGTTGTTTTTAAGAAAATGGTATTAAGCGCTACAACAAAAACAAAATTTGAAGCTCTTTTCAAGAAATCTATTGAGTTTTCGAAAACTTCTAGTTTTTGAAAAATAAAAGAATACACCAAAATGAACTTCACGCCGTATTAAAGAGTTTCATTTGCACTATCCATTGGAAATGTCTGGAAAAAAATTTGGAGGCATTTTCGAAAAAATTGCCATTGAGCGTTTCTGAATATGCGGAATTTTGAGCACATTTTTACAGGATACTGTTGAGTTTTCGAGAAACTTTATATGAAATTATTTAAAGCACATGTACTCATAAATACAACAATGTGAAGAAATCGTCTCTAATGTAAATATTACCGACCTGGGAAACAAGTCTAAAAAATTACATTTTTGTAATTTTTGAGAAAACAAAAGAATAGAGAAATATGGCGTTTATGTCATCGTATGTGGTACACTTGGCACTACCGCTACCAAAAATTTTTAGAAAAACTTTGGAGCCGTTTTTGAGAAAATATTGTTTTCGTAAACTTTGAAAATTGCAAGTATTGCTCGCATTATTGCACACAAACTAATAAAATTCCCCCAAAAATCTACATCACCTTTATGAAAACTATTTTTGGACCACAAATTTCATCTGAAGGGAAAATCTCTGTCTTTAATTTTGTAGTTGTAGGAAGACGTCGAATAAAATGCACACGTCTTCAATTACAAGTGTATTTTACTCTATTCTTACAAGAAATTTAAAGAAAATATTTGGAGCTGTTTTTTGAGAAAATTTTAAAATTGTCCGGGGGGTCTCGTGAAAAGTATCCCCAAATTTTAAAGAATATTTTTCAAAATCTGAAAGCTTCAACTAGCGCTAGATTGACAGGTGATTCTTCAGTTTGAAAGAAATCGTACCAATTGTTTAGGCGCTAGTAGTGTTCACAGACGGACGGACGGACGTTTTGCTTTCAATTGTTTTTCGGCTTCAAGGACACGTCAAACAGGAATTCTGGCTACACCACGTGTTAGAGGATCTTTTCTCTTAATTTAGCAACTGTTTTTTATCCACATTCTCGTTATCAGGGCTCGTGAGTAATTTTTTTTTCTGCCACAAATTCGTAGTTTTTTTCGCGCAGCATTACATAACTTTCTCTATACTACATATATTACTCCCTATACGTATACGAGGAAGTAAAAATTGGACTGAGCATCCCAGAAATTCTGATTTTGTAGACTACAGTACAGAAAACATAACAAATTTCTCTTGTGGAAAAAAGGTCAGGAATAAATCGTTTCAGAGTTATGCACCATGTATTGCAGCCTAATGTGAAATGCGGGTTGCATTAGCGCCTGAGAATCCAAATATGCCAAATATTGCCAAAAATTCTATGTTGTTGTTGTTGTTTTCTTCTTCGTCTTAAATTCGTTTGATGCACCCCTGGAGAGTAATTCCCTATCCAGCATTAATACATTTACGGGATTTTTTGTCCACGGTTCTTCGATTTTATAGCGCCTAAAAGAGCCTATTTTAACATTAATGCCTATTTGACTTTTTAAACCTAAAATGATACTAATTTGCCCAATTTCTTTTGTCTGTGGCTTCTTTAAACTTTTTGCTTCTGTCGGAAAAACAGTCAAGAATGATATAAATTTTAAGTGGCATTAATCTGTATGATAGCGAGAAATGAGAAAATACAGGGCAAGGATCTTGTGATGAAAGTGTCCATGGTACTCCTGATTTCGTAGAAAAGTCTGCCTCTGCTTCTATGATAAAACGATTGAATTTCCTCGAAAGAAAACAGTCGTTGTGGTTGCATGGATCCTATTACACCAGCTGAGCATTTATCTCTGCTCATTGATGTGTCCTACGGACTTCAGTGCGTGAAAAGGGTAGAGGAAATTGAATTGTTGGATTAGCAGACACGTTAATGTCAGAGTTGAACACGCACCGAGATTGAAGTATCCATCTATCATTTCTGTTGGCGTAGAACGCTCGTTCTCGGCAACTGATCTTGCCCAATAAGAGACATTCATTTTTCTCTTGAAAACTTGGAGGAAAGAATTAGTAATTTATTGTGAGGCAAACTACGGTACGAATAATTCTAACTAGATGACAAACAATTAAACTTATTCCTTAATAGTATTATCGAAAAATACACAATACTGATATTGATAATATTGATTTATGTTTTTATCTTTGAGAAATATATTCATAAATTGTAAAAATGTGTGTTTCCTGATTTATTTGTGCCTATTCTACCGTTTAAAAAGTCTAACGAGATGCTGAAAGAATCTATTTTAGGCACCTAAAACGCATGTTTTAAAATCTAAAAATCTGCTGTTCACTGATCATTATGACTAGGGGGCGTCTTTTAATGAAATGTCATTTTTTTTCACTTTAGAACAGTTCCATTTAGTTTGGAACTTCATTTTATGTTATAACAAAAGGAAATGGCCCACTAGGTCATTATTTTGCATTTTTTGTCGATTTCGACTAATAAGTCCTTTTTTACCTTTTCCCGTAATATTTAATGCAGTTTCTGCTGATTTAATCGATTTTAATGTCATTTTTAATACTTGCTTCAAATAATATTTACGAGATGCCACAAATGTTCTTTAAGGAATCACTCAGTAGCCTATTCGATTTGTTCGCTCAGAAATTGTTTTGACAGCCGTTGTAAGTATGTAATTCTTGTGACGTACATTTGCGCCATTGCCGGTTCGGCCGATTTCGGGATAACTAAAGACAGAGATATCCTGGTAAAAAACAATCCAAACCGAAAGTATGCAAGCTGAGATCACTCGAACGAAAGGAAGAAGCCTCGATTACATCAGTAACGTATCCAACAGCTTGAGTTGTTCATCGGAACTGTTTTTGATAAAACTTTTTACGTCATTTGTCTTTGGTTTTAGGGCATTTTCAAAGCATTTTATTGATTTTTTTGGCGATGTTTAGGTTATCAAAATCCGCCCCCTAACCATGACTTACCGGCGAGGTAGCAGGGCTCGTCGTCGGCCATGTGGTCGCAGGCGGCGGTCTTGTTGGGCGCGGAGGGCGGGTAGATCTTGCCGTGTCGGATCTCCGTGATCATTCGCCCCTTGCGGCCCTCCCGCAGCTGCGCGGCGGCCTGCGCCGTCGACCCGTACACCAGGGACGCGTCCAGGTAATGGGTCACCGCAGTTAACTGCACATACACAAACACACGCACACGACACGGCATTAAACACCAATGACTAGCCTGGGATTGATTGATATTTGAGCACACATTCAAAACGCGACATGTCCACTTCACTTTTTTTGCAATAAAAATGAACAACATAGCACTAATTTTACATTTTTCAACACCGTCTTTAACTCGACAAATAGAGTTGTATTTAATGTATTGTAAAACATCTCACTTTTTTCTGGATATAAAATTCTAGGTAAAAACAACAGAAGAACTCAATTTTTGCCAAATGAACATGTCACCTCCTCATTTCCGGGCCCGACAACTGTTGTGGTCGTTAGTCCCGATAGTGCAGTGGATGTTTTGACATCGACATTGCATCGTGCTTAAAGGAACTGCTATATACTTTCTGTTTTACTTACAAATTTCAGTGAAGTACAAATGTGAGTGTTAATTTTGTTTTTGTAGAAAGCAATCAGAAAAACGCCGAGATAATGCAAGGAGAAAATCATGAAAATTCTATTCGAAGTGAATAGTTCTTGTTTCATTTTGCGAAATGAATTCAAGTTGATCAGTTGGGTTAGGATTTAATTTACGTAAAATGTTTTCCATCAGTTCAAGCACATTTGGTGCAAAATTCTCTCAAGAACACTATCTCAGTATTTCCTAAAGAAAATAACTTCTTACGTCAGCGACTTGTGCAGATATAAGTTAATTCGACGAAACTTACTTGTTCGGCTGGCTTGAAGTTGTTCGCGCAGCCCGATGAGATGTCTGTGGTTGTACGTACGAAGTTCATGCACTGACGGCCCACTTTGCTGTAGACTGGGTCGTGCGGGCTGATGATAATCGGGAAGCATGAGGGGGCGGCGTATTGCTTGGGAATGGCGACGCTCCCATCGGCCGTGCAGCAGCGGGTGGCGTGCGCCTCTGCGGAGCAGCAATTCGGTTTATCACTCGGGCCACCACCCCCACCCAAAAGGCCTACAGTTTTTTGTTTTTTTACCTTCCTTTATTTGCCAAAATTGATTTAAATATTTATGTTAGAATTATGTAATTATTTAAAAAAATAATGTTCTATAGTATCATATATACACCCAAAAAATATATGCAGCATAATAAATATGTTTATTATTTAACAAGCATCTAATATGTGCCCCTCCCCCCAAAAAAAACAAAAATATCGTCTGAATCCGCCCCTACTGAGGGGTTTGCTGCATAGAAAAGCAATCTGATTATCTCTAAAAGTAATCTTAGACAAGTGGACTCATTGCAGAAATCGAAACAAAGTTGTTTTTAAAAAAAGTCCATTACTTAATGAGAAGGACAGTAAAAGCCATCGCCAGGCTATAATATTAAAGGAAAATATTTAGTTTTGGTACCAAAATCAATTTTCAAATCACTGATGGAATTATGTGATAACTTTATGCAGTTTTGTGGCTTTTACTTTATTAATTGGTTCCAAGAAGAACGGTCAATAAATGCTAATTAAGGACGAAGCAAATTCAAAGAAATTCGTAATTAAATGCCTTACGTCTAAGTCTCTTTCGTGAAATGCCTTCTCTGTATGTCATTAGAATGTGTTTCTACAAAATAACACAGATATTCATGTAGAAACTGCTCGAAGTCCGGTTTGTGTAACGATATGAACATATCGAATGCATTCATTGATCCATCAGGATCATGAAAATTAACAAAGAATAATATGGTGGATAAAGAATAATAGATGGACTCACGCTGACAAGGGAAATGGGATAACTTCTGTGCAGTATTAATTTTCAAGATACACATATTGTGATCATCGAAAATCGATCAAATGCTTATAACGATTAAGGTGAAGACTCATATTCTTGACACTTGTTTATTACCTCATAAAATATTTATTTTGTGTGAGTAGTTGTATATTAACGCATTTACTTCCAAAGACACGAAATCAAGTATTAAAAGTGTTAATACTCAAAAAATATTTTTTATAAAATATTATAGAACGATCATAGATGCCCTTTGTCATAGGTGAGAAGTATTTCCATATTTTAGTATATTGTTTAAATCATTAACCACCCCTACTAGGGATCGAATTTGTCTCTCCTGGATTACGTCTTGCGCCTTAATCACTAAGTTACCGCCAGGACCAAACGGATTCTTGAGCGTATATTTAAACCTGTGATTCCATAGAATCGCGTTTGAGAGATTCAAATACCTTGTGCTCAACTAAAGTGACACATCTCAAAAATTGTCATTTTGGAGTGAAAACGATTTTGTCCTGAGCATAACTATTTACTTCACGTTCAACAACGTAGAACGTTTTACTCTACACAACAGCTATCTAGTCAAATATGTTCTTGATTTTTTTTACTTGTAAAATAGTTCATTTTAATAGCTTTTTTAATAATAAAATAGTGAATTTTTGACAGTGATATTTGAAGTTAATTTAAAGGCGACGATTTTTATAGAGGTGTCACTTTTCTCTTGCTCTGGAGATATATCGCCGTTCTCGTGCTCCCCGCTGAAACTCACTGGCCTGCGTGGTGCCGGCCGCCATCGACATGTCGTGAGTGATGATCTGGCCCCACTGCATGGCGGCCAGCGTCCACTTGGGGTCGTTGATTTCAGCGTCCGGGAAGAGCACGTGGCTGACGAGGCGAGCCGGCGGCAGCTGCTTGCCCGTCACCGAGGTGGGTGGCGCCATGATGCCTGCGAATAAATGTGTTTGTAAATATAGATTAAGAATGAATGAGAGTGTGAATGAAATAAAGAAGAAAACTTTATGACATGAAGATGCAAAATAAACAAAGAGCTTTAAAAATGGGGGCAGGTGGGCGGCGCCTGGATGCCTGCAACGGCAACGCGACGCAGTGCAGTGATGTGCGAATGAGTGAGTAAATGTGTTTGTAAATATAGATTAAGAATGAATGAGAGTGCGAATGAAATAAAAAAGAAAACTAGATGACACGAAGATGCAAAATAAACAAAGAGCTTTAAAAATGGGGGCAGGTGGGCGGCGCCTGGATGCCTGCAACGGCAACGCGACGCAGTGCAGTGATGTGCGAATGAGTGAGTAAATGTGTTTGTAAATATAGATTAAGAATGAATGAGAGTGCGAATGAAATAAAAAAGAAAACTAGATGACACGAAGATGCAAAATAAACAAAGAGCTTTAAAAATGGGGGCAGGTGGGCGGCGCCTGGATGCCTTCAACGGCAACGCGACGCAGTGCAGTGATGTGCGAATGAGTGAGTAAATGTGTTTGTAAATATAGATTAAGAATGAATGAGAGTGCGAATGAAATAAAAAAGAAAACTAGATGACACGAAGATGCAAAATAAACAAAGAGCTTTAAAAATGGGGGCAGGTGGGCGGCGCCTGGATGCCTGCAACGGCAACGCGACGCAGTGCAGTGATGTGCGAATGAGTGAGTAAATGTGTTTGTAAATATAGATTAGGAATGAATGAGAGTGCGAATGAAATAAAAAAGAAAACTAGATGACATGAAGATGCAAAATAAACAAAGAGCTTTAAAAATGGGGGCAGGTGGGCGGCGCCTGGATGCCTGCAACGGCAACGCGACGCAGTGCAGTGATGTGCGAATGAGTGAGTAAATGTGTTTGTAAATATAGATTAAGAATGAATGAGAGTGCGAATGAAATAAAAAAGAAAACTAGATGACACGAAGATGCAAAATAAACAAAGAGCTTTAAAAATGGGGGCAGGTGGGCGGCGCCTGGATGCCTGCAACGGCAACGCGACGCAGTGCAGTGATGTGCGAATGAGTGAGTAAATGTGTTTGTAAATATAGATTAAGAATGAATGAGAGTGCGAATGAAATAAAAAAAAAGATGACACGAAGATGCAAAATAAACAAAGAGCTTTAAAAATGGGGGCAGGTGGGCGGCGCCTGGATGCTCAACAGCAACGCGACGCAGCGCAGTGATGTGCGAATGAGTGAGTAAATGTGTTTGTAAATATAGATTAAGAATGAATGAGAGTGCGAATGAAATAAAAAAGAAAACTAGATGACACGAAGATGCAAAATAAACAAAGAGCTTTAAAAATGGGGGCAGGTGGGCGGCGCCTGGATGCCTGCAACGGCAACGCGACGCAGTGCAGTGATGTGCGAATGAGTGAGTAAATGTGTTTGTAAATATAGATTAAGAATGAATGAGAGTGAGAATGAAATAAAAAAGAAAACTAGATGACACGAAGATGCAAAATAAACAAAGAGCTTTAAAAATGGGGGCAGGTGGGCGGCGCCTGGATGCCTGCAACGGCAACGCGACGCAGTGCAGTGATGTGCGAATGAGTGAGTAAATGTGTTTGTAAATATAGATTAAGAATGAATGAGAGTGCGAATGAAATAAAAAAGAAAACTAGATGACACGAAGATGCAAAATAAACAAAGAGCTTTAAAAATGGGGGCAGGTGGGCGGCGCCTGGATGCCTGCAATGGCAACGCGACGCAGTGCAGTGATGTGCGAATGAGTGAGTAAATGTGTTTGTAAATATAGATTAGGAATGAATGAGAGTGCGAATGAAATAAAAAAAACTAGATGACATGAAGATGCAAAATAAACAAAGAGCTTTAAAAATGGGGGCAGGTGGGCGGCGCCTGGATGCCGGCAACGGCAACGCGACGCAGTGCAGTGATGTGCGAATGAGTGAGTAAATGTGTTTGTAAATATAGATTAGGAATGAATGAGAGTGTGAATGAAATAAAAAAGATAACTAGAAGACATGAAGATACAAATAAATAAAGAACTTTTAAAATACCGTCAACATGTTTAATATAACTAAAGTAAGCTCAAAGGGGCGACTGTCAGTAGTTATAAGTTAGTACATAAGTAGTTTATTTGAATTAAAACCCTCACCAAGCTTCAAAAGTCTAATACGCTGAAGCGAAATATTGTATACCCTAATCTTTGAATAAATTTCCGCCTCTCCAGGGTTCCTGGAGAGGGGAAAATGAAAAAGAACACGCGGCGCTCAGCTCAGCTGGCCCACTTCACACCCACGCGCCGCGGCGAGGCCAATGGCGTGGGAGACCTCCAGAATCACTCGTTACCGCTTACAGCGCCTCGTACCTTCCTTCGCTTCACCCAATTCCTTTTCGCGATACTCACCACTGGGTATTCAGGGCAGGCATGAAAGGCCAGAACCCCGCCCCGAAAGTCAACACTATTGTGCAATTTTAAGCGACCGACTGCTGTGATCGATGGTTTTCCTTGGTTTCTCCGATAAACACCACGCGAATGCCGGAGCAGTACCCTAACAAACGGACCACGGACGATCTATCCTTATTCTTCTTTGACATATCCTCACCCCTTACACACACACAATACCATGCACTACACTACCTCACATGTCGGGAGACCGGTCAGGGACTTAGAACTTGTCCTGGGGCGGTGCCCCGCTGTTGGGAGATACCTGATTGGGGAAAACCCCGCTAGTCGACGGTAGGTCGGCGCCGGATCCCATCATCCAGTGGGAGTAGGTCACCGCCACATCCCGATGAAAAAACATGCACTACACTTACGAGACTAATGACCTCAATAGTTGACGCGCCCGGAATCACTAACAATTAATCAACCATGTTTAATTTTACTCATTTCTTTTTTGAAACAATTACCTTATAAGCACCTCATCATATCCAAAACAGTATTCGCGTTATGAATGTACTCGTACATTTTTTATTGCAAGGTAACAATAAAAAATATATTTCAAAAATGTTTGTGGGGAATCCGATCTGAAATTTCCTTTCCTCAACAAAATATTTTCTGAATTTACTCCTCGTACCCACATATTATCACTGAGCCGGTTCCAGGTTTCACAGTTTCGTACTGCTTATTAAATACTATTATAAATATTTAATCGATAAGCGATTAAATAAAAAGGTATTTAATCACTTATCGATGCTTACATACTGCTTATTGATGAAGTTCAACAATATCCAGTCGAAAGTGAAATAATATTTTGGTAAAAAAGTTGTCAATTCTACACGATTTAAAAAACTTGAATAGTTGATTTGACTTTAAGAAAAACTACGGAATCAACTGTTTTTGTTAAAAAAATGTTATATCCCTTTCCTCTTTCACTATCAATGTAGAGCCCGCATTCAAACAAATAACTGGACTTTTCCGAACAAATCTAAGAGACCACGCTTTGTACATGCACAGGTGTTTTGAATTTTTTGTTTCGTGAAAAAGGAATGAAATTTCTTAAGAAAAACTGAAAATACTCAGAATTAACAAATAAATATATATTCTATTATTTATTCTAATATATTTTCTATATAAACTCCCTGGGGTCAATGAGGTATCTACCACAATAGTATTAATTATAATTTTAATATGATTACATTTAGCCAAGCACGTGTTTCGGGAACACTCTTCCCATCCTTAGTGGTTCTACAATTTTAAGTACATAAACAAATTACACATGTATGAACGTCAACCTAAATACAAAATCATATGTAAACTAATGAACAATAAAATAATTATTTAAAATTAGTACTTACCCAAGTAACACAGATTAAACACATAAGTTCATGGAGAGTCGTCGAAGTATGATGCCATCTTGTTCGTACGCTGTACGAATGCAGACTGCGGGGAGGTGAGGGAGGAAATGAAAGGATGGTAAAACTAGTCAATTAATAAATTTATGATGGGGCTGGATTTTTACTATGGATTGTTCATTGAGGCATACAAGGTTGGGATTTTTGCATAATTTTAAGATTTCTAAATTTTCCAAAATATTTAATTTGGTACCTTTATTTTCGAAATGTAGAATTTTGAAATTTGTATCAGGGTCGAAAGAGTGGTTATTTTGAATAAGGTGGTTGGCAAATGTGGAATGATCTTGTTTCAGTCTCCAAGATCTGAGGTGTTCCTCTAGTCTACAGGAAAACTTCCTACCTGTTTGTCCCACATATGCAGAATTGCAACTATTATATTTTAGTATGTAGACTCCACTTTTTTCCTTCTATATATCCCTTTCCTTATAATTAATACTACTGTGGTAGATACCTCATTGACCCCAGATAGTTTATCATGGAGTACCACAAAATCTCCACTGCCACCACAGAATGTATTTTCTATATATTTATATTCTAAGTATGACTAACCATTTGAGTAAACATGACATAAAACTTTAATGTTCCGTTTCCGTGTATTATTACTTTCTCATGAATACCTTGTAAGGGAACAAGTTGGCAATAAAACTGCCACGTTTTATTTTCCACGACGTATTGTTCTTCGAGGAAAGGAAATTCCTTGTCCTCGGCTTGAGTTACCCTTGGAAGAGGAATCGAGAAACTTCACGATATACCTCGATATTCACTACTCACCATCAGCGTACTTGGCTGGCTTCACGCGGTTGTATGTTGTCATGGCCATACCCCATGTTGGGTTGTGCAGGTTATTGCAAGATCCGTCGAATGTTCGGTATTTGCCATTATTGCAGGGTCCGGGCACTTGAGGGCATTGTTGCTGACCAAAACTACCCAGGACGTTTAGCGGAGAACCTTTAAAGACATCTCCGAAACTGTAAAGAAATGGCACAAATTAGTGTGAGAACAATATTTACGTTGTACCATACTTGTTCGTGTACTTTTCGCTAAATGAAACCAATGGAATGCGACGAATTGCAAGCGATGAAGCACTCTGAGAGGCATTTTATGTCAATAGTAAGTTGGAATCTGTTTGCGGACTTTATCACTTCTTGTGCTTTAAAAATGATTTAAAAAATCGAAATGCAGCTGTATTGAAATTTTTGGAACAAAAATTCTTGGATGAAGACGGTCAACAATTTATATCACATACAAACTGTTTTAGATGTAAACTCTTTAACAAATAGTAGGCTGATACCCAAGTATTATAAATTGGCTGGTCTACAGAATGTTCGAATCCTCAAAGTTAAATTGTATGACCAATGTCTGATAATAAGTAAACGTTAAAATATCTAATCTATTTAAATACGGTGTAGTCTCAGACTTCATTTAACCACATACACCACTGAATCATATCAACCTTTTGTCCTTCCAACTATTGTTTTACTGCACAAAGCATGGCAAAACATTAGGCCCTGAGATTCAAATGTAGTACTTCTCCTGAGCGGGGACCCTGATGATCGGACGCTTGGACTTTTTTTTTTTTTTTTTGTATCTTCACCATTATTTTATGCGCACTAAGTTTTGATTTCTCAGTATTGGCGAGAGGTCCTACTTTCATAATTTTAAAGAATACCACGACGTTATCTTTGTATATATATATATATATATATATATATATATATATATATATATATATATATATATATAAGTGATGAGAAATAAAATAATGTGAGGTTGTTTCACACATTTTTCTTTCAAACCCTTTAATCATCTCCTCCTCCGACACTACTTAAGCAGGGTAAGATATTTTCCGTGAAAAGCCTCGCCGATAGTGAATGCATAACTTACATAATTGTTTTACCTTCACTTTGCATCTTATTAAAAAAATGCATGCGTTACTGCAAAATGTTTTCCTAGCGAACTGATTGGCTCATTCTTATGTAAATGGAATAATGTTTATGTTTTATTTCGTGTCATAGGGAATGCAAAACTAACTTCCCCTCTGTTTTATTATGTTTTCCTTTCATTATATGTAGTTGGTTCACACACAGATACTGTCATTTGAGATATCAAGAAAAAAATGACTTTGGTACTGAATGCGCTTCGACTAGCACTCGCACACCTCAAATTGCTGTCGTTTGTAAATTGTCATTTAGGCAACCCGCTTGGCGTTCATGCGTTACTCTATGTGGTGAAGCTGCAACCCCTGCAATTGGCAGGCTACATAAGGCCGGTTTAATATTAGCTGGGGGAATGAGAAAAAGAAAAACGAGAAAAGAATAAGAAGGGTAAAAAAGAAAAAGAAGAGGAAAAGGGAAGTAGAAGGGAAGAAGAACGAAAAGATGCAGAAGAATAGAAGAAGAAAGAAAGAACACGAAGAAAGAACTTTTGCTTAGCTCAATAGTGTGTTCTGTTTTCACTTAACAAATCTCGTATTCTGCGAATTATTTCTCACTTATGGAAGCCCTTTCGTTGCTGGACCTTTGCAGCTAGCGACGCATTGTAATGGTAAACGGGTGATAACCTTCAAATGTCTTTGATGTAGAATTTTGCATCGTTCCAGACAAAAGATATGAACGTCTATTCTCAGTAGCCTAGCTTTTGAAGATATGAAGATAGTAAAAATGACTACTGATGTAATGAGGGACAATGGCACTGTGAGTCTTCCTTGCAAAGGAAATACTAATTAACGTATTGTTAACTGTGACACTATTTGATTTTCCATTCAAATTTTCTCCAGAAGTACCCGCTATATTTGTACAATGATGATAAATATATAGAATATCATCAAATTTGAATAAAATAGACATTAATAAATTTTAATTAACTTTTCTGTTGCTGTAATCACAAGCATCTTTCTGGAATCAAATATACTTGTATGCATCATAGCGTACAAGAAGGGAGTGATTTTCATTTAAACTGCTGGGCCTTTCTTGACTCCAGATCCCTGTCATCGATAGGAAACAGCTGTTGCCCAATTACTTTCTAGTTAAAGAGCAAACATCCTCGGATACTCGAAGTCAAGTGGAGGAATTTATTGCCACTTACATTCTGTGGAATCAAATCCGGCGTTCAATATAGCAAATTCGGCGTTCAAACATCAAGGAACAAATATGAACAAAGTAAATGAAACAAAACAACAAACAAAGCAAAATAGGAAAATATCCTTTTAAATTTTGACGAATGAAAAATGTTGCTCCTAATGGAATATCATAAAAGGACAGTTTTATAAGAGGCGAGAAACGTCTTGAAAGATTGAAAGCTACCCGAAGATTTGAAATCGCATTAGATATACGATTTGTAACAAAAAGCTCAGTTGACTTTACTTCTGCGAGTCATGAAACTGATTTGATAAATATCCTCTTTTAAGTATCCAAAAAATCTTAATTAGTTAGAATTTTTATGTTGTAATTGTGACATTTTATTTTGCTAGTAGAAAATTGTTCTAAGATCAAAATAAAATCACTTTTGCTTGGTTTTTACAGTTTTTTTTTACATTTACAGACTTTAATTTTATTTCATTTCAAGAATACAAATGATTTAATAAGTTTAGTAGTAGCTGACATGATTAGACGAAATTATTTCGTTTTCTTCGCTTCATTCACAGATTGATCTAAACGCTTAAGCATCATCTCACTTTTAGCGCTAGTGATAAAGTAACTACGTACTCACGTGAACTTTTAGCATGCTACGCATGCCTGAAAGAACCTCTTTTACTAGTGGCTGTCTAAAAACATTTGTAAGTGATAGTAGTCTTGATACATAGGTCATATTCTGGTATTTTCTTACTGATACACATTTTACTTTGCCTCTTATGCTTTGGGCAGCGACTTCGTAACGGGAACCTACCCGATTCCTGAGGGTTGGCTGACCAGCGATGAGCTGAGAGCCCCATAATTATTCCCTCCGTTGCCGAAGATACTGGAAAAGTCTCCTCCTATGCCGTATCCAAAGGACGCAGGCACCACGAAGCCTGCGTGGCCGCCGTGGTGACCATGACCTGCAAAAGCCAGGAATAACTAAAACAAGTCACAACTATACCATTGTTGCAATGGATGGAGGAAGAAGTCCTACATTTTGATAATGTTTAGATATTCAGCCCGACCCTATTCAGATATTTAGTGTTTCAGGAGATGAGCTAATAGAAATTGATATCAGACGTTTAAGCAGCAAATGCTATTCTCGCATTGTTTGCCAACTTTTGAAGTACTTAGATTCTAAGTTTTGAATTCGGTTTTGTTATTAATGAAGTGTGATATTTAGAAAAGTATCTGATTTACGCGTTCGTAAATCATTTTATAATGACGAAAAACACAGTTAATAAGAAAGTATACAAAATTATTGAGATTTGTATTCTGACTATGGTTTTCGTGACAATTTGTGAATGGCTGCACCAGCAAACCGTACGAATGACTATAGCTCTCTGACACGAGAGATATAGTTCTTTGATGTTGACAAGATCAAAGCCTATACAAGACAATGGCTAATGAACACGTCATGCTTGGTTAGGTCCGGGAAATTGTGTCATTTGTAATGGATGATTGATAGTATATTCGATGAAATTGATCAGGCTAGTTATTTTTTAATAGTTTCAGATTCTCTTTAATATTGTATATTTTTCCTTTAATTATATATCTTGTACATATGGGTTATTCGTATGCGTTCCGTACTGTGACTAAATAATTTATAACATTTTCGATTGTATTCAAATGGATTCTCTAATTGCTTATTGATAACGGTAGAGCTAGACCCGGCATTCATACGACTCCGTGGCGCAACGGTAGCGCGTCTGACTCCAGATCAGAAGGTTGCGTGTTCAAATCACGTCGGGGTCAATGTTTTAAAATTGTCTCGCTTCGTAGAATGATTTCTTCTCGCATTCAATAAAAGAAAACAGACGAAATTCGGATATTCTAGGTTTGGTTTCAGCCGAGGTCTTGTGGTAATTCATATTATAGGTGTATGATGGAGGTAATCAGACCACAACGAATAAGAAAATAGTGTATTTAACACATTATACACTAATACACAGTACCACTGAAAATGGGGAAAGTTCCCCGAAACTAGTTTCATAATGAGTATTATTGTATAATCTGTTAAATAAACTATTTTCTTATTCATTGTGGTCTTATTACCTGCATCATACATCTACAATATATATTTTTCAGATTAAACGTACTGAAAAGCAAAATTGTTAAATATATTAGTACATGTTCCTGCAGAAAAATGTGTTAAGTGAAAAGGACTTGAAATATTTAGTAAATTTAATAATTATCATGTCAGACAGTTTTGTTTGCGCATTATTTAATACTTTCAGGTCAATGCTTTCTATACTATGTGAACAATATTGAAGGTCGCGCTATTATGTAATCTTATCTGTGTGTGTTTCAAGTACCCAGTCAATTTAATGAATCCCAATTCTAGTGGATTATTTTATAATGCATGTACAGAAATAAAAGATACACAAAGAAAAGATTAGTATATACGTTATGAATGTGAATGCTCTAGTTTTAAGTTGCAAGTGTCATTGATGATTATTCGTCATTATTCTCCCAAGTACTTGACATTACATTTGCTTGAGATTCATTTCACTGAGTCAATTGTTTGTTATTGTGTTAGAGCTTGGTTGGTCTCTTTAGCAGGAGTCCACCTACCTCCTAGAACAGGGGTGGACAGGAACGTTGCCAGCACCAACAGCAGGGCAGCAGCGGCTACGAAGCGCTGCATGGCGGCTTTGTCTGGTGACCTGCAACAGCCACAAATTTTTCATTGCAGTTGCTTACTCACACTACTTATAATATTACATGTGTGACTTGTCTGTAAAGAGGCGTAAAGAAAGATGAGAGAAGTTGTCTTGGATCGTTGGATCTTTGAACTGTCTTTTCCTTAATGTTAACGAGGTTGAAAACTTTACTACTTGAAATAATGATTCCCTTCAAAATTGGTGGAAAATTTGTTGAAATACAACATCCCCAAGATATGTAAAACGATATATGAATACACTTTCAGAGAAACATTACGAATCCTTCAATATTTCTTTCTTTCCACCAGTCACCAGAAATTGATTGTATATACATGGAAGAGAGAAACAATTCATTTTTTCCGTTCATGATCAAGAAAATTGATGGTCTCGCACCAGTCGAAAGGAAACCTCGAACACAGATTAACATGGCAGAACTTTCGGATCTGAGTACCTATGCTATCTAACTAAAATATAATTATTGTAATTCTGTAAATTTGGGGGGAAGACCACGGCCCTCTTGCCCCTTCTCCTTGGGGCAGTCGACGATATTCGTAGAAATTAGTTTCAATAAATTAAAAATATTCAAACAATTTTATTCCAAAATAACAAGCTTTTCTTACATTCTCTGACCATTACAATACAAAAGTAATACAAAATTAACAACGAACATTTAAAAGGAACTTTAGTTGTTGTTTTTTTTGTCTTTCATGATTTTCAAAAATGAATGTGAAGGGGCCATCTTGGAAGTGCTTGAACTTTTGTGAACTCTTCCTGCTACTCAAATGAAATATCGAACGGGATGCAATCGGGCTTATCCTTTTCGGGGTAGTAGGAAAATGACTCAGGAAAAATTGACCTGGAGATGCAATCTGGACAGCGATCCGCTGAGACTTTTGTGATTACTCTCAGAATTCCCGTAACGTAGTGTAAGACAAAATAAATGCCAAACGCTATGAGGTTTAAAAGATAAGGGTTGTTAGTAAAATTCTTGTATCTTTCTTTTGTCTTTGTCTTGAATTCTTGTATCTTTCCTTTAATGAGCTTTTTATCAATACAATATTCCTTTGCAAATGGTTTTTTAATCTGTTTTCAAGAATTTTCACCAAACTCACGCAAAAGTCACATTCATGGAATTTCTATTTATAACCCTTACAAGTAAGAATTCAGAGCAATACGTTTCATGAATCTACATTAAGAATTTCATTTAATTTCATCAACAATAATTAGTTCAGTTAATTCAATTGTAATTCAACAAAAAATAAATATAAAACGTATCACGCGAAAAGAGCATCCAATCTGCAACAGCTACACTCCGATAACGCCAAATCAGTAACGCGGTTTGTTTTTCGTAACGACGGCGTCGTTTCGGAAGGAAGCGTCCGTTGCCGGCAAAAAGGGCGCGGCCGGGGATTTTGCGGGCCGCGTCATCGCAGCGTGTCGGCGTGGCCCGCTCCGCTCGCGTTGACCGAGACCGTGACGCACGGGACGGGCGCGGGTCACGGGCGACAGGGCAGCCAGCTCCTCCACCGCGT
The DNA here is from genome assembly GCA_011170035.1 of Teleogryllus occipitalis. NCBI lineage: Eukaryota > Metazoa > Arthropoda > Insecta > Orthoptera > Gryllidae > Teleogryllus > Teleogryllus occipitalis. Next base: position 106,287 of record BLKR01001835.1, on the reverse strand, counting down.
CCAAGGAGCCCCCCTCTCCCCCGCCCCCTTAACCAAAAGAACCCGTTGGACTGTGACGCAGCCGCGGGCGGCCGTCTTCACTTTTCATTGATCGCTCAGTGTTTTCCCTATCGTACCCGAAGGTCACCAGAAAGTATGACTGGGCATGTAATAACGCGTTCAATTGTCTCTTCTATGAAAGCCGCCATAGGCCCCAACTCTATGGTGCCCAGACCCTTTAGGTTCCCCCAAAAAATTAAGACCGGCTGAGGTGGATTACGGCATCAATTGGTGTCATTGCAGTGCCTTGGACCGTGAGGTCCTAGAGTTTGAGTCTCGACGGTGCGATGCAGGATTTTCTACACTAGATAGCTAGGTCGAATTCAGCCGTTGTCTGCAGACGTCTAGCGGCCGGTTGATTTCATCGGTTGTTTCCGTGGTTTCTCTGATCAAAATCAGACAAGTGCCGGAGCAGTACCCTAACAAATGGGCCTCGAATCGTGCGCGATTTTTTCTTCCTCTCCGTTGTCTTATCCTCACCTCTTACACACATACACACTAACATAAACTACACTACCACACATGTCGGGAACTAATTGTGAGCTTATAATTTGTCCCGGCTGGGGCGGTGCTCTGCTGGTGTGAGATACCTAATTGGGGAAAACCCCGCAAGCCGACTAGTAGGGCGTCTGATCTCACCATTCACATGGGGAATATCATTGCCACCTCCAGAAATAAAAATAAATGCAATATCCTTACAAACTAATGACCTTAGCAGATGTGACGTCCGGAAATCAGTCAATGCAATAAAATTTGCAAGGCAAAGCCAGCTCCCCTACGTTGGACAATGTTTAAATAAAACGTAACATGATATGAAACATTTAGAAAACAGTTCAAGCTCTGATGGCGAATCAGATATTTTGGTTGCTATCACGGTCCAAAAGCTACCGAGACAAAAAGTTTATTTTTCATGTTAAATGTGTTGAAGAAAGGTCAATCCAGTTGTTCAAGAAAACAATGTCTTAAAAAAATTAGAAATACACTTAGGATCGTGAGTCTCACTATTGCTTACCAAGTTCGACAGCCGAGTGCTGTAAACTTAAAATTAACTGATATTTAGTTAAAAAGCAAAATGTCCATTGTAAATTGAAACAGGAACAAAGAGATTCTGATGATGAAGGCAAAATTTCTGCCTTTGAAACTGAAAACCAAACTCTAACCTAAAAGATAGGATCCAGGACATACTACATCCCTCTTCCCCATATATTCAAGCGGGCGCCTCTGTATGCCATTGTACATGTTTACCGACAACACTATATGACGATTTGTATTTAATGGCTCACGTATACATTTGTCAGAACTGTTAGTTTTTTAATTTTATCTATAAATATAAAATATATATTATTTCGGAAATAGCACTCCTGAAGTACAATAATCATTTCAACTGTAATTTCAATCATGTAATGTGAAATAACCAAAATTATGAATAGTAAATAGTCTGACCGGAGATTTTCAAGACCGAAGTCACAGGTCCCGTAATATCCCAAATTTCTAGGAGAAACGTTTCCCACGAAACAATTTGTAGAATATTTTACGAATTCAGCGTTGTAGCTTATACATAAAGGAGTATTCAATATCAGTCCTCTTTTCAGACTTACCTCCTCTTCATATTTTTGTATTTTACAATCGGATTATTACGTCTTTGAGAACAAAATGAATGAATGACCGGTTACGGATATTAAGTAGGAAAAAATATTTTTACAAAAGTGTTCAAAATATAACTACCAACTGAAAGAAATCAGTCGTACTGATTTCACGGCGTAAAACTCAAATCTCCTATATAACGTACGCCGAGAGTCAAACTCAATACAATCATAATTTCCATGGCGTCTTTTTATTAAAAATTATTTACACAAGAAAAATTAATCTTACGAAAGAGAATGTAAAATTGTTTCAGTGTAATAGCGGAAATCTGCGGCTGTTTCTAAATGTCTGGCAATCTTCCGCGTTCATTAAGTTTCTTATCATGTCTATAATGATTTCTATCCGGCACCCAACCGCAGAGTACAGTTCTTCTTTTCCTCGTACTATTTGATAAAATCATATCGTTTAATGTCCCAATACCAGAGGTCACAAAAACTACAGTCGATTCCGGGTATAATGAACTCGGAAAAAAGTGAACCCTCAGTTGTAGTGAACTTAAGTCACTGGTCTCGTTTCACTTACATTGCAAATAAGCATAAGAAGGGTAGGGAACCTGAACTTCAACTGTGGTGAACGTAGGAAATACATCGTCCTGGAAATTAACTCCCTCCTGGGAAAGAATATATCGCCTCAGTGCCATAAACTCCAACACCAGGCTGCTTGGAAGAAAATATCGTCGGCCAAAGGTCATAATGGAAGACATCTCTCCTGAGGTAAAGATAGCGGACATGGAATGGGGACCTAACTGATGACCTTATGCCACTCAGTTTCACTGCGGAAACGAAGGCTGTGTTCTGCGTGGGCGACAACTGGCGGCGGCGACGCGCGATTGCTTGCTTCAGTTTCAAACTTGCGATTCCGCGGGACAATGCGCTTTGTGCTCTACGTCGGCGACAGCAAGCGCGCGACTGCCTCAGCCCCCAGAGCCTAGCGACACCTCCGTGGCCATCCAACGTTAAAAAAATACAAATAATACAGAACAGATTCCTCAGAACAATCACCAACGCCCCATGGTTCATTTCAAATCAACAACTTCACAGAGAATTAAACATGAACCCAATCACCTATCAAATAGCACGCATATCCAATAATTTCTACTCCAACATAAACGCAATAGACCAACTAAAACAATACAATCTAGCCTCAACGAACAACACGCAGACCAGAATAAACAATAGATACCCATTCGATTCATTCCTCAAAATATTCTCAAACATTTGTGAACAGTAGATACTCTCATGAGTAATCTACCCCAATGTAGTAGCAATAGTAGAATTAGGTTAAGTATAGTATTAAGTTAGTAGTAAGTCATCATTACATATGAAAGAGTGTAATACTGAACTATGTACAACCCAACAAGCAATAAATAAATTTTAAAAAAATACCTCCGCGCCGCGATCAGTTTCATTTGGCGCTTGCGCTATCCCGCTACCGAAAGGATCTCGTATGTTATTAGGCGAGGAAAAGGGCCTTCGGAGAGTAGGACGGTATTCCAACAATGCTCTGAAGGGGGTCCAGACTGCATTATGATAGAGACAGTGGACGATGCAGAATCAAGTATGGAGGGAGCACGAACTCTGTAGAAGGATCTAGAGAAATGACTAATGAAAAGTGTGCGAAGCAAAGAAATGAAAATACTTGACTTTTTAAGAGCAAATAATGATCTTGAAATTTTCAGTTCGTGCTGTTAATGTATTTTGCTGTACTTATGTACTAATAAAATCAATAATTGTGGAGATATTCTATTTAATTTTGACATCATCGGATATAGTGAGCCTCTCATATAGGGAACCAAAAATGTTAGTCTTCAAAAGTTCACTATATCCGGAGTCGAGAGTATAGTGTTAAATGATTCTCAAATTAAAAAAAAATCCTTTTGAGTTATGAGAAGGGTTTGCTGTGAATATCAAACTATATTCACAGAAACAAAAAACCAAAATACACTGTCGTCTAAATTTCCTATACATAGCATTTAGATGAATATTTTTAATTGATTTTTTTTTGTATATTGTAACAAGGACAACGAGGCGTGGGAATGAATGCCCTCCAAATAAAACATCAATCATCAAGTTAAATCGTTCTTGATCGTTCATTATGGATTCATATGGGTATATCATACTTAATCGTTCATTATGGAGTTTAAAAGATGCAATCATTTAAAAAAAAAATCATTGGATCAATTACCGGTTAATGCGTGCTGTACTGTAAGATACTGTTTTGCTTCTTGTAAGGATGTTTTCAATCCCTGAATTCTTTCTGGCTGTATGTATGCGTTTCGGTCATTCCCAAAAGAAGCCTTTTCGTTTCCCGCTCAGCTGTTTCCTGTGTGGTAACGTAACGTTTCCTGGCCGCGCGAACTGGCGCGTCGCCGCCGCGGGCGCCCGGATCTCGTGCAGCCGCCGCCTTCGAAGCCCGTCGCCGCCCGTTGCGCGAACGCACGTGCCGGCCCGCGGGCGCCGCCCCCGCCCCGCCCCCGCCCCCGCCCCGCCCCCGCCCCCGCCCCCGCCCCGCCCCCGCCCCACCCCCGCCCCGCCCCCGCCCCCACCCCACCCCTCCCCCGCCCCACCCCTCCCCCGTCCCGCCCCCGCAGCCACCGCCGTTGCCCTCCCCAGCCGCCCCATTGCGCCGCCCCTGCCGTCACCGTCGCTGCCGCCCGTCAGCCATCGCCGCCGGCGACATCGGCTCCGACACTTCAGTCGCCACCTCCTGACGCCTCTGCCGCCCCTGGCATCTCTGTCACCGCCTCCAGCCTCTGCCATTGCCGACCCCGCCTCCTCAGCCGCCCCGCCACGCCGCTCACGCTCGCCATCGGCTCTTACACTTCAATCGCCCCCTCCCCCGTCACCACCCCTGTCGCCCCAGCCACCCACGCTACCGCAGCCACATTCGACTTGACCATTGCCGTCCCAGCCACCACAGCCTCCATTGGCCCGGTCTATTATGGAGCCGTCCCTGCTGCCACCGGCCCCACCACTTCAATCACCGCCCCACTGCAGTCGCTGCTTCCACCACACCCGCCCCCGGTCCCGTCCCTGCAGGTGCCACCGGCCCCGCCCCCGCTCGCGGCTCTGTTCCCACTCCGCCACCATCGCCCCTGCCTTCCCCACCCCTGACACCATTGGCCCCCTCAATTCTCGCACCGTCCCTGCCGCCACCACGTCAATCGCCGCCCCACCGCAGGCGCTGACTCTGCCATCTCTGCGGCTCCAGGCATCCCAGCCACCACTGGCCCCGTTGCTGCAGGCGCCCCCGCTCCCGCCTCCACCGTCACCGCCGCCGTCGCCCCCGCCGCCTGCGCCGCCGTCGCAGCGTGGCGCCGTGCTGCACCGCGGCGCACCGCAACGGCGTCGCGCCCACCGCCTCCAACGCCACCTCCGCCGGCGCGGCCGCAGACGTCGCCTTGACGCCCTGCCCCCCTCCTTCCCCTCCCCTTCCTCACCCCTCCCTTCCCGCGCCGTCTCGCACAGGTGCGCCCGCGCCCCTTGGGCGTGACTAGGCCGTTTGCGTTAATTGCCCGCCTCTCTTCTTCCACTTGAAAGGCCGCCTGCGCTCCTTTTGTGTGTTTGTATTTGCGTCTATTAAAGCGTTTAACTATTGAATAGCCGTTCAGTGAGATATCACATATTGCTCCTTCCCCTGCGTGATTCTCCGGTATGGCACAACTGCAGGAACAGGAAGTGTCAAATGTATTTTCTTAATAGAAGGAAAATAATTAGTAATTCTAAAATTAAAATGTATATAGCGTACTATTATAATTATGAAAGCGGATTGGCATTACATTCATCACGAAAAGACGTGTCGTAAATTATTTTCTTCTGCCAAGCCGCTAGATCATTTCACAGACGTCATTTACTTGAGAAGAATACCAGAACTAGAGTGTTGCCTTCTCATTTGATATTAGTTTTCTTCCATTGAACTTTGCAGCTTTATTAAAACGATAGTTAAATTTGCAGGTGGAAGTTTTGTTCAGCGAGAAGACAGTGAATGATGTTTCTTTGGAATTCGTGAATCAATGTAATATATCATAAAATGGAATCTAAGCTTCATCAATAACTTTCTACAATCACATAGAATATAAAACACTGAAATAAATCATCTAGAAAAATGTTATCGCGACTATAAAATATTTAATTTCTTGAGCGACATTAACATGTTACTCGAACTGCATGGACTACCTTCAATCCTTTGTCTATGAGCTCTACTAAAATGCGCAAAATCGCATTTACTAGCATTTAATCGTGAAACCACGAATTGAGAAACCACCAATCACTACGGGAATGCATTCGAAAAAAGCTAACTCACAGAGCGTTACATCACAAAGCCGTTTGTCTATTTGCATCGCATCACGTGTTTACTCGCGACTCGGCATGTTGTTCACAAGTGTTCAAACGGCGCTTTGTTTGCATTTGAATCGAGCGAACTATTCAATCGGTGAGAACGACAGATTCGCCGTCCATGCTTGCGCGAGAGCAACAGTTCCGCAGCCAGTGGACCGTGCATGGCGGTTTCGCGAGCTGAGGTAATGTTCCGGTTGAGAAGGGCCGGTATGTCCGCCCCACAAATTGTTTCACGACAGACCTTTTGTAACACAGCCGCATTGAATTCTTTGTTTTGCTTTGTATCAGTTCAAGTGGGGTCAAAAAAACTAGTTATGAACGCTTTGGTAGTGATAAGAAAAAAATTAAATAATGTCCTGCATCCATGTACTTCCGGACCCGAGAACGGCAATTTCTTTGTGATTTAATAGACGCTTCAAATCGTCGTGGCATACAGAAAACGATGTATACACGTAATTTTCTCCAGATCCCTTCGTGGTCGGATTTACCTTAATACCTCTCACAAAAAAAGTGGCTTGAGCCAGATGCTCAGAACCAGGTGCATCACGACAGTATCTTGCTGTGTTCATCGTTACGTCACGTTCCTTAACTTCTTGCTGAAACTTTCGCGAAGTTCTCTTTCACTTTTCGGGATCCTGCAACGATCCACGAACTACCACTTTCGGCGTGCAAGTGTCACTGGCGTGCCGCTCCACGAAATATCAAGCCCTGCCCCGCGTATTACCTTGCCTCGCCTCGCCTCGCCGCTTTCTTTTCCTGCGCCAACTTTTCAGAGTTAGAGTTACTGTGACAGATATTTGGTAACTTAGCATTGTGCGTTGGGGAGCACCCTCGCCTCACACACGACCTTCATGGCACGCCGAGCACGAAAATGAAGCTGGTGAGCTAGTTTTTACGCCAGTTTTGGTCGACATCTCTTTCCTGCAGCGCAAGGTTACGACAGTCATTCACCTTCTCTCGCGACTATACTTATCTTTTGGCAAAGGATTAACTAGTAGTGTAACAAATTATGAATCCTTTAAGTTTTTGTTCGTAGAAAAATGTAGGCTAATTTGTGAACTCCCAAAAAACGTGGATTTAGCTACGGTGTTCATCGGGAGAATAGAGAAATAAGAATGATTATTGTTCATGAGGTTCAGGAGACATAAAATAATTATGTATACAATAATTAAATTAAATTAATAAACTATTCATTTATATGTATAAAATTAATAAATCATTAAAAGTGATACTAGCATTAAAATGAACTTTTTCGGATAATGAAAATTATGAATTCTGTATAAAGAAACAAAATTGTACCGTTTTATATTTTTATAATGTTAAATATCACAAAGAGATTTTTTAAACAATTGAAGAAATACACTTTAATACATCACAAGCTCCGGGAAATGTTCTGTAAATACTATCTTTAAGATTTCATTTTTATATTCTTCCTCCTTTTCTTAAACATATAACCTGTGTATTGCATGAACAATAATAATCCATTGAGTCATTTATGTGTCATGGTTGATGTCAATCAAGTTTCTACCCTAAAGGTGATTAATGAACACGTTACACCACAAGGGGTGCGTGCTAGAGCATAGAGAAATGTTGCTTTGCAATTTATTTCCGAATAGCTACTTTTAAAAAGTTGTAAATGTGTAGTTTATGGTATTTTTATAGAAAAGAAATTAGAATTTTATAGATCTAGGAGAGCAGTTGTCCCCCTGTCCTCCGACCCACCTTGGCTATACTCATGCTGAGAGATAGTTAAAAGTTAATTTAATACGTCTGTCAAACATTGATTATCTCAAACCTAGCATTTCGTCTGCCTCTACAATAACTGGCTGTACGTTGGTGAAGAAAATTATGAAAAATTAAGTATTCCTGACCTGCGGAGTTGAGTACACGAAATAATCACAGTTTTCGCTTCCTTCTTATCTGTTCTTATAATGTATTGAAGAGCAGAGAACAATAATTATCATCACTATTCAATTAAAAGTGAATGTTTCAGAAACGTGTACGCTTGTGATAGTTACTGTCAATTTGCAGTTACGAATGTGTGTGGATCTAAAAATAGTTTAGAGATCAAGAAATAATCAGAGATTCTGTTTCTTCGTCAAAGTGAGACAAATAAGTTTTACCTTACGTACTCATTATCATCATAATCATGTTATCTCATACTTTCATAATCTTTTCGGGCATTGTCACTTTGCTCAAGATAACTGTACAATTTCATCGCTAACTTGACCACTCTCCTTCACGCCATCTGGTAGACAATAGGAAATTCATTTATTTTCAAATGGCTGTCAAGTAATTCGGAATGTTTCTGGAATTCTAATATCTGAGCATTAGAGTAATAGTTTTTTGCGCAATTTAGAAGGAAATTTGAACGATACATTTTGTAATTACATTTGGACGGATGTCTTTTAAAAGACCTTGACACTTAATTAAGGCTATTAATGAACTCAAATAATTATAAATTCATATATTAGTTGTCCTTTGTTTTAACCAGAGGAACTTCAAGTACATAGAAATACGAGAATATTTTTAAGTTTTTTTCTAAAATAAATCGAAACTGATGATGTAATTTATGTAAATGTAATGTATAATAATGTAATGTAATAATGTAATTTAAAGCAATGTAATAATAATTCAAAACATATTTTCGATTATTTTCATTATTATTATTATTAGTATTATTATTATTATTAAATTCCTTTAAATACAGTGTTGGATTCAACTAAAGAATTAACTGAAAGTAAACTTACAGAAATATTTACGTATATTTATGAAAGTGTAGAATTGTGTTGTACATAAGCATCATAAAAGTTATTTACCCATAATTGTCATTTTAAATCCCATTTTAATTTTCTATTTCAGCTCTATGCATCATGCTTTTACGAGTATAAACATCCTTACATACTTTCACAATAATTTCGCACGTTCTGCGCACGGTTACGTAGATACCATTTCATGTAATACGTTTTACCTACACATACAGGTTTTTATAGTCTTTTACACCAATTCATTCCCGATGTTGGCTATTCAACTGTCAAGAAGGCTTCAGGAAACTCATTTAAAACGCACTCGCTGAAGTTGACGCGCACCTTGAGATCATTATTCGCGTGTTAATTGCCCTCTTCGCAGACATTCCTGTTACACTGACGCACTTGTTAAGAGCGTCTGCTCCACAGCAAGTGGCTGCTCCTTCGATCGCTTTCACCGAAAGAGGTGGCTCAGGGCATCAACTGATGTCCCTGCAATGCCCCTGACCGGGAGAAACTGGGATTCGACTTGCGGCCGTGGGAGGATTTTCGTCACTAGCCAGATAGCAATGTCGAGTTCTGCCGCTGTCTGAAGGAGAATTCTAGAGAGCGGCTGCTCTGATCAGTAGTTTTCTCCAATCCACACTAGTTTAGTCAAATGCCGGAGCAGTACCCTACCAAACAGGCCACAGACCACGCGCTACCTTTCCTTCCCATTTCTTGTCTATTCCACACCCTTAATTTTCACCCAGTTACACTTACATTATCTACACTACCACACATGCCGGGAGATCATTCGGGAGCTTAGTGCTTGTTTCGGCTGGTGGAAGGTACCTGGTTGCGGAAAATCCCGCTAGCCTACCGTAGATAGGCTCCGGATCTCACCATCCTGCGGGGCAAGATCACCGCCACCTCCCGAGCAAAAAAATGCACACGACTAATGACCTTCGCCGTTGATACCCCCGGAGACACTAGTAATCAATCAATCAGTCAAGAAGGCTTCAGGAAACCGATTTAAGACGCACCCCCCCCGAACTCGACGTGCACCCTAAGATCATACCCGCGGAGTAATCGCCCTCTTCGGGGACATTCCTGGGCACTTGTTAAGAGCGTCCGTCCGACAGCAAGTGGCTCCTCCGATCGCTTTCTCCGAGCTGTCAGTCTTCGGTCTTAAATCAGTGCGTGCGCCTGCCGCCGGGCCAGCCGCCGCCGCCCACCGGAAAGTGCCATTCTGCGCTCCGCAGCAGCCGCCGCCGCCGCAGCTTTCTTCTCTCGCCGGATCATAAGGGGCGGAGCCCGCCCCGGTTTCCTTATTTCACCGTCCATCGCACATCGGCAACATGCGGAGAAACTTTTCGTTCGGGGAAGAACGGCGTAGGCAAGGACACGCCGCGCCGAGCCGTTCGGCGGCCGATCGTCACTTTCGCGAGGGAACGGGAGGAAAAACCGGGGCAAATACCGGCCCCCGTGCATACATTGTGTGAATGTTCTTCCGCGATAAGAAGTTTTCCCGCAAAATTTAAAGAGACGTTTGCGGTAGAAGTTTTTATACTTTAATGGGGTGAGAGGAATTTGCCGAATGTTTAGGTACTTCAGTAAATAAATAATAGTATGTTACGCTTTTACTAAATGCAGAAAGGAGTAATTTTTGCAAATTGGGCTCAAAAGAGCTGTGTTTCTACTTTCCTGCTCTGTCATAATTGACGTGTTACGAGTACGTTTGCAGTTTCAGTCGTATGTTTGGCTTTTAGTACTTTGGTAGACCTTCAAGTCAAAATTATTGACCCCGACGTGACTTGAACACGCAACCTTCTGATCTGGAGTCAGACGCGCTACCGTTGCGCCACGGACTCGTGGAGACAATGGTCGTCACTTTTTGTATAAGTACTCTTACACACGGTAAGATGATACGCTCCGTCAATTCTTTATGACTACCAGAGTGGCTAATTTGTAAGTACGGTCATGGGATTTGGAAACAAAGCGAATAATATATTACAAAGCATTTCTCCTGAGCAATAAATAAGTTCGTGTTTTCTTGGACAAATGACGGAGCGTATCATTTTCATGGAAATACGAACAATATGGTTAAACTACATTCCTTAAGTATCATTTGACAGATATGAATATTAACCTCATTTATGAATGAATCATTTCTCTTTTGCAGAAATAAATATGTAAAAAGTACACTTATAAACATTTTATAGTGAAAATCATGTAAATTCATTAGTCACCTGAAGACAGTAAATTGCCATAATCACAATGTTGAACAAGACTCCGTGGCGCAACGGTAGCGCGTCTGACTCCAGATCAGAAGGTTGCGTGTTCAAATCACGTCGGGGTCACACGAATTTTGTTGTGTTACATATTAAACACTAACTTACTCAAGGTTAGAACAGCATTTATTGAACGAAATATTTACCGACGCTGAAAGAGATGCAGGTTATAATAGGACCAAGAGTTTCCCACGTTTTGTTTCCTGTAATTTACGTAAGAATTCACCGCTGCACCGAGCCCACAGGTGCATTGTGCTTTCAATTTCATGCTTCTTACCCTGACATTTTCAGACCCAAAGAGCTGAAGCAACAGCTAACGAATGTTCTTGAACATTTTTTTACACATTATTTACGTTCTTCTTCTGCAGTCCCATCCTCACCTGGGTACAATATCGGTTACTTCTCACCTAGATGGACAATGGCGGTGGTTGCGCAAGAGATAGACCAGATGCAAGAAGTCGCCAGAGCCAGTACTTTTCTTGTGGGGCAGCTTGCGACATCAGCAACTAATGCGGGGGTGGAGGCGGGGGCGGGGCGGGGGAGGAGGCTGAAGCGGACCGGTAGCCGCCCCTCACGTCTGCGGTCATTGGAGCGCGGCTTCACTTTCTTCAAACGATTCTCTGCAACCTACCCCCTCCAACCCCACCCCAACCCACCTGCTTAGTCGGGACATGCTCCAAGACGACCTAACGGATCAATCGACTCGACCAATCGACGGAAAGGACAGCAAATAATAAATTTTAAAGGCGAATATCTCAGGTTTCGAAATTGTGTTGACGCTTCGTTTTTTTAGGGATGGGTATTACGTCGCACCGCATTTCACCCTCTCATTGTTAGGTGGAGTTTTTTTCTTACGATTTCAATTTAGTTCTTATTTTTTTTGTGCTTTTTGAAAGTATAGAATAGAGATTTGTGTGTTCATATCTTCTCGGAAGAAAGCCCATGATGATAAAATTAAGCAATAAAAACCTTCCTCGGAAAAAGGTGATCTCGTAAAATTTTTCTGCTTTTACATTTTTTTCAGGGATTCTTCTTGGGATGTTTTTTGACCAGTTGTCTAACAAGTTAAGGTTACCGTGGACACGCGATCTAGATTTGCATTATTATACTTGGGCACACAGAAAAAGAAAGTTGATTTTGTGCTAGAAGTGAAAGTAGTATGGCAGCGAACAGAAATCTACGCCAACGCCCACATTTTCGCGTTCCGTTACCTCGTGCCTAGAACGTGGCACGCGATTCCTATAAAACATTGTCGCATTTTGATTGTGTTCTTTTACTTACGAGAAAACATGCACTATGCAAACATTTCCATATATCTGGAACATTCTAGTTTCATCCAAGCGGGTGTAAGACCAAATCACAATTTGAATATTAAGCACTAAAAACGTAGCATTTATAAGTATAAGAGGTACAAAGAATGGTGGTAAAGAGTTTTTTGCAGGTTGAGGAAGAACAACTTTTGTGTCAGTTGGGATCGGTCCTGGAACTCTAGCAGTGCACCAGTTGCACAAACCTATTACTGGTACCTCGCCTTGTGGCTGTGCCTAGAGGCACTCACCAGCCACTGACATCTAGTCGCCGCCACTAGTCGCTTAGGGTAGCCTGTACTCGATCGCCACTTACGATCGCTACTTTTTCACTGTGAAATGACAAGCACGTTTCAACGGAAACGAATCTCTTGCGGGTAAAAATAAAGCTCTTAATGGCACTTGTTGCTACAGTTGTCAAGACGTTGAGAGAGTAGATGACTTTTTGAGTACTTGTGTCGGCCGTGTGCATTTCATGACCGCTCGCAAGAAGATGAAGCAAAGGGACCGGCGAGGTTCTCAGTAAAACGTTCGGATACCCTCATTCTTATTGCGATCTTTAATTTATTTTTGCTATTTTTACTTAAGTCATCGTGTTGGTTCAAAGGAAAAAAATATCTAAATACAGGATTGAGGAGGTATCAAACACAAAGTACAAAACAATATAAATTTTAATTAGAAAACACATGTATGGCTGTGTTTTTTTATTAAAATTTATATTGTAATATACTTTGCCGTTGATACCTTCTCAATCCTGTATTAATATCATAGATTACCTCAATAAATCTTCTGCCAGCACGAAATTAAGCGAAAATATCGTATTGTAATAATCCTGAATAAGCGAGGAACAACTAATAATTATAAAGAAATGCAGTCACAGTCTGTTAAAGATCCTTTGTATTAAAATCAAACTTTTGAAAATTTAAACGGAACTAAAAAGACTCCATTATTTTCAGAATTATTATTATAAGAATCCATTATTTTAAGAAATTAAAAGATGCATGTATTATTATTTGGTTAATTTTGAATGATTTTATAATTTTTTTAAATTAGCTTTCTATTTGAAATGTTTGTAATTGTCATTTTTTAATATTTATTTTTATTTTATGTTTATCATTATATAGTACACAGAATAAAACCCAAACCAAGGGTTGAAACCCAAACTAAGGGATGTGATCAAATTTTAAAAACATATTTTGTTCATCTGTTCCTTCTTCAGTATACGAAATGAAATAAATCTTCATCGTCTTTTTAGTTCCATTTAAATCGTGAAAAGTATGGCGCAGATATTCTATAAATTTTCTTTGTGAAAGGAAACCGTTCGTCTAAGAAATAACATTTCAAGGCAACAATGTTAATTAGCCAATCAAGTTCTGATTCACCTAAACAAATAACCGTGGTGTGGTATGTATGTATTGCGAAAATCAGTATTTAAAGTTACAATCAACGGTAAGAAAAAAAAACAACGTAATAAAATGAATATATAAAAGCTATGATTAGCAAGAAACTCGTGGGAGTTCAGTTGCATCACGCCCCGCCGGCGTCACTTGTCGCCGCTCCCTCTGATGATCGTTCGCACGAGCTGATCTGCCGTCGCGACGCCTTCGTATCAGCCGCTTCCCGCTACCTCTCGCGAATGCCAGACGACGAAGCGGTCGCTCGAATGTTGCTCCCGCAGTTGCCGCTCCACATTTGGGCCAATTTACACGCGACTGGTTCCGTTCTTCGTTATGTCACCATTCCGGTTATTCCCGTCTGGGCTCCGCCAGTACGCCGACTCGGTGTAGACGTGATCTATTACACTTGGGACTCGCGCCTTTGTTAAAAAAATACAATTACCTTAAGGGGGATTATTTAATAAATAGGAAGGGGGGAAATATTTTTTTGTTTCATTTTGGCAAATTGACGGCATTTCATGATTTGCTTTTAATAATGATAAAATAGTTGCATTTTTTCTCGCGTGGCTAGATTAATGAGATGCTTATGCATTAAGAATTATCAAACTCAAATGCGTAACTATGAGAAAGCGTCCGCGGAAGCCAATAAAGACGCAGTCTGTAACGCTTTCTCGTTCCCTATAACGCGAATACGCTCGAGAAGTATGTTACGAGGCCATTGAACGGCAAAGCTACACGTGCCGTATTTACACGAAATAAATGGACGTGATCGAACATGACTTTATTGTTGGCGGTGGTGGATTAAACATTACTCAACGCTAGGCTTCTGTAAAAAATCCCCTTGGGATCTACAGTAACTTCCAGATTTCTCTATATTTTGTTTGGGGAAATTTCAGAAAATATAATTTTTAAACTTTTAATATACAGCAAAAAGTAAATAGTTATGAGAAGGGTTCCTCGGAAATTTTCTTGATTCTGAATTTCTTTGTGCGACTTAGTAAATAGTGGCAACAAAGAATTCCCAGACAATTTTTCCAGTTTTAATGATTTGAAGGTTGCCTTCGTAAATGAAGAGGAATGCTAATTACAATTCTGTGAGTTTTCTCAAAGAATTATACTCTAAATATGACTACATTCACGATTTAAAATGGAGGCCCAATAACTGTGTTTAACGATAAACCGTGGAGAAATTCTAGTTTTCCGGTAAAATTGCAATTTTATTTATGCGGTTTGGTTCCGAATCTCATAATGTACAGCATTATGTTAAAATGAGTTTAAACATGACTCGAAAAAAATAGATTTTTGAGCAGTGTGCGAACTAGAAGCATAGTGATTTTCTCTTTTTGTTGTTGTATTTGTTTATATTTAAGACTTTTATTTTTTCATTATCAAGATATTGTCAATTGAGTTGTGTCAGTTTTGCAACTTTTCAGAATTAATTCGTTTCGCTTAAGATACAAGTGAACATTTTCAATAATTTTACACGATTAAATTCGCTGCAAGCCTTCAAATATAAATACTCAGTTAACCGAGCCTGCCATTCCAGAAGGTGTAGACCAGAGATTCTACGGAAGACAAGTAGTCCGGATACGATACAGTTGTTTTGTGAATTCCCCCTCTAAGAAATCGTTGAATCAAAGAAGAAAGAGAGCTTCTTTCTGAGTTCTCTTAGTGATGTCGCTCCTTGCTTGGCCACCCACATTCATCTAGTCATAGCTTTCATTATTTTCTCCATTTCCATATTTGCGATGATTTCTCTTTTTTGACCCAAAGACGTATCGCTCTGATCGTAACTCAGTTCATAGAAGGAAGCTTGTAAATTAACTCTGTCGGCCACCCACGGGATATGTCCAGTCGCAAAGGCCACTTTCTGCGCTGGGCTGTGCCACTGCATTGTCAATTTCAGATTTCAACGTTCCGGAGCACGACCTTGCCGACAGCGAGAGAAACGTTATCGATGCCATAACTGGGCGCGTGGCCTCCACTGAACGTTGTTAAGATGAAATCTGTAACTTGTTTCCCAACGCACAGTGATTTCTTTCTACAAGGAAGGGGACAAAAAGTGTTACATCGCCCAAGGTGACAGTTTAAAAATTCACATGTATAGTATTATACAAATAAGTATGACGTATCCAATTCTGAAATACAACACCATAATATATATGATTTTTTCAAACATTCTAAAATACATCTTGAATCAGTGATTAAAGGAGTCGTCAAATATCATATACTACAAAGAAGATTCATGACGAACAATTAAAATGTTACATGTGGAAGAAATAGACTTCGTGACAGAATATATTTTAACTATTATTTACAATTAGCCGACCTGGATGGCCGAGGTGGCTAAGAGCGTGAACCGACTCAGCGCTTCGGTTCGAAGGGTCGGGGGTTCGAGTGCCGCCTTGGGCATTGTTGTTTCTCCCTTGCCTCTCATGTAGTATGTGCCGTCGCCGAGGGGGTCGCGTTCTGCTGACCCCAGATCAGAGGCGCCCGCAAGTGTATTGGTGTCTAGTGTATGGTCGAATATGCGTCCCATCGGGACGTAAAGGTTAGCCGGCTGCCGGCTGCATAAAAGCCCTAGGATAAAAACATAATTAGGTTTCGTCACGATCGTCTCACCATTTGGAAAAAATATTTAATATTTCTGCAATTTTCGACGAAACGTCTTCACTAAAAATATCTAAGAAGTATTTTATCCATGTGAAATAGGTATACAAATTGAAAAGACTGAAAATTTCACGTCAAAATTTCAACCCAAAAGACTCCTCTCGATCGAATCAAATCAGGGCAACTTTGTATTTTGCGCTGTAGCTAGTTCTAAAATTCTTGTAGTAACAAGAAAAGTGGTTTTAGTGCTTGCGAACAGTTACAATTCCCAAACACCAATCAAAGACAACCAGCATGTAAAAACCTCGCTTTTTTCCTTCTTTTACTGATTGTAGATTTGGTTGATTCAACCTTTAAGAACTAAGATCTTTAAGAGGTATCTAAAATTCGCCAACATATTCGTTCATTGGAATCTGTTATTCCACCGAAGTTCAATTCCTTATGGCGCAAACACTTTCATGATTACAGTCTTTTACTTTTAATTCATTTGGATTAGAATTAATTGGGATAAAGAGAAACTTATAATTTCTTTTTTTTCTAGAAATCTAAATAATACTGCCCCACTTTTAAATATTTGTTTAAAAATATTTTTGTAAAACGCCTCTCTTTAGGATTGTCTAGAATATGAAATAAAACAATAATAAAAAATCCTACGTTGTGTTTACATTTACTCCCGGCCCGTCGAGATATATGTGAACGAGAGAACCACTTTCTTATTTACTACACTGACTTGAAGTACGGGACAAATGTAAACTGGGTGTATGCAACTAAAACAAAGTAAACTTGTGATGGGACTTCATGGCGTCTCGAATCGATTGCGCTCAAGTGCAATTTTTTTTACGCCGAGCACATTCCAAATTGTAAACAAAGAATATTTTTTGTGTTTTAGGTGAATGTTTCGCGTTTACAATTTCCCCTCATACATTTATTCCATTTATTCCTATGTTTATTCTTTATTCCTGACAACTTCTTTTTCCAGGGATTGTTACCAGGAGTCCCTCCAAGCAACACGAAGAACATTTTGTGGAAGAAATTGGCGAATTATGGCGAGCAACCACGCCCCCTCGTGAGTGGTCGGTCTCGAGGAGGAATTTCTTTAATCTTCTTGGAACTCACTCGTATTGACAATCAGTGCCTCCAAGGAACGCGCGGCCTCCAGTGAGTTCTCGAGGTTCCGTCCCTGAATGTCTGCGAACTCCGTTCCACGCCGCCCCGCATCCCCCGTGTCCTTGGGCGTCTGGACTCTACCAAACTTATTTATTTATTTATTTTACGTCAAAAAACAGTTCAAACTGCGTATGACGTGCTATGGGGAAAAATTAATTGTGTGCACATTTTCAAAATTCTGTGATCCCTACACTAAGTCATATACTACTTAAATTAAAAAAAAACCCTCCCATGTAATAAAATTTATTTTCAAGGATAAACAGGCAATAAATTTTGGCTCTTATCCACGTTGTCGTTCAGAATAATACTTCCTGCCGCGACATGGAAACGATAATTTGAATAATTGTATTTCCCACTGAATTCTAGAAGAATTCAGAAACTCTGCCACAGACACGCTGAACGTTTTGCACGGCGAATCTTTACAGCAATCGACAGCATTCTTGACCTTTTGCACATGTGCTGTTCGAATTTCGCATCATTTTGTGCATCTCTGCATGCGCAGAAGATCGATATAGCGGTCGATTGCTGTGCGGATTGCCGTGCAAGACCTCCCTAGTGTCTGAAATCGGAGATGCGCTTCATCGCGCACTAGTAGACTGATGTTTTCGGACACGAGAACGGCAATGGCTATTAGTCCCTTTAGTGTAGTGAATGTTTTATTGAGAGATGGGGTAGTGAACTTTCTCCGATGGATGGTCAGATCCGGCGCCGACCTACAAGACGGCTTGCAGATAATTTCCCCGTCCAAGTGTCACCCTACAGTAGGACACCGCCGTAATCGAGCAAGCAGTAAACTCTCGACTGGTCCACCCAGTTATGCGATAATGTAGTGTGTGTGTATATGTAAATGTGTGGGTAAGGGGAGAGGATAAGACAAGCAAGTGGAAGGGAAGATCGCGCATGGTCTGTGACCCATTTCTTAGGGTTCTGCCCCGGCATTCGCCTGCTATTGTTCGGAGAAACCACTGAAAACTACAGATCAAAGCGCCGGTCGCTAATATTTTCTTACAGCCAGAGACTGAATTCGACCTAGTAGCTTTATAGCTAATGTCGAAACTCTGCCACCGTCGGGAGTCGAACCCAAGGACGTCCCGGACAAAGTCGTTGTCAGCCAGTCGGAACATCGATTTTGGATCTAAGTGGTTGCTACAGAATCGTTTTACTCATCAAGGTGTCAGGCACTCACTGACTTATTTGAAGCAGCCCTGTGCACAAACTCATTGTCATATTCTGTACAAATGTCAACAATGAATTCAAGTTGTTATAAGTTAATGCAAAAATCTGCATCATAATGATTTGGTTAGGAAATGATATTTATATGTAGGTGGGGACCCACACCTGATCCAAGGTACACCAACAGTGCGTTTAGTTTATGTTCTGTTTTGAATGCATGGGACACAAAAACTAAAGAATAGAGGTGCTGATGTACGAGCTCTTGAAACGTCCTTTGACCTCTCCGCTATTTTCGTCATATTTTCGAATTGGCACCACAACAGCCCTCCTCTCATCCCTCCAAAGTACTTTTTGACTTCCATATTCGGTGCCAGTGACTGACACAACATCGGTTTCAGTGCAATAAAAAGATGTGTATCTTGTACAAATGAACAGTACAGTAAAAATGGATAACTTTAAAAAAATGTCTCGCGCTTTCTGTTTATTTTCTTATAAAGTCATGTCCGAAGGTAATTTCTACCAATATTCCTTTTTTTTCTGTAGAATAAATATTACCCAGAACACAATTTCTTTTGTTAACGTTAGTTTCATGAAGAATGGATACTGTTTTAAAAGCTGTTAATGCTTGAGGTTGGGAATTTAATGTTTCATAAATTATACTGATTTATCAGCTATAACAGTCAGCTGGATCTCGTAAGATATTCATTATCTCACTTTTTATTTCCCAAATATTGCTCATTTTGAAGTAACAGTTTGTATCCATCTTATATTTTTCCTCTTGGGGTAACCACATTGCGGTGAAGTGCTAACCGAAGGTATGATAATCTTTTCAACCTTGTGATCATGATGTGAAAGCCATGACAAACTACAATGTATACCTTGGAATTAAATAAATCACGATTCACCACACTATAATTACTAAAGGAAAATACAGTAGACTCTGCAAAACTGTACTTGATGTCTCAAATGGTGATTTTTCCGTGCCTTACAATTTTGGAAAAAGGCAACTCAAACAACATTGCTATGCTACTCTCTCTTCAGTTTCACTACACTAAGTTTCAATTGTATCAAATCGGTAACGTCTCAACAGAGATTATCACAAGAGAAGAAGAAGAGAAGGCAAGGCAGAAGGAGGCGGAAAGAAGAGAACGAAGGAGAAAGACAAGAACGAGAAGATAAAAAGAAAAGAAAAAAGAAATAAGGAGGTGAAAAAGTAAAGGATAAAGGCGGACGTGAAGAAGAAACAGGAAGAAGAGAAGGAGAAGAAAAAGGAGTAAGATTTGAATGAGGAAGAAGAGAAGGATCACGTGAGGGAGAAGAAACACTAGAATAGGAAAAATAATGAGAATGAAAAGGAAGAAGGGGTGGAGGGGAAGAAAAGAAGTATAAAAACAAAGAGAAGGAGGAGTGAAGGAAAAAGAGAAGATGGAGAGGGTTGACAAGGAGGAAGAGAAGAAGAAGGGGAAGTTGGAGAAAAATAAGGATGAGGAGGAAGAGGAGAATAATCAAAAGAGACCTAAAGATGAGGAGAAGACAAAGAAAAAGAAGGATGAGGAGGAAGAGGAGAATAATCAGAAGAGTGATAAAGAGGAGGAGAAGGGGGTGGGGGAAGAGGAGAATGGAGAGAAGAGGGAAAAGGAGGAGGAGGAGGGGCAAGAGGTGAATGCCGGCGCCTATTTACCAGTGCGGCCTTGTGCCGTTTCCGACGCGAGCACCGCCGGACGCGGATGCCGGATGCGGTGTGCGGTTCTTGCCAGGAGAGCACATGACCAAGCAGAATTTTGGCAATTTCGGGCGGGAGATACGGTCGCGGGCGAGGGTTGCGGTGCTGAAACGAAGGCTGTTGTCGTTAAAGAGCACTCGTGCCCTTCGAGGGTGATTGGAAGAGCATGCTAATCGATTGGACCTTGTGGTCGTTCGCTGCGGTACGCTTCTAAACAATCCTTTCTATTGGTCGTTACGATCGGATAATACTTCCCGAGTTCGATGTTGATGAATATAAGAGGTTTGCGCATAAAGATTTTTCAGAATTTACTCTTTTTAAAACTTTCAATTTTCATCATCTGAACTTCACTTTATTGAATACTTTTCCACTGAAAGTTGAGTCGCTTTCTTGGAGATCAGGGTAATAAGAAGCGTGATATGTTGTATCTTTCTGAAATTAACCCACCACAACTGGAACTTGCTTCGAAACCACAACTTTCGACATTAACGCATGTACCCCAATCAAAGATGATCTCCTCTTCATACACTACAACCAAGGCTAATTGGCAATTTATCTGAATTGGGAACATTCCCATCCCGGGATTGGGTGCTCTACTGAGGATGAATTGTTGCTTATCAATAGGTCTCAAAAGTCTCCCAAAATTGTTTTTCTATAAAGATATGTTCAGAA
Source organism: Teleogryllus occipitalis (assembly GCA_011170035.1). Lineage (NCBI taxonomy): Eukaryota > Metazoa > Arthropoda > Insecta > Orthoptera > Gryllidae > Teleogryllus > Teleogryllus occipitalis. The sequence continues at coordinate 85,198 of BLKR01001835.1, read as the reverse complement.
TAATGTTTGCAAATTACTATTGCCTACAACATTACATGAGCTTTGGAATCATGTTGCCACTCCTCCTCTATAAATGGGGCGAATCGGAAAACAAACAATGTGGGTTGCTAGGCGACGACTCATATTACTATCTTTGTCATATTCAGTCGAGATTTTGGTGAGTCATCGTATCACATACCATAGATTCTTTAAATCCCCATGAATCATTTGTACGCACCTTGTAAAGTCGAACCTTTGTTAACATTTGAAAATTCCAAACTTTTAATAGAAATGAAACTTTTACTGTATTAGTAATAATATTTTTCCCTTCTCGATGGTACTCCCTTTTGAGGAAGCATACATTAGCTTGGATTATCATGCTAGTCAGTAATGTGTTTTATTTATGTCTTCTCTTAGCAAATATTTCGGCGAAACTTCTCCGAGCGGAGATGTCGGAAATAAGGGTAGGTCGGCAGTCGTGTACACCTAGCTGTTGGGTAACACGGCTAGTTATATCTAGACGGGAAGTACTACTGTCATGCACGAGAGTTGAACGCGAGAGTCAGGCCATGCAAGAGAAAGGCGAATTACTTATCTCAGTTATCGTCGTTACTTTTGTCTGATTTGAAAGCAAACACATTATAATTACATTTGCGGCAATTAAAAAAATCAGATTTCCACTGATAGTCCCGGAAATTTCGCCGATGCTGAGTGTATTTGAAACTGTGAGAAACACGCAAAATGCAAATATTTTATCGCTGCACTCGTTATAATGTGACTGAACGAGGGGAGCGTGAGTAAGAAATTTCATGTTAACGAGCCAGTTAAAAAAATAAGATGTTTTGATTGTTCCTCTAATGCAAGCTGATGTGACTGCTGATTGGTCCAAATTAATACACAGAAGAAGTGATGAAAAATATCAAGTGGATCGAGTATTCACTTAGAATTCATATTGAATCGTCATATATTTTCTTTTTCTGATATTTCGTCAAACTCGTTACGTCAAATATAGTTTGACGAAAAGTCATAAAAAATACGACGATTCCATCAGAATGCTGAATGTCAGTGTTAGATCCACTTGAGCTTTTTCATGCCTCCTTCTGTGCCTCCAATGTTTAGTAGTTTATAATTCTTGCTCACAAAATTTCGACAAATGAGAAAACTATTCTCATCACAATTGTGATATAATACATTTGAGAACGTCAATGAAAGGCATTAGTAAAATCTTTTTTTTTTTTCAGGGCATATATAGCATACTATAAGTTCAATTTTTAGCTAAATTAAATAAATTAAAACAAATTAAACAAATGATTTTTTAATAAAATTAAAAAAATTAAACAAATTTAATGCTAAAAGTAAGATCAGTGTTCAGATAAATCTGTAAATGTAACAAACAAAAGAAAATATTGCCCTCTTAGTGCTTCAGCTACTACTGACTTTAATGTATCATCAAGTGGTTTGTGTACTTGAACAAAAATAAAATGAGCGTCAGTAAAGCTGCCTAGAAAATAATGTATGACTCACGTGGTAAAATTGATTTTATTTCGCTCCTAGAATTGCGCCACTCGGCCTATTGGCCTCGTGTTGCAACCATTTCTACTTGCAAGACAAAATTTCACTTTTACCACTTTCAGTATCATAAATAACTATTTTCAAGGAAGATTCAGCCACGTTGCTAAAGGAGTGGTACACGGAATGGAGAAGAGACACGTCTTTTTTGCCTGGAAAAATATGTGCCCACTTTTTAAACACACATATTTTTCTGTTCGGTTGCCGATCGCGTGAAACACGTTCCAGATCCGGTCTTCAGGTACTCTACTTCAGCCGATATGGCTTGAGCGCAGTGTATGGCATCTAGACTGGAAAGTAGAAGAACCGGTGCACTTGAAGATCCTCATAACCGCGGAGACTCGTTTTGAGCATACGAGTATTTCTAGACGCAATTAAGCCATCCCGCAGATCGTTTGCTTTTCGCTGGAAGCAACGGACCACCAACACGAACTCCTTCGCTTCTCGGTATAATATGCTAATGAAATAGAGAAAACAAGTAAAATTATGGGGTCAAGGTGTGAATTCATTCTCATCATCACTGCACCTAAATGTAGCATTCGATCAAATAATGGAATAGAATTTAGGAACATAGGAATAACATTTGTTTGCACAAAATGAACTGCACTTTTAACAATATCGCGTTTGTATACGTAAGTATCAACATACTATGTGGATAAATTATATATCGGATATATTGGATATTAATTACTTTTGAAACTTATGTTAGTTCAGTATTAGAACTCCGTTATTAAACGTATTATTGCTGCTAATCTATCATTAGAAGAATTTCCAATGTTTTAGAAGATTAAGTTAGAATACAAGTTATGCATTCCGAGCAGATGAGGAAATATTCTTTATCTATCTGCTATAAGAGTTATCTGGGGTGATTGGAAAGTTTAAATGTCTGACTCTACGAAACGTTCTCTTCTACATTTGAGGAACATTAGTTCCGGAACATGTAAAAAACACAATACTTGGGACATATACGCAGAAGACTGGTAGAAAACTGCCCCGAATACTTCACAATAGTTTGTCCGCAGCTTAGAAAACGCTGCTTATAATAACCGGAGCGTGTGAAATGCGCTGACAGGCTGTGCCGCGCTCAAATTCAGATAACAGCGGAAGCGCGTGTCTGGCTCATTGCCTGGCGACCAAACGCTTGCGTCATTCGACCAGGCTGAGGGCGATGAGTCAACTGTGAGCGGAGGCCCCGACCTTCCGACATGAGTCGTTAGCACATGTCTTGCGCGGCAGGAAAGGCCTGATTACTCTGCCTGCCTAGAGTGCAACAGCATTTCCTTTGTAGCAGGTGCAGCAGCCGGTGAAAACGGTGGAAGCTCTACACGTGTAAAGCGCCGAACGTGCAAACAAAAGGATATTTCTACTGCTACCATTTTAATAGTGCTTTTGACTACACACGACTGCAGCTTTTGTCGCAAAGCCGTCCGTCTTGCGTCACGTGTGTGATATCACCGGGACTACGTCAGCCACAGTATCGTATGCAATTGTAATTGCAAATACCACGAATAAACTTGAAATGCGTTCCCACGTTATCATCTATAACATGGCAAATATTGATTTCATTAGTCGTTCAAAAGAAACTTTAAACAACTATTCAAAAATAATGCACATATTATTAAAATGCATTACTTAAAATCATATAATGTTATTAGAAAGCGAAATGAAATTTATTTCCTACTACAACATCCCACACCACTTCTTGCAATCAATATTATTTCAATATAATGCTCTTGAAAGAATTAGGAATTTTCTAAAATATAATCTTCCTTTGTCCAGCTTCAAATATCAGTGCTAACTTTCATTTTTGGGAACTATTTGTAAACTTAGTACTCTTCTATTTGCTACAGCAGTTGTTTCTTCCTTGTTTATTCTTTTAAAATTAACTACATATTACGTAAACTCAACATTCTCATCTACTGTTGCAGGCTGCACATGAATGGAGTTCCTCTCGTAACTGCGCAAACTTGTTCCTCCCTCGCTTCGCATGCAAGTGCAGAATTCTTCAAGTCGCCGCACTGGTCGGGCGGGTCGAGGAACGGGTAGGGGCGGAGGCGGGGGCGGGAGGCGGGGGCGGAGGGGGCGGAGGCGGGGGCGGAGGCGGGGGCGGAGGCGGGGCGGAGGCGCGATAGGGAGGCGGGGTCGGAGGCGGGGTCGGAGGCGGGGCGGGGGCGGAGGCGCGATAGGAGGCGGGGTGGAGGCGGGGGCGGGGGCGGAGGCGGGGGCGGGGGAGGGGGCGGGGGCGGAGGCGGGGGTGGGGGTGGGGCGGGGCGGGGGCGGGGCGGAGGCGGAGGCGGGGCGGAGGCGGGGCGGGGCGGAGGCGGGGGCGGAGGCGGGGCGGAGGCGGGGCGGAGGCGGGCGGAGGCGGGCGGAGGCGGGGCGGAGGCGGGGAGGAGGCGGGGGGCGGAGGCGGGGGCGGGGGCGGAGGCGAGGGCGGGGGCGGGGGCGGAGGCGGGGGCGGGGGCGGAGGCAGGGGCGGAGGCGGGATCGGAGGCGGGGGTAGAGGCGGGATCGGAGGCTGGGGCGGAGACAGGGACGGAGGCGCGGGTGGAGGTGGAGGTAGGGACGGAGGTGGTGGCTGAGGGGGAGGCGGGGGCGGAGGCGAGGGCGAGGGTGGGATGGACGCGGAGGGGGAGGCGGGGGTTGAGGCGGCTGGGGGAGGCGAGGGAGGCGGGGGCGCAGGGCGACGGGGCGGGGGGACGGCGGGGCGGGGGCGGCGGCGATCCCTGGGCGCGGGCCACTTCCGCCGCCGAACGCCGCACAGCACCTCTCGTTGCGCCATCGCCACGCGCAGACAAGGGCGGCTCCAGCCCATCATTTGGAGAGGAGGGTAGGGGGCATCACAAACTTTGTTAAATATTAAACATATTTGTTTTTATATTGTGTATTATTTTTATAGTGCAGATGGTTCTATACAGTATTGTTTTCTTAAATAATTACATAATTCTTTCATAAATAAATATTTAAATCAATTTTACCAAAAAAAAGGGAGGTAACAAACAAAGTGCAGATGGAAAGGAGTATGGATATAGAGATTCCTCGATTATGGAAATGGTCAATGACAATTCAACTGCTGAAGAATCGTAAATCAAAAAATTTTAGACAATACTTCCTACAACGAGATAACTCGGCGAATAATGCGATAACTCAGCATACCTAACTCTGAATGACTGTCCTTTGTTTAAGACACTACATACTTATTGGTTAAATAGTCGCATCAAAATTGCGAAGGTGTTTATGACTAATGATTATGAGACTTAGACTGTATTTGTAAATTAAAAAAACAATTCTTAATACAATTTACAATTCGATTAAAAGAAACTATTGATGTAAAAATAAAATAAATTACAAACAGACAAAACTGCGAGGATAGATTTGATTTATGTAATGTAGAAGGCATAATAATATGGTTAATACTCATAGCCTTGATGTAGAAATATGTGGTAGAAAAAGGTGATCTTGATACGTTGATGATTTGAACGAATGACAATTACGGGATATTAAGAACTCCAAGAGAAGAATGCAGGATGTTTATGATTTGAAAGAAAGACAATTACAGGATATGTGAGAACACTAAGAGAGGAATGCAGGTAGTTTCCTGAAGGCGAGTTCTTTGCAACATTAATTCGCTTCCTTATAAAAGAAAAAGTTTATAATTATCCGTTACGATGAAGGAAATGGACTTTCATAATCTATTATTTTAGAAAAACAGAAAGACAACAAAAAAAATTAGAAAAATACTACAAAGTGCAACGTTGGTCTGCAATGCCACAGTGCAATCACAATCATTTCGACCCAAGAACGACCGCAGACAACGCAAATCGCGTGCCCGCATGTATTTCTGTTGCTTCTCTTTGGTATAGGAAGGACAACGCATAATGAGTACGGAGTGCATTGTATCTCGCCGGGCATCGAAGGCACGGGGGGAAGGGGGCTCGCCAAGGGCAGGGCCTCTCTGTGGACGCGCGCAGGTGGCGCGGCCGTGAGGGCGACCCTGCCCGAGCTGGTTGCGCTTGCATTTGCTTGCCGCACAGCGCCTTTCGTTCTAAGCGCCCCGTCCCGCCCTGCCCCCTCCCGCCCGGCCCCGCCCCACACTCCCCGTCCCGCACGGCCCCGCCTCGCCCCTCCCCGCCCCGCCGCGCCCCATCCTGCCCCGCCACGCCCCGTCCCGCCTCGCCCGGCCACGCCTCGCCACGCCTCGCCCCGCCCCCACCGGTGCGACGTCGACCACCTGGCAGGGAACGGGCGTGCGGGCCGGAGGCGGCGATGGGGGCGGTGGTGGTGGCGGTTGGGGTGGCGGTGGCGGAGGTGGCGGCGGAGGTGGCAGCAGTGGTGGTGGCGGTGGCGGCGGCGGCGGTGGCGGTGGCGGTGGCGGTGGCGGTGGCGGTGGCGGTGGCGGTGGCGGTGGCGGAGGTGGCGGTGGCGGTGGCGGTGGCGGTGGCGGTGGCAGCGGCAGCGGCGGCGGCGGCGGCGACGGGCAAACGACCTAGCGCCGGGACACACGACACAACTGAACTGGGAGGGCGCCCAGGCGAGCGACAAGTGGCAAGGCAACCTCCGCCGACGCAAGAGTGGATGCACGTGAGGCCTATGGGGCACCGCCCCTTCCCCCCGCCTTGGAGATGCACAGAATGTAAAAAAAATAATAAAAATAAAAAGGCCGGCCCACGTGGAGCAGACGGTTGCGGCACCCGTCGTTTGCGGTGAGGAGGCTGTAAGTTCGAATCCTGCGTAGACTTGGACGAATTTGAAATTGCCTCTTCATCCCTTATCATCGCCCTATCACCTCGTAATTTATATTAACTCAAGATTAACAATATTGTTTAATCAATGGATAAACCGAAAAAGCTAATCCTCGCAGAGTCATAATGAATTTCACGGGACACGTCAATTTCTCCGGGATATATATATCGCCGGTATTCGCAATTAAATTTTATTAAAGACCCAATGTTAAAGACCCCTCTGTGGCTCATGGAAAGCGTGCTAGCTTTCTGTAAGGCGGTCCCATGTTCGATGCCTGGCCGGAGCAAAAACAAAACCGTAACTTTCTAAAACAAATCGTCTCAGTTTCTGTAGCTGTGTGAAGAAAGAAAAAGCTCGGGTAGGCCAAGTAAGCTGGGTACGGTGATTGGAATACGTCTTGCCTCCCTTACTTTCAGGCGTGGATAATAAGTAAAAAGTGGAGTCCAGATCTGGGAACACAGCTAATTGGCAAAAGTCGAATTAATCTGACCCTAAATCACCAAATACATAGAAACAATTGCTGATGTTTCAAATTTGTAAATTACTAGTATTTGTCACTTTATTTCAATATTATGGACAATTAAAGAATTTTTGCAGTTTAAAATTTAAACGATGGTTTAGAGTATAAAAGCAAACTATTTTCAGCAGGATACATATAACTAACAAAATATTAACGAAAGTAGAGGCCTGCAATATCAAAAATGCTGCTGAAAAAAATCACAAAAGTTGATTATCCAAAGAGTATCTCACACAATGCTCAAGAACAACGAATGAAATACTGACTATAACACCGCAATAAATTAAACATTTTAACAAAAACAGATTTCACTAATTTTGCAAGTACATACTAAGGTAAATACGAATACACACAGTATTTCAGAGCTTCACATACCAATAATATCAAAAACGTTGCTGGTCCATTTCGCAACACGTGAAGGCTGCAATAGTTTTCTTTCAATATTTATGCGTAGTGGATTTTGATAATTTGATGTTTTTATATTTTTCCAGAATTACTGTGTAATTTACGAAACTATAGACACCTCTCTTCTGATCGGAGGCTGAATTTTTTCCCTTATTTTTCAGCAGACATCCAAAATTACAAATAAAGATGTTTATGTATTTTTACCGACTAGCTAGGAATCGAACGAGATCATAAACACATCTTTCACGACTGTGCACTTTCCTAACTTCTTGCGCTTTTGAAATTAGTATTATAAATAATCTTAAGAAGGTTTGTTTCCAAACTGTTTATTAATAAACATTGAAAATATAAATTGCATAAATTTTATCGCGAATAAATTTAAAAAATATATTTTTAGACAGCCACTAATAACAGCGTTTTTCGGGGCATGCACAGTGTACTAAAAGTTCAATTTTAATTATTAGTGCTAAAAGTGAGGCGATCAGTTACTGTGGATTCATGCACTAGCTATATATTTCTAAATTATTACAAAAACAGAACCAGAGGGTTATATTATATAGAACCGGAGATATGATGTTTCAGGTTTCCAAAGACAATCGAAAAGTTAACTTTCGGGAAAATGGCTTTAAAATTTGTAATGCTCTAAAAAGTTCCAGGGTTATAGGTTATGTCTTTTTTTCTATGTCTATATCTTCTCTTATTTTTTTCTTCTTGTTAAATTTCTTCCTCTTCTACCTTTCTTTTTTCTTTTGAAGTAGGGGCGTGGTTCTCCTAACGCAAGGCTACATGAATATCCAAATAAAGAGAAGACGGTAGATCATAGTACAAAACGTGTTTCATCGGGTCATAGAGATCATATCAAAGGTTCTGATTCTGTTGAAAGTCAAAACTCGGATTTTCTGTGATCTTCCCTTATTTTAAGGCATAACATACCTTAATATATCAAGTTATTTGAATACTTGAATAAAAATAAAATGAAAAAGAGTAAGGCCGTCTTAAAAGAATAGAGTTTGATACATCTGATAAAAATGATTTTAACATCCGTATCATAACTATTTTTAATTTTAAAATATGGCGGCCATTAGGGCTTTGTGGAGCCGCCTATGCGCCGCGCCGCTCTCTTCGCCGACGTCGTCGCTGCCGCCGCCGCTGCGGCCGACAGGAAAACACGCGCCCGCCGCCTTGTTGCGCGACCTGTCGCCGCAGTTCCTCGTGTCACCGACCCACCGCTTACGTCATCCACCCTTGCGCGCGCCGATTCGGTGGCCCGCTCGTCAAGGCGGTCGCTGCTCACGCCTTTTGAGCGCTTCTGTGCAGGAGACTCCTCATCACATAGCAGTGGTTCTTAAACGCCACATGGCGGAACTCTGCGCTTGTTTCGGGTCATTATTTAACTATTTCATTAAAACTATTACCTTTGTTACAGAATCAAGAACACACGCCTTGTAGCTCTCCATTTAATTTTTCGTTCCATTCGCTATTTCGCTTGAATTATCTCATTAGTAATAATTATTCCTAGAAATATTTACCTTCAATTGTCAAGAGTTTTATCACATCTATAATGTGATGATTCCGAAGGAAGTTAAAATTACATCTCACATAGATATAGAGCCCATTTAATAAAGGGGCTTGGTTTGCCTCATCAGGTTAAGTTAGCATGATCCAGCGTTGGAACTTACAGAAGGCGGAAGAAACGGCGTTGAGGAAATTCTTCACAATGTACCCGCGATACACACATTGGGTCACGCTTAGAAGTTTTTGCTGGCAAGACGTTAAGAAATACAGCCTCCGTCCTACAAGTACTCGTGTGCGTCTGGGGCGCGGTCGGTGAGGGAAGGAAGTCTAGCGACGTTTGCGTCATTGAATTGCGATCTATAAACCGACGTAATAGCTGTAGTTATTCACGAGAGCCTCGGGAACAGTTACAATGCACTGTGAACCGTTTCTCAAAGAATAGGGTCCAAACGCGGCAAAACTTTCCACCATAAAACAATCGCCTTGCATCGAGAGCGCAAGCGAAGTGCAGTCGCACAAGGAAGCTCCTTTTTGCATAATGAAATTCACGGTAAAGTCCTTCCGAGATTTTTTCTTTTTTTTTTCTGCATTTGTTTGTATTGTTCTGGCCGATCCAGCCAAGCTCCATCCGAAATCATCAAGAAGGCAACCGAACCCGAACGATCTTCAAGCGGAAAGAAATCTGGAAGTGACTATTAGTTCTTTCAAGCACCATTTCTTACGCGACGAAGCGAAATTCTCTGAGAGACATCTCGTGCACTGAATCTTCCGCGACAAGTCGCTAGAACAGAGTTAAAGAAAGAAAGAAAGAAAGGAAAAGATTGTTTGAAATGAAGACAACTTGGAATGAATCTGTCATAACCATTCAAATTCAATTAAAGTTAAAATAACTTTTATTAATAGTTGGTACTAAACACTCCCATACTACGTTATTATCTCAATATTAAATGCATTAAATAATCTCTGGTGAAAAATTGTATCTAATTTATTATTTTTATTTATTCAATTTTTAATCCTCCACGAACCACAAAGTGCCTCTGGGAATTCACAGGATGCTGTATTCAGTATTTCCGACGAGCTGGTCGGATATTTTCTAGTATGGGTGGGACGAATGAGGATATATGATCCAAAGGATGGAGAATGGGAACAGGCTAGGGAGGAAGGATAGCACGCGGTCCATGGCGCGTACTGATTTGGTATTCGCCTGGAGGCGATCTGAGAGACGACGGAAACACTGATCAAAGCATTCGGCCTTCAAAGTCGATTCTGGCTGGCGTTACAAACTCGCCAATGTCAAACATCAATTACCGAATCCTGCAGGATCGAACCGACCCAATCACTAGTGGAACTGCGCTCGAGCTGTTTGGCGTTCCTTTAACGCACACCTCTACTAGCGTTGGTCTAATGTATTATGCAACAGACAATGAGCGTTAAATGTTGGCATTAATTACACTGTCAGAAATGTCTTTACACTTAATGTATCCATCTATTGTACATTAAACTTAATGTTACCTTGTGTATTAAAAAGAAAATTTAATATATTCAGTAGAGGTTCTCCCGATTCCCCTGCCTCTCATTGTTTAAATGGTGTATTCATATTCACCTGTCCATCAAGATCATTCATTAATTACAGATATGACCATAAAACTTTGACATGCATTCTAAGGTACATAGGTACATTAAATTTAATGTGCGTTCATGATAATTACTTTAATGTGCATTACAGTATATTAATGCGGAAATTCCTGAGAGTGTACATTTAGTTGATTCGGGGTGGTTGTGCAATTCGGGGTGGTCGTCACCCACTTGATGCTCGAGCTGGGCCCCGCCCGCTCCGGAAATACCTTATGTTCGCTCCCAGATCTCATGGCTCGCGTTCTTTCTCTTGCGTGTCTGCAGGCCATATAGACGGCATTTACTACCTTGTGCATTTTTTTGGTGTCAGGAAACAATTCAGCAACGCTGGACGTGACTGGGGATTGCATCATTACAAAAAATCTACATCTGAAGAGCCAAGCGCGCATTCCTGCTGATTGTTGTACCATTATATCATTCAAAAGTCGGTAATGAGTCTAGGAGGTGCCGAGGAGGATCATACAATATAAAAGCCATATGCTTAAATGACATTGTAATTATTTCAATTAGTTTCACGAATTTCGATGGAGCCATTCTCTTCTCATGGCGACAATTTTTAGTACAGGGACAGCAACTTTCACGCGTTGAAAATAATAATTTTGTCTCGACTTCTTATTTTACGTCCAACCTATGGCCCCTTTTGCGTATTGCGCACAACACGCACAAAAACATGGCTCTCGGTAGTGAATGTTAAGTCCTGTTGCGCGCGACGTGTTCGCCACGGCACTTTTTCTTTCTTTGACCCGACTGCACCCCGCCCCTTAAATCATTGGCCCGCCCTCTGTCGCCCACTCGATAACTCGGTCACTTTCCTGGCGCGTTCTCTGCAAAGTCCTTTAAAACGTACGCCCACTCTCGACGTCTTGTAGGAGTGCCTGTGTTGTGAGGTGAAAAGCGAGCGTCATTTTTTAAAATCTTTTTTGGGCGAGTCCGTCTCCTCCTCCGCCTGCACTGTCGTCGTCGCATCTAAAGCGTGCAGTTTCTTCGCTCCTACGCCACTCATTACTGTGCTTTCTCAGCCATTAGACGATCGCAATTACTGACTGTTCAGACAACTGCAGGTTACGCCCAGAGCGAGTTGTTTCTGGATACGTGCAATGAGTATAAAATTCGTGCTTCAAAGAGGGGAAATTACCGTTGTGTAATTCAAGCACGTTTGCGTCTCTAATAAACGCTCTGCTCTGTAATCTCGAATTTCCTTACCGGATACTTCTTTGTTTCCTCTCGCGAATTCCGTGATTGACACGCTCTCTTGGCCTTATTTCATCGCTTTCAACCGCCAAAAGTCGTTTCGTTTTAAAATGCAATATTCCGCGCATTTGCATACGCACGCGCCGTGTTATTCAATTACAAGCGCAGCGAGCCGCGAAGCCGGTGGCGTTCCGTGCAAGGCGCTCCCTGACAGCTCGTTCCTTCCGCCAGTTCGCCTTCCACTTCCTCCGCCCGGCGCACTCGAGCGCCTGCAACTCGCCGCTCTCTTCGCCGCCGCAAAGCGAGTGCCGCCCCGCGTTTCCGAGTGGTTTCCGGAGCGGACGGGTCACTCAGGTGGCCCGTCCACTCGCTCGCCCACTCCACCAGCCGCGCCAGACCTCCGCTCTCTATTCGAGGCGAGTGGAGAGGAGAGGAGAGGCCTGCGAGACTCCTTGGGAGGCGTTGTTTCCTAAACGGATCATTCAGGGAGCGAAATTTCTCCTGCGTTGCCGCCGAGCTGCAATTATGAGGGCTGGCCGGACGGGTGGCGGTGGTGGAGATGGCGACGGTAGTGGTGGTGAGGGTGCCGGCGGCGAAGGTGGCGGTGCCGGCCGTGGATGGGATGGCGACGGCGGTGGCAGTGGTGCTGGTGGTAACGGCGGTGAAGGAGGTGGGGATGGCGATGGCATCTGTGCCGGCGGCGGAGGTGGTGATGCCGGCGGCGGCAGCGATGGTGGTGGCGGCATCCGTGCTGCCAGTGATGGTGGAGGCGATGGGGACGGTGATAACCGCGGTTATGGTGTCGGCGTCAGAGATGGCGGTGGCGGTGCCGGCAGCGGTTGAGATGGCGGTGGCGACGGCAGCGGCGATGGCGTGGCGTGTTTAGAGGCAGTGGGGATGGGGCCGGCAGCAATGATGATGCCGGCGGCGGCTGATGGCGGCGGCAGCGACGATGATGCTGGCGGCGGCTGAGATGGCGGTGGCGGCGGCAGCGGCGGTGGCGACGGCAGCGGTGATGGCGTGGCGTGTCAGGGGGAGGCAGTGGGGATGGCGACGGCAGCATTTATGATGTCGGCGGCGGCTGAGATGGCGGCGGCAGCGACGATGATGCCGGCGGCGGCTGAGATGGCGGCGAGGACGTCGACGACGTCGGCTGTTGTCCCCGCTTTCCAGGGCACCGCGGCGCCAGCTAACGACGCTCGCGCGCCCAGAGCCTGGAGCTGCAGGTCGGCCGCCGTCCACGACGATGTCGGCGACCAGTTCCGCGACCGGCGACTCCCCTCTCGCGCCCACAGCGTGACGATTTTTTCCCTCCTTTCGGAGAGCTCCGCCGCCGGATGGGCGTGGAGGCACGTGTGTGAAATTCGCCTCCGCTCGTGCTCCATTAAGGAGAGTAAAGAAAGCTTCCACGAACAAACAAGCACGATCCGCTCGTCTTTGACTGTTTCACAGTACACAGCAAACAGTGCAAGCAAAATAAACAAAAACAATAAAGGCGTAGTAACAGCAAAATTAGTTTATTAATTTGGTTCAGATGTTCCTAGAATGGAAGGTGGAAGAGTGGAATGTAAGTCGAATTGCGGGGCGCTGGTTTAGCTACGAAATTTATAATTATAATACAAGAAAATTAGTGAAAGGAGGAAGATCAAAATAATATTTATAATTGCAATAAATCGATTAAACAAAAGAAATAAGATTCTTTATGAAGTTATTGTGTAAATACCTACCCTCAAACGGCATGAACAACACAAAGAGAATTAATTAACAAACCATGAACAACATTAAAGGAAATTACGAAAATAATGGGACTGTTATACGTATTCTTAATTATCGTTTATAACTGAACTATCTGTTCCCGCCATTCCATTGATTGATTGGTGCACGCTGCCGACAGCTTTCAATGGTTCCAGCTGTCCCCGGATGGATGTCAACGTAAACACGGCGGAATTTTCGAAAGGTAAAAGGACAAGGAAAGCCGGTTCCGTTGAGCGGGGCAGCAAAAGTGTTTTGGGGCGTTGCCCTCCTCGGGAGATTTTGCGCCGGCGGCGGAAGGGCGCGGCCACGCCGCTCGAAGCAGATCAACTTTCACGGCCAAGTTCGCGGCGAAGTGATATCCACGGCGAATATTGCGATGAGACTCTTAGGCGCCGCAATTAGTTCCATCGGGCGGGTTTAAGAGAGACGGGACCGCACGCTGACCGCCACGCGGGTCGCCGCTCAATTATTCAGACAGCTGAAAGCGACCCAGCAAAGCAGCACGCCCACTGTGGAAATCGATGAGTGGGGACGACCCAAGTCCTCCGTTCGCGATAAGATGAGTTTTTTTCGAAAGGGAGCACGAAATCATTAGTAACTTTCCGCGAGGCGCGTTGCGAGAGTAATTGAGTCGAGAGATAGGACGGAGGGAGCAACGCACAGTACGGTTCGGTCGTGGTTTTCATGGGTGATCCTGGTACGAGTGGAAAATCGGTGAGCGGGCCCGAATTCCTCGGTTCACGATAAGAAGAGCCTCTGTTTCCGAAAGGGAACACAGAATCATTATCTGCTTTCCGCGTGGCGCGCTGCGAGAGTCGAGAGGTAGGACGGAGGCAGCAACGCACAGTGCTCGGCCTTGGTTTTCATGGGTGATCCTGGTACGAGTGGCAAATCGGTGAGCGGGCCCGAATTCCTCGGTTCGCGATAAGAAGATTTTTATATTTTTTAATTTATTTCTATCTGCTCGACCAGATGGTCCTACAGAGTTGTGAATACACATAAACATATAATTCTTGGAAAACTTCCTAAGTTGATTGTCTTATTGAGGTGTTAAACCACAAAGAAAGACATAAATTTTATGTTTTATGGTGAGGTGAGAAAGGTAGATAGTTTGAATTTGATATTGTTAAGGTTTGGAGAGGGTGTTAATTAAAATATTATGAGAGGACATGTGGGGAGATTTGAATCAGGGGGGTCTGAAAATATCTTTGGGAAAACGAGATTTTATTCTGTTCGGAGTATTGGCTTGTTGACCAAGGTGAAAAAGGAAGTGCTTGGGCAAGATGGAAGAAGTGTATAAAATTTAGAGGATAAGCTTATTAAATAGTCTGAGATGTAAGGTATTTGAAGTTCACGATGAATTTGACTGTTAGGAATGAACCAGGGTGCGTTAAGAAGTCTGCGAAGGCATTTATTTTGAAAAACTTGAATTTTGTTAGTATTGCTAGGAGCAGTGTTTAACCAGGCAGGGCATGCATATGTTAGTGTGGGTCTTATAATACTTTTATATAGAAGTAATTTGGTTTCAAGTTTTAGTGAAGATGTCGGATTCATGAGTTGATACAATTTAGAAGATTTTGCTGTAGCTTTTTGTATGTTAGATTTGATGTGATCTTTCCAGGTTAGTCGTCTATCAATTAATATTCCTAGGTATTTGGCAGGGGTAGAGTTGTTTAGCCAGGATAGTTGAGTGTTATTGATAGTCAATGGAGGTGGATTTGTTGGTTTTCTGAGAGTAAAGATTTTTGCTTGAGTTTTTGCTGGATTGATTTTTAATCGCCATTTATAAAACCAAGTATTTAAACTATGAAGAAATGATTGGATTTGATCAGACGCTAAAAGTATGTCTTCGTGAGAAGAATAGACTACCGTATCATCTGCAAATAGGGATATGTTGGCATCAGGCATAGTAGGATGGTCTGAGGTGTAGATGTTGAATAATGTGGGAGCAAGAACTGAGCCTTGAGGAACGCCTGCAAGTATATTATGAGTATTTGAAAAGGTCTGATTGACTTTAACTTGGAAAGTTCGGTTTCTTAAATAGCTGGAGATGATTTTATTGAGGAATTCTGGAGTACCTGATTGCTGAAGTTTGAATAGAACGATAAGAAGAGCCTCTCTTTCCGAAAGGGAACACAGAATCATTATCTGCTTTCCGCGTGGCGCGCTGCGAGAGTCGAGAGATAGGACGGAGGGAGCAACGCACAGTGCGGATCGGACGCGGGTTTCGTGGGTGCTCCTGGCACGAGCGGCGCCGTCTGCCGGTTTCTCCTCGGGGAAAGAGCTCCGGGCTCTGCCGTTCCGCTCCAGTGCGAAGGCATGTTTCATATCGGAGACATGCGTGAGGAAAGTATTTACGAACCTGTCCTTTCTAATGCACTCGGAAAGCTACCGGACGGCGGTTTCTTGCCTTCTGTCGCCAGGCGAAGAAATATTTCATGGGCCGAAAAGTTTTTTCAAAAGATTAACGGCGGATGAAAGTTTGGGGTTTGCAAGTCTGTAACTGAAATGTATTAGTACTTGTCTGAAGTAGGCGCTTTTTATAATATGTCAATGAACGCGACTTCGTTACACTTTCATAAAATTTATTGATGAATCTGCTCTCAAAGGAATGAGTAGGCGGAGGATGAGTCGTTAAAATACAGTGAAAGAATAGTTAAGAGATGATAAAACAACTCTAAGACTGCTATTTATGACTTTACAGTGTCAGATTAGCCATCCCAAATTCTTTAAAACTGACTCAGACTAAAAAGACCTGAGAGGATATGCGTGATTCTTGGGGTGGAGAATTAGACTTTGGAGAGTATTTAACTGCATTAATTCATAGTGATCAGCATCTGAGCTAGGCTGGTGCCCAAAGTAAGTTTTGCAACCATATTGTTTTGCATAATTGACCATATTAGTATCACATTCTCTTTCGGGGGGAAGTGCTTCAGATACAGTTTGAAAACGTTTTCGCTGAATGGTCAATTGTCATATTTTGATAGATGTTACGTTTTTCGCAATCCTCTCACAATCTCTACTCCGAAAGAGATGAAGGAACGATTAGCGATTCCTAACAAGGGTGTTGACTTCTAACTGTTGCCGTCTAAGTATTCGGAATTCGAAGCCTGTTAAATGGGTGGGCACTCTATTCGCTTACTCACAATGGTGTGGGCGTTTTGAAGTAGTGTAATCGTAATCTCGAATGGAGATTGCTTTAATGAAAAGAAGGGCAAATCAAAGAGACAACTACCGGCACTTAGATCCTTCCAGGGAATTTATTGTTGAGTCACCGCATTGTACGTGTGTTCCGGAGAGTGAATGGACCGCTTCTTTCGTGATGATGAAAGCAAGAGTTACGCTGCTTCCAATTGCCTGAGAAGTGGCTGTGCGTGGTTGCTTCGACTGCCGGCGTAAGATATTACTGCAAACACTTTTCGGTCGTCAAACGCACGCAGGCGCTTTAAACACGCACGAGTTCTACGTACGCTCTCTTCCGTGACTTACGAAACGTCCGCGAATGCGAAAGAAATTTAAGAAGCGCCAAATGTTGAATACAATATAATTACATGAATGTGGTCACAATGTTTCTATTGAGAGACAGCTTTATACAAAACAACCAATTTTTAATTTATATATATGCACATAAAGAGTTTCTTAGGAAATGTCGGAGCGACGTTTCAGGGAACTCATTTTTCCCCGTACTTAGACTAGAGTGTGTAAAGGAGAAAAATTATTACATAAATGTGCTATAAAGAACATTAATAAGCAATTACTGAGTTGTTGGTAATAAAGAAATCATTACAAAGAAATATAGCACTCGATATAGTATAACATAGAGACTCACCAATTTAAACAAAAACAATTAAAATATAAATAAAGTAAAACAAATAAATTAATAATATAATAAAACAAACAAATTAATCATAAATATTTTATTTGTAATATATAAAATATTTAAAAACAAATATTTTATTTCTTTTACTTTATTTTCATTTTGAGTTTTTGTTGTAAATTGGTGAGACTCTATGTTATACTATATCGAGTGCTATGTTTCTTTGTAATATTTTTTTCTCAGTAATTATGTGCAATAATTGTATGAAATGTTATATATCCTTGGAACATTGTTATCTTTTGAAAATACTTTTTGCTGACTCACTGAAACGAAAACATGATCATAATCAAACAGGAGATGCCTCCCAAGGCTACCGTCTTGTTTCATTGTTGCTTTAATAAATGGCGGAAGTATGAATAGTCTCTTCCAAAAAATATGCGTGAAATTAATTATGGAAGAAATTAAAAGTTTCTGCCTTATGGTTCACGCTCGTTCATTATATATGATATTTTTTCTGACACCCATAATCGACCACAAAGGGTGACGGGGGCTTGCGCGAACGACAATGGAATTCCTGCCGGTGGCATTGAGGCTCGGTTTCTCCGGCGTGCAGCTTCCGGCTGTGGGGGCGCTCGGCGCCAGGTGGCGCTGGGAACTGTGCCACGCCCCTGGCGATCACTTTTTCCATCGCTACCCACGACAGTATCGCTGTCGATACAAGATTTTCTTTTCTTTGAGGTCGTTGCATTTGTGCGAACCGAACACTTCTCCATCATACTCCCGACAGTATCACTGGTGATACAAGATTTTCTTTTCTTTGAGGCCGTTGCATTTGCGCGAACCGACCACTTTTTCACCTTACCCCCGTCAGTATCACTGGCTTTCTTAACCGATGGGACACTCTCTTCGCAAACTTAGAATGCCTTTGGGGAGCAGGGTGAGAATATTCGAATAAAAAAAAAATTCGTATCTAAGCGCTAAGTTTCTTTCTGTTACAACGTTCAGTTTGTCAGAAATTTACTCTGTTGTGTGTTAAAAGCGTTGTCTTGCCTTGGCTCAATCTTTACTTGTATT
Organism: Teleogryllus occipitalis; assembly: GCA_011170035.1. Classification (NCBI taxonomy): domain Eukaryota; kingdom Metazoa; phylum Arthropoda; class Insecta; order Orthoptera; family Gryllidae; genus Teleogryllus; species Teleogryllus occipitalis. Next base: position 66,998 of record BLKR01001835.1, on the reverse strand, counting down.
TGTTAATTTTAACTCTTCGGTGTTGTCTGTATAGAATACTAATGTTCAACTGATTGTTTGTTGACATGTTTTCTATGCTCCTGCTGAATAATATTGTCACTAAATGAAACCACGGAAGTCTAATTCGATTTTATGAAAATCCGAGAACCTAAGGTTTTTTATTTTTATCTAAGAGGGTTATTTTGTATCTAAATGGATTATCTAAGAGGGCTAATCGTAGGACGAAAATCTTTAAGTCAATTTCTTTAAACACATAAGTCATATGGATCACTAATCGCAAAGCTACATATCACAGATGTTGCACAAATCCTGTGTTAACGGAAACGTTAAATAGACATTTAATTGAATATTTTCACCACTTGATAATTTTAAACGAATGTTTTCTCCTCTTCAGAATTTCAAATGAAGTGTTTTAGCGAGAAGGTATACTTAATGAGTGATATAACCTCAGAAGAAATGTACAAATTACGTAAATTTATTTGTTTGCTTTTACTGCTTATTAACTCTCGTGCGAAAACGCCTGGAATAGTCGCATCACGGAGCCCGCAATGCCCTTCGTGCAACACCCCGGTTTTTGGAGAATACAAATTATGCTCCCAAAGTGCTGGCCGGTGAAGGGAATTCCCGACCCGCAACGCATGCCAGAGCACGTCAGAGCTCTAGTCCCTGAATGTTTTCCTCGTTCTCTTCTAGTTTCCGGAACAGTTGGTCGGGAGGCAGGTGTCGGCAAGCGGACAAAAAGTCAGTAAAGTCCCGCTGGCGATTGTTTCAGAGGCCGTTTCTTGCTCCAGTTTGGACCTCTCTCCTCAAGCTCTGGTTGCAAGATGGTTCGGTGTGTCATGTCCCTCGTAAGTAAAAGCAAACCGCTCGTAACACAAAAACTGCCATGAAAAATGCGGTACCCATTGGACATTTCGTTTATTCACAGCTAAGCTATGAAGTAAGATCGCAGTAAAACCTGATATTAGTAGAACTAGTTGTATTTGCCATTTTCAGTGTTGCACCTCAGTAATTACCAGCGAACCTATTCAACTACTGTTGAAATGTTTCGTTTCGGTAGTTTAATCAGGTTAAACTGAAAGTGTAACGCACTGAACGGAACCCCATGGTTGTGGTCTTATATAACGTGAGAAGTAAAAGTAAGTTGACAGACTTGACTCAGTGCCATATCGACTGTGCTACACAGCGTATGGAAATTGCGTTCCTACTTGAGCGAAAGAGATATTTCATCTCGAGAGCGACCACCAGTCCTTCATGTACCTTTTGCAAGTTTCCTTTCACCTTCCGTTGAGTTAATCGACTGTTCACCTACTCGTTTCTTTTTTCCTATGAGAACCAAATCTGCATTCTTGACGTAAGCAACTCCATCCTGCAAGTCAAATTTAGTGCCTTATGTCACATGGAGATAAAATGTTTCCTTCTGGGGGACAGTTGAGTTCAGGAGTTGCGTTTTACTCCTAGTTTAAGTTCCGCAGACGATTCCGCCGTCTCGTCTGGCTACATTTGGCAGCGCACGTCCAGCGAGGCGAGGCACCTTTTTGCGTCTGCGTAGACCTGTTGCTTCCACGGCGGCGCTGTCGTAGGTCAGGGCTGTCTCGCCCCTCGGTTAGACAAGGCCCGCGATCGATATCGGACTTTTTAGAGGAGCTCCCTGATATTTATAGCGTCCTTTGTTCATTCAGAGGGTCAGGCCCACGAGAGGCCAGTGCCGTTAAGCAGACTACGCTTTGCCGACTTCTCGTCTCAGCTGTTTACTAGATCAGAGCCCATCAGAAACCTGCTTCGGGAATAAAGAGCACTGTTGTGCGGCCGGAGCAACTGGCAAGGCAGCGAAGACAAGAGTAATGACGTTCAAGGCAGGCGGGGAGGAAGGAGGTGATGAAGAACTGCGGGTAACACATCAGAAAATAGATTTTTAAATTGTGAACAGTTAGATTCGAAACTCAATTAACTGATAAACAGTTGGACAAACGATCAAACCAACATTCATGAACGGAGAACTTTTAAGTGGGAGGAAAAGACCGCATATTGCGCAAAGAAACGGAGACAGAGACAAACTAGTACATTTGATAGGCACGAGTAAATAAGGATGGAGAGACCCTGAGTCCGCACGTATCACGGGTTTGGCATCTGACCCCTACATTTCTCGTAGGTCCGCGGCAGTTGCCACCGAAATTTCTCCCAGCGCCCCTGCACCGCCGCAGCCACCTCATGAGAGCGCTTTGCCAACAGACTCGTGCTCCAAGGATGGGAATGACAAAAACATCGATGTTGGTTAAACGTCGATATTTGAATTAGTCTCCGATATTACAATGTGAAAAGTTAGGATACGCGACGTTCCTATTTCGAGGAAAAATATGTAAATACCAAGAATTCAGAAAACAGTTTCGAAACGGGTGAACTAACTTATCTCCGAATACTACTTAGATCTTTTTTTTTATTCAAATATTTTCTGATACAGCGTACATAGCCACTTTACAGAATTGTTTGGTTATATAATGTATACAATAATATACAGTACTTGGATCTCAGTTCATTTTAGTATATCTCTTTTCATGACAAATGAAAGATAGTTCACTCATTTAAGAATTCTGATTCACTGATATTTTAGTAATTCTTATTTCAATAACTAGAGAGTTTTCACATCTATTTTTCCGTTTGTGTAAATTAATTTTACACTGCTAGAATGGAAAACGAACGAATCAGAATGGCGAAGCTCAAATTCCATATTTTGTCCACGCACAAAGTTTAGAAAAACACTAAATTTACAATAAGCAAAAAAATTGTGAGAAAAAATCTGAATAATAATTCGAAAATACACAATAAATTGGGTCAGGTTTAGGAAACGCCTTTACAGGAATACTAAAATCATTTGAACGTAAACATTCTCTCAAGAGGATTGCAATAAGATTTGCCATGAACCTCTTTCAAAATTAGTCGTAACTCGAGAAGAAAAACTGGCTTAAATGGATTAGGGCATCCGTTGGTGTCACTGCAGTACCTCTGACCGGGAGGTCCTTGAGTTCGAGTCCTGACGGTAGCAGAATTTTCGACACTATATAGATACCTACTGTGGCGTCGGACACAGAATATTCGACACTAACTAGACGTGTGGGTCGACACCGCATCTCGCCATGCAGAGGGGAAAGATCACGGCCACCTCCAGCTATAAAAACACGCACTACACTCACGGAATTAATGACCTTAGCAGTTGGCGCGCCCGGAAACTCAATAAATCAATCAGTCGATATGAAAATTCGTTAAGAAGTTGCAATTTCTGTGAAATATACTTCCATCATACATTTTTAGTGGCTTACATATCCTCAGGATCGATGCCGTCCCGTACACAAAGCACATTGTCAGAAATAACATTAAATTTAATGTAGATTTAATGTACGACTGTACATTAAAGAGAGATTAGTGTACATGTACATTAAATTTAATGTTTAAATTAAAATCAATGTAGATTTAATGTATGACTGTTAACTTAATTTACTTGTCTACATTAAACTTAATTGTACACTTACAATAAATTTAATGTACACGTACATTAAAGTTCCTGTACGTGTACATTAAATTTAATGTGCGTGAATTATAATTACTTTTATGTACTTTACATTAAAAGTAATGCAGAAATTTCTGAGAGTGCAGCGTAGAAATTAGTACTTGCGTACGTAACCGGAACGTACTCGCTTCACGCACTCTCAAGGACGTCCTTGAGGCTCAAGAAAGAGCGTGAAGTCAACGGGTTCGGTCCCGTGGACCTCTCCATTCAAGTGTTTGCCGTAGTCGATTGATTCGACGAAAAGTCTCTGCCCATTTAGAGAGCGGAAAGTGGTTTCGTGTGCTTTCCAACTCGCGAGCTTCCATGACGTAAGGTCCTCCGCAGCATTCTCAGTGCACGCAATGCAACGCACGAGAATTCATACGACGTGGGAACGACGCGTTATGCGAAATATAGATCTTGAAGTATCGCACATTAGTGAGGAATTTGCACAATATCCAATTTCAACATTCTTAGTTGGTAATATGTTCCTTAATTGGATTGGTCTTTCTCTGATAACAACATAGCTGATTTATGCCCCTCACAAAAACCTAGTTGCAAAGAAAAATGGAGCTTTATAATGTTGTACATGAGGGAATGTTATCGAATCCTATAGTAATTTTTTACTAAATACATTTAATTTTTAACAAAAACACAAAATCTGATCCTCATTGTACAACCGCTTGATTGTTTCGGTCAAAATTACTCAAAGAGAAATTAGTTAAGAGTATTCTGAAGACGTGCCATGTGGACGACATAAACGCACACTAAACAAAACACGTAAGTGTTTCGTGATGCAAGAAGAGCTCTTCTTTTATGCCTTTGTATCTATAGTATTTACTTATTTCGTGGGTGCCGGTTTTCAGTGGTCGTGACTTGAGAGAGTTTTTGCGAGACGCGTCGTAATAGAAGCTGCTTTGTGTCAAGCTTTTCGATGTTCGTTCTTCGACATGATTTCCAATGACGGTACAGCCAACTATGTTTCTCTTAAAGTGGCAGCACATTATCAGTAAATCATGATTTCTAAATATGGCCATATGATTTTATTAATTAGGAAGTAACCGCTGTCGTCAATGTTTCAAAATGTATGACAAACTCGCACATTTGCCTGATACAATTCATTCCTAATGACCTACATTGAAAATGAAACGTTTTTTTTTTGCAACTTAGAGCAAATTCAATCCAAATACGCGTGCTACAAATATTCAATGAAGTATACAGGAGGAAGCTTGTCATGAGAATTTTTGAGCCGGGCGAGCAGCGTAAAGGGGGCGCCAAAATTAATACATGTCAGTTTGGCACGTGCAAAACTTCCCGAATTTTCAAAACTGTTTTAGTGAAAAAATCATATTAAAATCAAAATTTGAATGCTTCTGACAATCCGTGTAACGGAGTTTGGGGGAATCTTTCAAAAACGAAATAGAACGTCTAAATAGATCTAATTTGGTAGATAACGACATGCGAGTCATGTTCCCTGCGGAACACAAATACTTGGGTTTAGAAGCATATGATGTATCTTTCCCGAGTCATGCTATGTTTGCTGTCGTTTGCTGAGTACGTGTGATTCAGTGTAATGTTTGGCGGGTTGCATGCTCGCCTATTTTTTTTCCTTTACATCAATATACGCGTTTTTCCCCTCCTCATCTTAAAATCTTTCTGATGGAGGACTGAAGTATAATTCTCCATCTATCAGTAGGACAATTACGGGGTTTTGTCACCATTGTTTCATATAAATGGTACAAAGCGGTCATATTTCTTTTGCGTATTATATATGGAAAGGACACATATACTTACGCACAGTTTTTGAATTATTCATTTTTTAGATACTCAGATAGTAAATATAATTTGTATATTAAAAATATCAAAACAATATTGTCAATTGAAAATCATATTTTCAAATTAACTTTGCAAATGTGGTAAAACATGAGAGATAGCGAAGTGCCGTTTCTAATCCTGGACATTCTTGTAAAATAAACTGTAAAATAATATTTTAATATTAAAAAAAATTCTTAAATTTGGAAAGATTTTTTCTGCGCATTGTGCGTCAAATATGTTACTTATTTTACTCGGAACGCCAAAATTTCCAAGGCCCGCCTTTGTATTTTTTGATTTTGTATGATTTTTTGTCGTCTTCAAGTGTAAAACTTGTTTTTCTAAACTCCATTTATAACTGGCAATTGAGGTCAATTTTATGTAAGAGTCAATACAGTCATTCTAAACCTTGTCTTTTTTTGTGTCTCTCTAATGGTTTTAGCCATGTCGTAATATTACAAATGTTAGTAATAACAGACAATATAATGATAGATCATAATTTCATAATTCTCAGAGGACTAAAACATCGAGGTTGCAGAGCAGCACAGAATAACACCTCCATAAAGTTTGAAACATAGTCGATGCATTTTAATAATTTAAAAAATATTTAAAAATTTAGGGAAAAATGAGAAATGAAAATTGATGAAATTTCGTCTGGCATAAGAAATATATCCTGTAAAATCTGTCATTAATCTCTACATTCGTTTGTATTTAGATCTTAATTAAGTATTGGCTATTTATTGCTTCTATATGTATTTTTAATTATGAATATGAACATTATGTTCATATTCATACGTAAATAATACTACCTTTCATTATCAAATGAATGTTTCTAAGATTTAAATTTAGTGATATTTTTGTCAAGTTGTTCACCCCAAAACACAGAACAGAACGATTTTCATGAAATAGCGTGAGAACAATATTTCATTCAGACAATAATTTTTATCTAACGATACTTCGTCTACAACGTAAAGACTTTTCAAGTTATTATTTACAAATATATTTACGAATTTACTATTTTTTGAAAATCAATAAACATTTTTGAAAGGAAAAAAATCAATAAATCGGGCTCCAATTTGAGATGACTTGAAGTATCATAAACGTAACTAAAAAGCATAATCATATTGACAGTATGGACTGTTAAAAAACACTATTCTTGGAAGATCTGCTGATATTAAGGATTCATAGCTGACTGAATATCTTGAGAACACTTCATTTAAAATTGTTAATCAAGTTTATTAATTTAATAACTTATGAACACTTAATGGAATCCAAACAAAAAACAACAGATTTCTAATAACTTACTTAAAGAGCTTTTTTTAAATAAATATTTTTTCTCAAACCAATCCGGAAGAACGTTTCTTGCCAATCATTAGATCAATTGCATGTAGCAATGGCAGCACCTGTGTCCCACCGAGCAAATGTGTCTACAGAAGTCGAGCGTTCTCTGGAGACTCCGTGATGCCTTCTTCGGCAGCCGTGGGTCCTCCGTAGGATTGCCAACAATGTTCGTGCAAAAGAGAGGATACTCGACGAACCCCAAAACATTCCTTTTTATAAATATTTAATTTAGACTAACATCAGCTCTATTTTTTCTTGCGATTCAAGTGAAAAAGTTTCGTTCACAAAATACAATTTAAGAAGATGGGTCTGAGCGTCTCTTTTTTATTTTAGCCGCTAGACAGGGACAGTATCATGCATGCGTGTGTCAGCGTTCAGAAAAAGGATGTTCATGTTTTCTATTTGAAATTAAACAATTAACAGCGTATCCAGCGTAGCAGATGTTAGTCATGCGATAAAATAAATGACAACAAATGTTAAAAAATTACTAAAAGGAGGACATTTAAAATACAAAGAAGGACGAGATGACAATTTACGATAATGGAGGACATTCCTCCCTAATGAAGGACGGTTGGCAACTCTAGTCCTCCGCGCCGCGCCGGGTCGCTCTGTTCGCGCCGGGCTACAGTCACCTGCTTCGCGTAACAACCAATTCCCCCTGGCCCAGTGTTACATGCAGCGCTACGCAGCGCCAATCGTTCTGAGGCGAGAGCTAATTATGTGGAGCCCACAACGGTTCATAAAACACCTCTGCATGCACGGCACAAAAATGCGTGACTCGAGTGTTTCTTGTAGCCTCGAGAAACTAACGGAACCTTGCAGCATGAAAGGCTGCCCGTGCTCCAGTTCTAATCATAAGGCAAAAAAGTGTGGTTTAGCTGATGATAAAACGTTACGAAAACGTATTTGCTCAATCGATGCATAGAGAGTGAGGTTGTCTCTTCCATGGTCTGGTAAACATGTGCATACACTCAGAAATAGTTGTTTTTCCTGTTGGTCGAACTTCTTGTGACACTCAACATCGGTTTGGATTGATTCACTTCGAACAATAACGTTCCATTAGTTTTTTATGACATTATGAAAGTGAAAGCTAAATACTTTAAAGAAAGATTTTTCTTCTATGAAAACAGATAATTGACCCAAAAGAAAAATATTTGATCTAAGAAGATTTATTACCGTATCTTCATGTGCCATCGTTTGAAGAATCTGAGAACTCTAGCATAATCTAATTAAAATAAAAGAAATAATTTACTTGAATTTCATAATATTTAACCACGACAAAAGTAATATTTTAGAACTCTATAATGTAATTGAAATATTTTTTCAGAAATATGTAACTTAGTATTCAGAAATATTTTGAAATTGTTTACAATTTTTAAATTATTTAATTCATTTATAATTAAATATAATACAACTATTAAATTCTTAAATTTGATAATTGGCATAGTTTTGTTGATTACTTGTTAATTCACACTCGTTCTTAAAAATATGAAAAACGAAACAAGATCTATCACGCTTATCCCATTCGACGATATTTAACATAAATAAAATTTCCACTTATCTGTCATAGAATTACCCTGGGAAAACCGCTCGGAAAAAATTCTGCAACGATGTTTTGTCAATCTCACAAAACATCGACGCGTACCCAGAAAATCCATGGCATGTCCACTGAGCTCAATTTTCTTAAGGCGTTCCGGACTTCATGTCATTCTCACTTACCTGTAAGTAGACGGTCCTCTGTGTGTATCCTGCGACTGAACCGCCCGCCCGAAGGTGAGTTTTCGACTGGGCTCCATTTGCGGGTCCCGCGCGGTTTTATACGACTCGGAGAAAGTGTTGGGCCGCGCGCGCGGTGCCGCCGCCGCCGCCGTCGCCTCCGCCACCACCTCCACCGCCCGCGCCAAGGAGACGCGCCGGCGGCAGCGGCGGCGACGGCGGCGGCGGCGGTGGTCGCGTCGACGGGAGGACCTCCCGAGCGGATGCAAAGTTGTGTGCGGGAGACGACTGCTTACCCGACAGCCTTCTGTCGGGAGCGACCCACGCGCAGAGATTTTGCACGGCGTTTACGGCAATTTAGCGTATACGCAATTAAAACGTCAAAGACGCTATTCGCGTGAAGTACTGCTTCGGAAGAGCCTCTTTGAGAGATTTTGCACGCCGTTTATGGGTGATTAAGTTTCGATTCTGTGATACGATTGTATTGTATTGATCAGAATGTTATACAGCGTTATGTTACCACAGTAAAATACAATAAATTACAGAATCCACAGTAAAATTTTGTTACGAATTGTATGTGATTTACTTCATAATTTCAAATATTACTTTATTTAAATATTATGATATTAATGCAAAAAATAGTTTCAAATTTTTTTCATTTTACTCTTCAATCATCAATATTTCGGTTACATTTCTGGTCATTATAGGAATATATTGTATAATTTTATTGTTTGTAATTTGAAAAATATCTAACGTCGGTAAAATCTACTTTAACGAAAAATCACCATGATCTCTCACATTTCCACTTTTTTCTTCATTCCCACACTGCAAAGAATTGCATGCGATGTTTGGGAAACACATAAGAATAGAGATTAACTACTTCGTTCTCCGAAGGAGAACCGAAGCTTAATTTCGTCGTCCAAGGATAACATCTCTCTGTTGAAATATAATTACTTACACTGCTGCATATGTCACCTAAGTACAACTAACAACTAACGCTATGAGACACTTAGTGCGCAAAGAAACGTACCGCTAAACTTCGCGCCTGTGCAGAGGCGATGCCACGTGACTACACTCTCAGAAATGTCCGCATTACGTTGATGTAAATTACATTAAAGTAATTATTATGAAGTCACATTAAATATAATGTAGACATTTCTTAATGGACTGGTGATAATGAATAAATGAGATGAATGATGAGAGGCAGGGGAAACAGGAGAATCTCTACATTTAATCTACACTGATTTTAACCTAGGTATTAAATTTAATGTTCAAATATATTAAGGTTACATTAAGTTTCATGTACAATGCATCAATCTACATTAGATTTAATGACATTTCTGACAGTGTAGCGTAGAGCACCAGTGCTGTACAAATCCCTCTATTGTGTGTCACGCGCATTGGCTAAGACCGGACGCACGGACCAAATGCTTCAAGCTTCCAGTTCCCTTGGTTGTAAAGCGAACATTGTGCTGCTCAGGATCTGATAACTGCATCGTACGTAGGAGATACGCTCTTTATATGAAGAGCACATTTCCTCCTTGCGCTCCTCTGCGCGTTTTTTAAGTTTTACGCTTCCCAGTACTTTTTTATTTAATTTCAAGGATGACCTTCTTCGCTAAGGGAAGAAAAAGGGATAAATCAATCATGCATCATACACTAATGCAAGTTTCAAGACCCTTCTTTATGCCAGGCCTGTATTCGGCCCTCCAATTAAAATATTAAAATAAAAACTGTGTATATAATATATATATATATATATATATATATATATATATATATATATATATATAAGGTACATGAATTAACGGAAGGCAGTACATGCTTTTAATTCGAAGTCCGCATTAAGGTCTTTAAACCTACATTAAATTGCACTGAACGCAGACGTGAATCAAAAATTGTCATTACTCCATTTTATAATTAAAAAATTATTTAACTTTTTTCTCAAAATTTTGAAAGGCACATGGTGACACCTTTTAGAATCAGATGGAAAACAACATGAAGTTCTAATTGCATTTCTGCAATATTTTAAGGTGATAGTTTTAACTATCTATAGCTCCGTACGTGTCTATACGGGCACGCTAGACAGATAAGGGTTAACATATACCTGTTTATTAATTTATTTAGTCAAAAACAGTCAAAAACTGTATGTGACGTATGGGGGAGAAAATCATCTGCGCACGCTTTTTTGAGTTTCAGAATCCCTTCCCAACAATTTAACTATTCATAGTTGAAATATGAAAAAATAATAGTAATAATAATAAATTTAAAAAAGCGAGAGATTAACATTTAAAAAACTAGATATTTTCGTTGCCGAATTAAAGAAAACTTATTTTTAACGGTAAACGAACGAACAGATTTGATATTTCTGTATTGCTAACAATATGGTAACTCACCCTCAGCTCTACTACCACTACAAGCAAAAGTAAAGTTCAACAAAACGTGCGTATAGTGAAGTTACATTTCAAAAGAGTTAGAAAAGCTACTGTTCAAAAGAGATTTTCATTGACACATTAATCTGCGATAGTGAGAGGTGATCTCGTCGGCGTGTTCGGGTTGGTAGATCCCGCTGTTGTGATATAGCTACCTGAGAGTCTCACATTTAGCGAAAATAACTCTGAACCACTGTTATTAGATGGAATGATGGAGATCTGAGCAAACATGGCTCCGAGAGCGAATCACTTAGGAACCTGCAGTCGTCTGTTCCCTCTATTCTCAAGGACGCAACGCTAATTCAGGGTTGCTTCCCCTGTAACAGTCACGTAATTCCCTCAGCAATGTGTTCATAGATAAAAAGGTTATTTCTTTTTAGTCAAAGCGATTCTTCATTACATTTTTTTGTTTGAATTTTTGTGTGTGTAGGTTGGTATTGTACAAAAGTGTTGTTTTAAATGTATTGATTACGCGTTATTTTCATAAAAAATTAATATTACCGTATTATATAACAAAGTATTACTGGATTAGGTATTCTATAACTTTTTTCTATCTCTCAAGTTCCATTTCTAAAGGAATTCGGGTGAGGAGGCAGCCATGCGCATAAAAAACCTATTCAGTCGTATAATGCTGCATTTGATATAAAGAAATACATTCAAGAAAGAAAGAGAAATGTAAAAAACCAAGATAAAGTACAAAAAGTAGGAAAGATGAAAAGAATGAAATGGAGAGAAGGAAAAAGAGAAACTTACGCCAAATTAGTAAAGCAGAGGAAATGGAATGGTGATGGGAAAGATAATGAGATACAACGATAAATAAAAGAATGAAAACATGCTTCTAATTTATTTTAAGCTGTTTCCTTTATATTCCAGCAGAATTTTGGCTTTAATTATTCATGTTTAATTTCAGCATTGAACTAAAATACCTTTGGAGGCATGGGAATTATCGGCCTGTAGCTGCCACGATTGAAGGCATTACTGTGACTGGAGCTTCATGCTATCTTGCTATCATAATCATGTTTCAGAGCAAGACAATTAACATTAATACCATACAGATCGCCCTTGGTCAGCGTGCTCTCTTTCCATGACCCGATGATTCCCGTTCCGGCAAGATTATAGTGTGAATTTTCCTTGTAATATTCCAGTATATGTTGCTGTGTGACGATGAGAAAACTCACTTCTCAGGCTGAGAAGACCAAAACACGGCGTTGGTACGTGCTACCCACACGTACCCTGTAACCCATGGTCGCAAGGCCGGGACGCCACTGGTAGGTCCAGGCTTCGTCAGAGATTATTGCGTCATACATATGATACATAAATAAACGGGCGATTTTATTGCATATGTTAGTGCTGGTGGCACTTCGTGATAGAAGCTAAGTGAAATTATATATCACAGAAAAATGAACACTATATGATGTCTTGTAATTCGGGAAAATATTCGAGTATTAATATGGAATGCAGTGTGCATATGATTATAACATCGTGCCATATAATCTTTATCTTGGAAAATTGACAAAATAAAAAGAACCATAAGAATTATTCCTCTATAAACATTGAATCCTAACTGTTAAACCAATCGCAAATAAAGTTAGTCAAGAACCTGAAGATAGGAGATTACGATTTAATAAAAAAACGATAATCTGGCCTCACATCCTCACAGTCCTAATGTGACTGCTTGCAACTGCGCATTTTCTTGATGCGTTGCATTTGTTTCGAAGGGGAAATAACTGCTTGGAAGCGCTACTCAACATTTGGCCTAATCAAGGAAGCCGCAATGTTCTGGACCAGAACTGCGTCGTTGCTTTCGTTGAACTGAGTTTGAACGCGGAACAAAGACTGGTATGAGTATGACCTTTTATGAAAAAAATTATATATAGTAAATTGTAGAAATTTACTAAAAATCACTAATTGCAATATAATAACTGTGGGTAGAATTACAAACGAAAATTAATAAATTTTTATAGAATTAAACATATATTATTTTTAAATATATACCATTAATTAGTTTTATTAATTATTTTAAATTAATATAACACTTTTTTACACACACAAACATATTTTATGACATTTTTTCTCGATATTTAACGCATATTTTCAGGAACCAAAGTCCTTCATCGATGAGGTTCCCTAAGACGTTTGCTCGTAGGTAAGTCCGGCCTTGAATGAACCCATCTCGTACATTAGAAATAATAGCATAATATAATCACGATCAAGTACCATATGTCTATTATTGTGATACAATCCACATAATAATATCTTGCAATATTATTGACCCTGTCCAATGAATGTTCTAGTTCAAATATCAGCATGTTCGTTTTTGGACAGCGTCGCCTGGAATTCAAATCACTGAAGAGGGATTTTGTTTAACTCATTATTGTTCCATTATCAGGAATCTAATGTCACGATTGCAAAATGGAATGTTCTGTCGTTGTAAGTAGAAGAAGAGTGCCTAAAAATTGCAGTATCATTTTTCGTTCACCTTTTTAGTTAGTATCATCAATATATCTTGATTTCGGATAAAGAGGATTCTCGATCATGTATATTTTATGCCAGTTTAATATGCAAACAGACCGAGATCACTTCCATTTCTTACAAATTAATATCAAGCAGCAACAAATTTCTCTGTGCTATCAATAAAAATCACAATTTCACTTACAAACCACCATAAATTTGTTTCAGTCCTGCCAGAACCGATGTTCCATCATAATTATTAGTGTTCACGAAAGTGGATACGTGGCTATAATAAAATGAACGGTCTTAATTGGAATAGTTGATTTGCGTTGCAACAAGATGAGTACATTTAGATTATTACTATTACTTAAAGCAAATAAAAAAGTTTTAATGATGTTATTACTCTTTTCATGATAACATGCATGAAATATCATAAAAAATATTTACGGTGAAATTAACATTACCATCGCCTAATTAGAATTACACAAATTATTATATTTATTTTTTTAAATTCAATTACATATGGGTAACATGACACTCTCTCTCTCTCTCTCTCTCTCTCTCTCTCTCTCTCTCTCTCTCTCAATTGTTTTTTAATTTAAGCCTTTGCGTTTAGGGTTTGCTGACCATAACCGTAATTTGCGTTGCATCGATCTTAAGGAGTAGCATTCATAAGCATATAATGCATTCTTTCAGAACAGTAGACGATAGAGAAAGCAGAGCTCATGCATGTGAAACCATCGCTCAAGTGCTCTGCGACTAGAACCATGTGAATCCAAGCACTTGATGCCCTAATGTATTTAAATGAGCCTGTTACAATAAATTTCCTCGCACTTCTCTAGGAATGTTTCTAATAATTTTCGGGAAATAGTCATTCAATATTACATTTTGTATCTTTCTTGAAGGACATTTTCGAAGTTGAAAATGTCCTTCAAATAATGGAATGTGTTTTTGTTATTTGAAAATATACCCAAGTGTTTCCAAATGAGTTTGACTGCATGTTGTCGGACAAGACTAGCCCACCACTGTTTCCCATTCATCCAAATCAACACACATTTCGACTTCATGCTGAATAACGTTTTTAATTGCATTCAATAGATATTTTAAGCTATCTTCACATAAAAATGCAAATATTGCGTCATTTAAACAAAGGTTCATAGATTTTCGTGAATTCATGACCCCTTTTCGTTGTAATTATATTACAATTTATTTCAAATGCTATATTAAAACATTATAAGACAATACAAAATAATTTTGATATCTATGATACGATTTATTTCATACAAATGTAGTGCATTTATTTCTGTCATTGCTAGAATATGTCAGTGGCATTCGTCAGGCTTGGAGATTAAATGCGAACCGGAACAGTTTTCTCCTCGCGAACTCTTCGCTAATACTAATGTTACCAAAAGAATTTTAGCAATGATTTCCTCAATCTTCCTGTGAGAGCAGTAGTTTTCTAACACTTCTTCTCTAAAGGAGGAATATATTTGCAATAATATATTCCTTCCTGTAATTTGTTGGAATTTTAAATATGTATACTGTAAAATAATAACTGTGCATGGTTAAATTCCTGTGCAAAATGCTTTTTCTCTAAATACATCTTTAAATTCTTATATAAGGTGCTTGATAATATAAAAATTGTCAGTCGTTCATATATCAAACACCACATTTTTATTACTCCAATTGATAAGTTAAATAAATAAAATAAAAATATCTGAATTTACTCTATAAAATTTTGTATCTAATTGTGGGGTTGTATTTTTTTAGAGCTACTCACGTTTTGATGTATGAAGCAAGTTTTGAAGATGGGAAAGCATTTGTCTGATGTAGCTGTGTGACATGAAGACAATGACATACGACGATAATGCCATTGTCGCTGTTATTACAGAGGGCACGACCCCGGGCCCAGGCTGTCTCTATCGCCGTCCGCGCGCGTAAAAGTTAGACACACTCGCGTGTCGCTCGAGGTCTAAGATTCGTTTGAGAAACGGATACACGGGATGGTGAATACCGTGTCCAAGTTGCATCTTAGTGGGAAGGGGTAAGGCCCATTACATAGTTTAATTCTCTATCTTTGCTTGGACATGTCATACAACTTTAGGATACAGCTCAAAATTTTAACATTGAAATATTATAACGCTTCCAGTCTTAAGAAAATTTGTAAATACCCCCTGGTACATAACGAACACAAAATTACACAAAGACTTACAGATCCCAATAATAAAAAAAATCAACAACACCAGTACAAAATACCTACATAACGTACATAGCCATCCAAATATTCTAGCCAACAACTTATTAGACAATAGTGATACCACCAGACGACTTCTACAACATCATATTTTAGACCTTGCATATGGACTGTAAATTGCTCGTTTTAGAAATGTTGTGATCTATGTATTTATCATTGTATTTATCATTGTATATCTATAACTGTGTACTTATCAAATCAAATCAAAAATTAGTGCTGCTTGTTAACGATTAATAATGTAACATTAGTGGAGTACGGTCAATGAACTTTACTCCTCTCAAGTACACAAATTTATGTAATTTTGCCAAATGTTTCTTCACTAACAAATTGCAAAATAAAATATAATTTTAAAAAATCTTTGTTTGGATAAGGAGATAGAGTTTCATTGTTTAATACTTTTATTATTGGAACTTATTTTCGTCCTGTGTTTTAGTTAGTTTCGTATTTCAATCATTTTATGATGTTTATAAAACAATTCAAAACTTTCGACATGCGGTCAACTGATGTCACTGCAGCGCCTCTGACCGTGAGGTCCTAGGTTCGAGTCCTGACGGCGGCAGAGTTTTCGACACTAGCTTTTCAGCTAGGTCGAATTTAGTCGCTGTCTGGAGGAGAATTCTGGTGCTCTGATCGGTAGTTTTCCGTGGTTTCTCCGATCTACACCAGGCGAATGCCGGAGCAGTACCTGAACAAACGGACCACGGACCGCGCGCGATCTGTCCTTCCTCTTCTTTGTCCCATCCGCTCCCCTTACACACACACACTTACACTAACATACACTACACTTTCACAAATTCCAGGAGACCAGTCGGGAGCTTAGAGCTAGTCCCGGCTGGGGCGGTGCCCCGCTGGTGGGAGAGTCCTGGTTAGGGGGAAACCCCACTAGCCGACGGTAGGTCGGCGGCGGATCTCGCCATCCAGCGGGTGTATATCACCACCATCTCCCGAGGAAAAACATGCATTGCACTAACGGTACGAATGACCAAAGCCGTTGACGCGCCCAGAAACACGAAAAAATCAATCAATCAATTCGACATGCGTAATCACTTTAAAGAATCTCCGACGCTCTCTTGCAGCCATGCCTGCTTATAAGCACGTTAAATTCTTATTTTCATATGTGTCAATGTAGAGCAGGGTTCTCAAAAAATCTTTCTTCTTCTGGGGGCCGGGTAGAGTTTTTAAGAGCCTCAAGGGGTTAAAAATTAAATTTCATTGTAGAAGGGAATTTATTACCTATTCGTATTTGTTTAATTAAATTTTGATTAAAGAACAAGAAAACAGTTGCCAATTCACAAATTAATTCTTAAAACAAATATGGGCATATGAGCACACAACAGTGGACACAATATTTGTAACATAATGTTTGTGACTCTTTGAGAGCTACAATTTAATAATTTCAAAATTTAATTACAGTCACTTCTTTTCTAAAACACAGAAATCATAAATAATTTTAAAATTTTCCTCGATGAGAGCAATGAAATTGTTTTTTAGACTAACAATAAGTTAATAGTTGTCTCAAATTTTGTTTCACCTACAATTAAAATGTTTCTCATATGTGGACCAAAGAGTGGAATAGGAAACCAGATTCTTATTTCTTGCAATAAAATGTTACAGCCTGTGTCGCGATTAAATTGAATTAGAATATTCTTTGGATTGGCAGGCCACCTACAATACAGCGACGGGTCGAATGTGGTCGACGGGCCGTAGTTTGGAGACCCATGATGTAGAGAAGAGCTGCACATTTGGAGCAAAGTAGTGAATGTTGAACAGGATTTTCAAATAAGACTATGGCCATTTGGGTTACCGTGCAAAGAATCAAATGTATAGAAAATGTCACACTTATTTATGTCCGTGCCATAGCTCAAGCACTCTAAACAAATTTTAAAAATCGCAGAAAATGATTGCAATATTTTGCTAAATACACGTAGAATTAGCTATTAATTATACAGGCGAGTCACGTAATTTTCGCATCTCCTGCAGTTTTTAAATGGTTGAAGTTATTGCATTGCAGTTTCACGGACGTGCATGAAGGAATGGGGCTAGTTAATACATGCATTCATTTCTATTTTGTAACTTGCATTTTACGAGATATTGAGGTAACTTTTTTCCAAATGGAACTACACATATTTTTAGGCTATTATGAGCTGCGGAAAAATGACGAATCCAATGATATACATATCGTCATATGTTAAAAAGGCATTTTTTGAGTAATTTTGATTTTTTTTGTGCTCAGCTTTCCTTGCCTGAATGCGCGTTAGCAGGGGGCACTGCAAGACTTTGTGTGCCAAACTGTTGCATTCAAAATATCCGTTAAACACGAGTCGCAAAAAATCAAAATTACTGCAAAAATGCTAATCTAACATATGACTATGTATATCATTGAAGTCGTCTTTTTACGCTCGTCATGATAAACTAACAAATATGCAGTTCCATTTCAGAAAAATAAACAAAAATCAAAGTTACCTCAATGTTTCGTAAAATACAAGTAATAAAATAGAAATGAATACATGTATGAATTAGCCCCATTCCCTCATTCACTTCCGTGAAAACTGCATTACACTAACTTTAACCGTTCGAAAACTGCAGGATGTGCTAGGTAATACAAACGTGGCGTGATAACAACCCGACGTTTATACACTATACAACCTCACTGGTTTTTACCTAACTCCCAGTTTCATAATGAACTCGGCATTACTCCGATCTCCGTCCATTTCTCCCTCCTATTCTCTCGCTTCTATCCTAAAATTCCCTAGATTCCCTCAGCCGTACATATCAAAATCGGAAAACACAAACCTCACCACAATAGATTAAAGCGTAAACTATCGCGACAGTTCTTCGACCCTCCCTGATCATCATGGACCCGATGTGGCTTCGCACATTTAATCTGCATGAACTCAATGTAATTCATCTGTCAATAATGTTTCTTAAACAACTCTAACATATGAGTGAAAGTTTCCGGGCTGGTAGGCAGTGGTCCAGTTGGCATTGAAGGGCCAAACGTTTCGTCCACGTCTGCGGTGGACATCTTCAGTGGCGGCAGCGTCGTGGGGGTAGTCTCCGGGTCGGCGGCTGGCTAGCGACATATTGACTCCGGCCGTGAAAGCCTACGATGCTATGTAACGGTAGCATAATTCAATGTACCTCCAATGTATCGTACTCAGCTGCTAAGGGCCTTCAGGTCAAACAGAAATATATGAGGGAAAAAAAAACAATCTGGTGTATACAACCCGGTGTGTTAACAATAAACAGCGTCCTCTGTATTGAGAAAAGCAAACGATGCGCATCCATGGTTTTCGCACGGTCTCCTTTTGCGGGCCGCGATGTTTCCCGTCCATATCAGCTCCGTTGCTTCCTCTGCGGTGTGGAGCACCGGGAGGGCGCGAAGGCCGCGATAAGGAAATCCTGTGACGGCGCCCAAGTTACTTGCTACCCGATGCGCAGGGCGATCCAGAAAATTATCTCTTCGACAGGAACAAATCACATTTTAAAACATTTCTGGAAAAAAAGTTTGCTTTACTAAACGTGAATTCTATCGATGGTAAAGCATGCAGTGCTATGGGAATATTGATAAATAGGGGGCGTAGTTTAATTAAATGTCTTTTTTTCTTTTCACTTTAGAAAAAAATCTGTTTAATGTAGAAATTAATTTTATGTTGTGACAAAAGGAAATGACACATTTTTCTGTCATTTTTTTTTTGCATTTTTCGTCAATTTCGACTAATAAGACATTTTTTACTTTTTACGTCATTTTTAATGCATTTTTTGCTGTTATCACCGATTTTAATATAATTTTAATGGTCTTGCTTCAAATAATATTTACGAGATGCAACAAATGTTCTCCACAGCATTCCTGAATATCTATACCTGGTAGCCTATTCGATTTTTTTGTTCAGAAGTTGTAATGTCAGCCGTTGGGAGTATGTAATCTAAGGCTCCTGTGACGCCTGTCAGCGCCATTGGCGGATCAGCAGATTTCGAGGTAACTAAAGACAGAACAGTCAAAACCAAAACTTTGAAAACTGAGTTCACTTGAACGAACAGAAGAAGCCTCGATTACATTAGTAACGTATCCAACAGATTGAGTTGTTCAACCAAACTGGTGTTGATCAAATTTTTTACGTCATATTTCTTTGCTTTAAGGGTATTTTTAAAACATTTTAAGAGCATTTTATTGATCATTTTTGGCGAAATTTTAGATCATCAAAATCCGTCCCCTACTGATAAATCTATGAGATGCTCCGATCAGCCTAAGTTGCTCAATGTAACAAAATGCCTCCGACCCGGAGATCCTACTGTTCGAGTCCCGACTGGGGCGGATTTGCGACACCAGTTCATAGCTAAGTGGAATTCAGTCATTGGGAGGAATTCTAGCGACCGGCTGCTCTGATCGTTAGCTTTCCATGGTTTAATATCAGGCGAATACCGGAGCAGCACCTTAACAAATGGGCCACGGACCGCGCGTGATATTTCCTTCCTCTACCTGGTCACCTCTCCTCCCCTTAATTACAGACACAGTTACACACACTACAATAGTACACAGGATGGGCGAACATTGGGGAGCTTAGAACATGTTCCGGCTGGGACAGTGCCCCGTTGATAGGACCGGCTTACGTGGCTCAGGGTACCAACTGATGTCACTGCAGTGCCTCTGTCCGGGAGGCCCTGGGGTTCGAGTCCCGACGTTGGCAGGATTTTCGACACTAGTCAGATTGCTAGGTCGAATTCAGTCGCTGCTTGGAAGAGAATTCTAGCGGTCGACTGCTCTGATCGGTAGTTTTCCGTGATTTCTCTGTTCAACGCCAGGCGAATGCCGAAACAGTACCCTAACAAACGGGCCACGGACCACGCGCGATCTTTCCTTCTTCTTCTTGGGCCTATCCTCACCCCTTACTTTCATGCACTACACTACCTCACATGTGTCGGGAGACCTGTCGGGAGATAGGAGCTTGTCCCATCTGGGGCGATGCCCCGCGGGTGGGAGATGCCTTGTTGAAGAAAACCCCACAAGCCGACGACCCCACAGGGTCGACGCCGGATCTCGCCATCCAGTCACTAATCCATACATTAATAAATCAACCATTGGAGAACATATCTTCAGGGGAAAACCCCGCAAGACGTCGTGTAGGTTGCCACCTGATCTTACGTTCTAACGGCGGGCGGACGACCTGTAACACGCACTTCACTTACGGGAATAATAAACCTAACAGTTAACACGAAATAATCAGTCAATGAGGGGTTACGCAGATGAATTTTTTGGAAATTTCCGGAGTAAAAGTAGTGTTTAATAAGAGTGTTCAACTTGCTACATAGCTGAACAATGTTTCTTTAAAAAATAAAAAAACTCTTAATCCGGTAACCTGTGTAGCTAATAATGTTAAGGCAATAGCGTCGGATCTTCCTCGTCTATGAAGGGTCACGAGTTTGAATCTTCCCTCAGATAAAGGTGTTTGTGCATCGTGGCCCGGTGGGACTAATTTAATCACCGCATGTGGCTGCTGTCACTACTCTTCATAGTAGTCCCTTAATCCTCCCCCATAATGGGATATTAGAGGCGAGATGATCCTGCGGGGATATCTCGGCGTCTATAAACAGGTAGATTTGGAAATCAAGTGGAGATGGGCCGACAAGGCGCTCCTGTGGCCGAGGAGGAGGAAGATCTCATCCGGATAAATGATACTTAAATATGCAAGCGGAATGACGAAGGGAAGAAAGACATGGCCGGGGAGCAAGAGTCTGCTAAAGAAGCGAAAGTCTAAAACGTGCCTAAACCTAAAACAAGAAAAACTTATTGTGAGAAAAAACGGTGACTAGATAAACTAAAACAAAACTACTCTACTACTACTAGCTTGTCAGCTAGGCCGAATTCAGTCGCTGTCTGGAGGAAAATTCTAGCGACCGGCTGGTCTGATTGGTAGTTTTCCGTGGTTACTCCGATCAACACCAGGTTCCTAAATTAACTTTTTGCGTGTATACCCCGATTTCTGCGAATTATTCTAACTTTGCATTTTACTTTTTCACCCGGAGAAAATAGAATTTTTATTGTCCGAAAGTTATGTTGAAATCACGCATGTCAAGGTCGCGGAAAAGGTAACTAGAATACTAGAGCTCGATGGCACCGTGAGATGTGGCTCAGTGCATCAACTGATGTCACTGCAGTGCCTCTGACCGGGAGGTCCTAGTTTCAAGTCCCGATAGTGGCAAGATTGTCGACACTAGCTTGTCAGCTAGGTCGAATTCAGTCGCTGTGTGGAGGAGAATTCTAGCAGCCGGGTGCTCTGATCGGTAGTTTTCCGTGGTTTCTCCGATCAACACCAGGCGAATGCCGAAGCAGTACCCTAACAAACGGGCCACGGACCGCGCGTGATCTTTCCTTCCTCTTCCTTGTTCTATCCTCACCCCTTACACACATACTTACACAAACATGCACTACACTACCACACATTCCGGGAGACCGGTCGGGGGTTAGAACTTGTCCCGGCTAGGGCGGTGCCCCCGCTATTGTGAGATTTCTGGTTGGGGAAACCCTGCTAGCCGACGGCAGGTGCGCGCCGATCTCGCTATCCAGTGGGGGAGGATCACCGCCAATTCCCGATGAAAAATATGCACTGCACTTACGGGATTAATGACGTCAGTGGTTGACGTGCTCGGAATCACTTACAACCAACCAATCGAGGGCACTGCGTCCAGAGAAATTGGCGCGAATCGCTCGGGAGTAGTACATCACTGAATACCTGGCCCATGGCAGTCTTTGTGACAATTATCACTTATACAATAATTGACAGTTCTCACGAATTTAGCTATATTAATTCCAATTTTTTGTTTAAAGCAAAGTAATGATCCATTAAAATGAAATAATACGTCAATCTGACTTCAAATTCTCAATTTAGAGTAAAATTAAACATTTTGAATCGAAAGTATGTTGATTTTGTAATTGTGTTTACTTAAGAGTGGTATAATAGCATTAACTTTTTACATTCCGTTTAGTACATTTAACAGACGAAGATTCTTCTTTGTTAAACGCGCTGTTCGTCCGTAAGCGAGATTTGTTAACTTACAGAGACTTGTTAATTTATTTCACATTATTGCTAAATGCAATAAATAAGTGAATGATTTAATAATAGACTACAAAACGAAAACGAGGAAAGAATTGGTCATTCAAACATATTTCTGTCCTTTGGTAAAAATGTTAATACGATTCGAAATTTAAAAATAAAATGAACATGAAACGGTAATAAATAGTAGAGAATATACGCATAATTCAAATCTTGGTCGTTTGATAGAACAAATTTGGCAAACATATTTTCGTACGAAGTCACTATTCCCCGCCTCGCGTCAGTATACAGTGTACACCCCTTCCTGGATTTGGAGAGGAAATGAGAGGGGATTGCCCGTGATCATAAGAGCGCCGGGCTTCCCAGGCGGGCAAGTAGCCCCCGCGCGCGCAGTTTGACTAGCCTGGTTAAACGGAAGTAGCAATTGCCACCATTTTTCTCTCCCTTGATCCGTCCCTGACTACAATCTCGTAACAGCAACTAGAAACGTAAAGCAATCGCATTTCGGCACTATTCCGACCTTGTTCGGCAACGTCACAGTCGGACGAGCGGGCAAGGTTACCCGAACCAAAGGAGAAAAACTTTCTGTTACACTTGGAAAGCTTCTGAACTCCTCGTCCGTAGTCCTGTTACCGTGTTCGGTGCGATTAAAACGATCGGTCAGTCATAAATCTTGCAAGGAAAAGAAAGCTGTGCCGTGCGCGCTTCACGGGAAGCAAGGGTGTTCATCGGGCTTCAAAACGCGATTGCATCGTCACGAAGCCTCGATAATGAGTGTTTCTTCTATGGACCGGTGCCATAAGATCTCGTTATAGATTAAAGATAGTGTCTGTGATCATGTAGTTTGACTAAGGAGAGTTCCAATTGATGGAGATTCAATGAACATATGTTGTTGATAAAACATCTGGCTTCAATATTCCGTACTGAATCGAACATTGTGGTTTCCTGCCATGCAATCTTCTACTTAATAGATCGTAATATTAATTTTATAGACCTTTGAAAGCTTGATTTTTCACCTCTACGGTGATTGTACGTTATAACGTTGTAAGTTAGTAAGTACAGACACATCAAGCGTATGCGTGCAAGCATTCGCCAGCCTTCTCAGAGCGTCACGCAAATACGTGCGTGCATATGTTGTAACTTGTTACAACAGCTGTTACATGAAATGATTCTTGTTCTGTTAAGGGGGATTTCCGTTTTAACTTTCAATTTAATTCTAAGACGATTTTTGGATTACTGACTTTACAGGGGAGTAATTTTATAGTTAAAATAATGATTAATTTTGACTATAGAATATTAACAAATTATTTATTTACGATTGACGGTAACATATTTAATTTTCTAAAAATAATCGAATTGTGATTTCATAGTAATTTATGAAGAACTTCATGATTTTTTTGTTCATAACCCTTCAGTAGAGCCGTTCATTTATTAATCCAAAATCATTAATCATCCATAATCAACATGAAGACATTTTTCATCGTGTATTTTTATCACCAAAGAAAATGAATTGTGATACAGCATTCCTTTGATTGATGTGAAATCATTCAAGTATATTATATTAAACTTTCAAAACAACTACAATACCTTCTTAGATATGCATTTTAAATTATATTTATTTGATTTTGTGTTTTAATTTTATTTTTTCATTTCTTTTTGTTGTCAAATTGTATTGCAATAAATGGTATGGTCTCACATTTATTTTTGAACTTTCAAAAACATCACGCGGCCTTGAATTAACACAATGTCCGTTGGCGTCATGGAATCAAGGAGTCCACTTAGTAAACATTGCATATTTGAACATCCCGGTCAGTGACCAACGAAGGATCTACTGTGCTTCTTCTCTTGGGATTACCCTCACGTGAATCCCCTGCCGACCTTCACATGCTCGACGTCTCGAGTATTACGTTCCAAGTTCACAGCAACTCGGTTTGAATTTGAAAGACGATAGGCTACATTCGTGAACACCGAAACATACTCTTCCTAGAATTAGTGTTTTTCTCGGGGAAAAATGAACAGATATATTGAGTCGTAGGATTGACAAAAATGCTGTCTCGTCGTTCTGACACTTAAAAATGTTGTTATGAATCTATCAAAGAAAACCAATCTTCTTCGGTGAAGTTAGAGTTTAAGTTGCGTAAGTGGTTGTAGATTACTGAAGCATATCTGTTTAATGAACTAATAAAGTTAATTTAATATTTGTTGAAAAATATTTACACACTCGAAAGATAAAGTAAAACGAAATTCTTCGTTACAGTAAACCTCAATTTGGTTTCGGGACTGCTACAGCTACAATGCAAACATTTACTTTAGAAATCCTTCATCTTTGATCGTACTTTCGTATTGCGACATTCTGCTGCTTGAAAAAATAGAATACCGTGAGGAATGAAGCAGGACTGCAAGGAGGGGGAAGAAGAGAGGGGGTATGAGATGGTCTGCATAAAAGCTAGAGGAGAAGGCGGGAGTGAAGTGTTGGGAGAGCTCTATCTGAAAGGATCATCTGATGGTGGAAGAGCTTTCAATGTGCAGTTGGCAGCACGTTAAAGCGCCAGCGAAGATTTTTCTTTTGTGTATGTGCATTCTGTGGAACAAAAAGTAATAGTAGTTTTATTGCAGATGTAATTCATATTCTTTTCCAAGTTTTGGTGTTGGAAGATTGGAGATTCATGAAGGGTAATAAACCAGTTATTACTTACCCATTGTGTATTCAGTTTTTGTTGTTGTTTTTTAGTTATTCATCCGAAATTGGGCGGGTGTGAAATTGAAAGTAATGTGAAATTGGCTAGTGATGTTTCTTCAGCAATAAAATATTCATAAAAGTCCAAATAGAATTCATATCTTTGAAATTTCGTTTTTTTATTGCTACCAAATGTAAAGAACATTGTACAATTATTAATTTCAGTGGAAGTTTTGGAATTATGAAAATAGTTGAAGCTGATATCCTTAAATAACGTTGTAATATTTATATTTCAGTTGCAAATAAATTGTTAAGAAACTCCGACGAAATGTGAACTTTGTAAAAGAGAGTAGGTAATTTGAAGAATAGAGAAGCTGTACAGAAATGAGTGAAACCGAGTGCGTGAAACAAAACAACTCTGAATAAGTTGAAATGTATAAAACCAATTTAGTGTGTATAGCATATGAACCAGAGTCTTCTGAGAATACAAGGAACCGTTGCAGTTGAAGGAACGTCGTTCCCAATGTATTCTCTTAGCTAGCAAGTCTCTGATTCGATCCCTGGTGTTTCGGTCAATGAACCCGTTGTTTAGAAGGGATTCTTGGGGGGGGGCGATGTTCTCTTATCCACAGGTTTCCATCGACCGCTTCCGAAGCTGTTCTTCTAAAACAGTACCTACTTAGCACGCGATCTTTCCCTCCGCACATACCAGTATGGTATAAATGAGCGGGGGAAATAAAAATGAATTTAAAGTACATGTTGGCAGAAAGGAATTTCTTTGTAATTTCGTACACTCTGATTAACCCTTTCGTTTCCTCGCTTGAAGAGGTCGAGCTGCGAACTCATTTCTTTTCCCATTTCCAAGATACAACTCATTTCCTTCGCGTCATTTGAACGTCTTTGGTGATCTGTAAATACATACTTGCAGATATATCAATATATTCATATTTATCTCATCTTCATTAACCATAAAGAATTCTGCAACCCATTTCAGTATCCATATTTCCAATGAACCATAGTTGTTATTCTTGGAATTTCGTTGTCAAATTTAAAGTTCTGATGGAAATCAAATTCTTTGTTACTAGTTTCTTTTTTTAGCGTGGATTACCAGATCTACTACACCCTATGAAAAGAAGACTGATTCAATTTTCGCTGAATAAAAAATCCCTCAACGATCTGTTTAAGCTGATTCAGGTCGAATGCTCCCTTAGTTGCTATGACTTTCAGAGCGTTTCTTCAACCGAATCCTTATTCTACATCTTAATTATTGTGGAACTCAACAGACAAACTCTACTCTCCATTGCCTATTTTCGAACATCTGTATCATAGTAATGGTATTAATGGACGTAGAAAGGAAAATAATACGAATTCGTTTACTTTCTATAATTTGAATCATCTTCACCAATCGTTTATTTCAACCCGGCAGCTCCAAAGTACATGACCTTCCAGTACCTTACACCGGCCTCTTCCGTTAATTAGGTCATATCGCTTATATAACAAACGAGTCCTCCACTACGTTGACACATGTTTCTCCTCTCAACGCAGCTCATCTTAATGGCGTACTCAACCGGACCAAAACTCTCTTCCGGTTTCATCAATTTAACTCGAAAAAATTATGGAGAACGTTCTTGGAGCGATCTTGCATAAATGTTTCGGAGTAGTCACATTCTCGCGAAGAGTCGTTCACGAGGACTGAAGTACATCCGCCGGGGCGCCCAGTCAGTGTCGACACGGAGAAAGGCGCACAGGTTGGCAAAAGACCAGGGATCCAGCACATCTCCCCTGCATCGGTAGAGAGCCGGCCAATTATGTGGTTCTTTCCCTTTCGTTTTCTTGCTCGTAGGGACCCAGCCGTCCCCATCGCGAACGTTTGTGTTCATATCTCCACGCAGCGCTTCGCTTCCTTTGCAGACGCATGATGAATGCGAGGAAAGAAATTGGCGCGCCTCGACCTTATGCAAGAACGCGATGAAGTGGCGTTTCTCCTTTGATATTTATTTTGTAACGCTCGCCCGCCGGAGTTTTGGAAAGGCGCGCTGAGGACACCTCGTATTGCATGGGCGTCACCACCAAGGGACGTAGATGAAGGGAGGGAGGCGCTTCCCTCCAATATTTGAGGCTTTCGTGTATAATTTATGGGATCTGCCTTTCGAATTGATTGATTAGTGATTGAATTGAATGAATGCCTTATTTTACGTTGCGAGACTCAGGCCATGAGGCCTGCTCTTCCGTCTGACCACGCAAATTTCGTTACGCTCCGTTCACCTACTAGGGGAGAAAGAAGGTATTACTTAGGCGATGAAACAGGCAATTTGAATTTAGCTCAAAGGCATCATTTAAGTTTGAGGAACTTTTACAAGCAGTAAATTTACTAACATGGGACAACCGGCTTTACTTCCCCTCCGAAGGAAGTCGTACGAAGGATTTTTTCGCCCTTAAAAATCCACGGCTTCGATCGGGTTTGAATCCGCAAACTTGGGTATAACAACCCGAGACGCTAACCGTAACACCATCGCCGCCGCTAAACCATCGCCACTGCTGTGATTCCGGTCAACTGCGGTCGTTAGTCTCTTAACGTTAGTGCGTGATTTTTCGCGTGAGGTGGCGGTGATTTTCTCCAGCCGACCTACGTCGACTTTCCCCAACCAGGTATCTCCCACAAGCATGGCACACCCCAGCAAGGACAAGCTCTAAGCTCCCGACTGGTCTCGTGACATGTGTTATAGTGTAGTGGATGTGAGAATACGTGTGTGTAAGTAAAGGGTGAGGAAAGAAGAAGGAAGAGGAAGGAAACATTGCGCGCGGTCCGGGGCCCATTTGTTCGGGTACCGCTGCGGTATTCGCGTGGTGTAGATCGGAGAAACTACGGAAAACCACCGATAAGAGTAGCTGGCCGCTAGTATTATCCTCCAGAATTCGGGTGAACTCGACCTAGCTGACACGTCAGTGCTGAAAATCCTGCCACCGTCAGGACTCGAACCCCAGGTCCTCCCGGCCAGAGGCATTGCAGTGACATTAGTTGACGCTCTGAGCCACCGCTCCCGGTGTCATTTTAGAGAAAATTTCTACGACAAGGCTGATATAGAGGTCGTACAAAATACCATACACCCCAAAAAAACATTTTCTCAGAATATGTGATATATTGAAACGAACTCCCCGAAAATACGTGCTGCCGAATTGTCCCCCTCTCCCCCCAATAATTTGATGGTGATGACGCCCGTGCATTATTGAAAGAAGGAGAATGACCGCGGAGTGCTGAGGTCGGTTAGGGTTTCCCGAACTGCGCATGTTTGGGCCTTTCCGTTATATTGAAACAGGCTCCGATGTCTTTCTAATAATGAGAGGGCTCTTGCACAATTTACTAGAAGGTCAAGTAGTTTCTTCATTTGAGGAAAGCAATGGAATTGGTTTTGGACTCACAGTTTAACCTTTTACTAATTTCAACAGGCGAAAAATAAAATATGATCATAAATATTATGTAGTACAATAATATGAAAAATAGGTAATAATGAAATTAATGTTACATTCACTATTCTATTGCTGATTAGTCGGTGAACCTTCAGAGGGTCGGTAAAATCTAAAGAGATTGATATAATATTGATATATTTGAAGTTGATAAGTAGTTGATATATTTTCTTTGATTAATAGTTTTCTTTTCTTCAACAGAAATTTTATGGGGATGGCTGACGAAAACTACAAAAGTAAAAAATTAACGATATAACTTTCTTTCAATTCTTTTGCGATTGGAACACTGGTTGACTGTTGAGAAATGATAACTGCTGGAATGTTGCTTATTTTTTGACAAAATTTTCCTGACATTTGGAATGAATACAATTATTTGTTACGTTATCATACAACTTGCGAGTTTAATTTTGTATTTCCATGCATATCCATGCATTTGAATACATGGCGAACTACAGTGGTTTGACGTCAGTGATTCACGTTGTGTTGCTTAACATGACAGTAGTTTACGCTTAGCTTCGTAACACACATACAGAAGAGCATCTTTAAGGACAAAAACCCAAAGATTCTGATTTTTTACGTAATACTGAGGAATACCTGCTTGCGATATGGATATTGGGGTACCAAATAAGCTTGTGTTTGAAAACTGGCTTCAGCCGTTGTTTCATGCAAAGAATACCACTAGTGTCAAATATTAATTCTTTGGTATTGTATTTTGCCGACCTGGATGGCCGAGGTGGCTAAGAGCGAGTACCGACTCAGCGCTTCGGTGCGAAGGGTCGCGGGTTCGAGTCCCGCCTTGGGCATGGCTGTTTGTCCCTTGACTTTGTGTGTGTTGTCGCGGAGGTCCTCGCGTTCTGCTGACCCCAGATCAGAGGAGCCCGCAAGTGTTTGTCTAGTGTATGATCGAGTATGCGTCCCTTCGGGACGTAAAGGGCAACCGGCTGTCGGCTGGATACAAGCCCTAAGAGAAGAAGGTATTGTATTTTGTTCGTGCATAATGGATTTATCTGTTATTTTATGCCTTTATAAAATAAACTAACTTGACGATTTAAAAATATTGGCACCTGCGTCACAAAAAATTGAAAGCTGAATATTCCAAAGTACCATCTTTGAAAAATTATGCACCTAGCTGCCTTTAGATAAAACATACCAAGGCCAATGTCTTACTGTTAGGACTAGACCGGAAAGGGTTTACCTTTGGTTTACTTTGGATTCTCAAAGGCTCAAAGTATATAAAAGAATGAAGGATATTGTTTACCTGAGCTAAGTCCAATTTTCTCGACACCACAATGAAGTCGTGTCATAGTTACTCGCAGTTTTAAATAGCAATGTGTAAAGCAATGCATTGAAAAAATGTAAGTGTATTTATTGACAACTGATATGCACAAAATAAAAATATATATTTATAATCGTGTACGTAGATCTTGATTATTAGTTAATTGTGATTTTTTGAATGTGGTTTTTACCATACATATCTCATTTCTGGTCATAGCTTTCTCTCGTGATCTTGCAGATATTTAAAAGAGAAGAAAAAATACTGTTTTGTACTAGATGATATTGTGAATTTAGTGAAATCATCCTGTCTTACAAAACCAATCAAATTTTCTTGGAATTTGTTAAATTCGAGATAACTTGATCACAACTAAAACACGTACCACTTGTGTTTTGAACAAGGATAATTGCCCTTGAAGAGATAAAAAATACGAAGAACATTAATGTTTCTTTGCTTTCTTTCACTTTGATATTTTCATAATAAAAACAACAGAACAATTTTCTTTGCCCTTTTCTAACTTTAATTCGATGGTGTACACATGTATTTATTATTTGTTCAATCAAGTGTCGGGTTTGTATGCTACCGGTTTACGTAGTAGTTTGATGTTATACTAGGTAATAAGGTTGTAATGTATTAATTGACTGTATCAAAGAATTTGACATTGAGTAAATATGTTTATTTTTTTGCAATATCTTCAAATATTCTTTAGATACCTTTTGGAATTTACAATCGTCATTATTAATAAAGATGTTTAAAAACAATTAAGTGTGAGGAAAAGAAATAAGAGATAATAATACGCATACTAGGGAAGCTATTTTTTAGTTATTTATATGTAAGTTTTTGACTGTCCCTAGGAAAAATGATTCTCAGAGCATGCGTTGCGTGCCAAAAGTTCGATTTTTAGCTCTAAAGTGCTAAAACTGAGACGATGCACAATTGTTCAGATAAGTGTGTAAATGCAACAAAGAAAACCAAATAATTTCGTCTGACCGCATTAACTACTACTGACCTTAATATATCATTAAGTGATATGTATACTAGAATTAAAATTAAATGAGTCAGGATAGCTGTCTAAGAAACAGTGCATGACACACCTGCGATTTTATTTTCCTTCTCTTTCGGGCTCGTGTCGCAATCTTTCCTACTCCCAAAATAAAATGTCACTTTTACCCTTTCTATTATGAAACACTACTATCACACTGATAAAACATTTACGTGTTTTTACTAGAGCTGTTAAAGATAAAAATTGA
This sequence comes from Teleogryllus occipitalis, assembly GCA_011170035.1. Taxonomy (NCBI): domain Eukaryota; kingdom Metazoa; phylum Arthropoda; class Insecta; order Orthoptera; family Gryllidae; genus Teleogryllus; species Teleogryllus occipitalis. Next base: position 35,731 of record BLKR01001835.1, on the reverse strand, counting down.
GGGATTTTCGGGATCACAATAGTTTGGTTTTCATAGAGAAATTATTCACTGAATGCCATTCAATAATATTGATGGTTATATAATAAATATTAACAATTTTAATTATAATAATAATAATAATAATAATAATAATAAAGATGCATTTTCGGATAAAGAAAGTTACATGAAAAAGTGATGATTAAAATGTACTTGTTTAACTTTTTGTTTCATTACAAGCTATTGTTTAATCGTCAATCTGATGAATTTTGTCGTAATGGTTCACGTAAATGCCGGAAGAAGTAGAGCAATTTTAACCATTAAATTAACCAGAAATACATGTTTTTACTTTCTCGCTTCGGAGCAGAGAGAAAGTGACGTAATACTGCGGGAAAAGGCCGCGAATTTTCGGCAGAAAAACTCCTATTTCAGAACCCTGGTAACGAAAAAGTAGATAAACCCAGTTGCTATATTGAGAAAAAAATTCCTCTAATCCGTGGTGTAGCCAGAATCCTTGTTTTGTGGGTTCTTGATACCGAAAAATCGAACGACCGCAAAACGTCTGTCTGACCGTCCGTCTGTCCGTCTGCGAACAACGCTAGCGGCTAAACCATTCTGCCGATTTTATCCAAAATTGACATTTCTCAATCGATGTGGCTGATGCCACGGCCCCTTGAATTTGAAATCGATATTTCAATTTTGAGGGAGTACTTTACATGAAGCCCCTGGGATATTTTCCAAATTTTCAAAGAAATGGCTCCATAGTTTTTGATTAAATTTTGTTGTTGGATAGTGAACCTTTAAAAGAATGGTGTAGGTCTCATGTTTGTTTAAAACCCTGATTTTTCGAAAATTGCCGAAGTTCTACATTATTGCGGAGGCTTCCCACAACTATAATTATAAAGATAGATATTTTTTCCTTAAATTAATAAAAATTTAAATCTGTTCCTTAAAGATTGATTTTGAATTAAGGTCGCGTACAATTTTTCGAAAAATTGAGTAATTTTCGCGTAATTTTGTGTGAAAATACGGGTGAGAAATTAGGGCCTACGTTCTGTTTTAGCACCACTAATTATTCCTGAAACACATTTCGCTGAACATAGTAAGCATGTATTGTTATTGTTTTACGATATAAGCGCACCCGGAAAGTCTCTCTGCACCGATCCGAGTCGGAGCCTGCCGCCGCCTCCACTTCCGCCACAGCTTCGCTGCCGTGCGCGGCGCTAGTGTTGAATGCGTGCCTCACCTCTCCTTCCCCCGCTGCTTCGAAGCCCCCCTCCGAAATGAGTGGGCGCTGCCTGGTTCTCGTGATACCAACATAATTTCCGTTGCTAGCACCGAATACTATAGAGACAATTCAGGACAGTTCCTCGTTCTTCCACGCAACCGATGGAAACAAGCTTCCACTAGCGCTCCTAGTGTCAGAACCTGCTAATTCAGCCATAAATGGAAACGTCACTGTGATTCTTACGGACGAAATACATTTTTTTAATCGATCTAATGAAATTAGACTAATTTTTACCTACTCTCTTTGTGATTTAATAATATTGAAGGGCTCAAATTGAGGTAAATATTAATGTACAAAAGCGATGTTTTATTTATTTCAAGAATAAAGTGGTACAAATGCAAGATTTTTCTTGCCTTAACACTTTCAGTGATACATTTGATCTTTTTTCTTTTGCTTTCTTTAAGAAGCACTGTATCAATACATTGGTACCTCTGCTTATATACAGATTAGTGTACTCCTTACATAAAATATTCTCCCATTGAATATTAATGATTTGCATTTATTGCTTTTTGACGTAAAGTTTACTTCGACGTAAACAATTTAAAAAGTCATATTTAATATTAGTAAAAAACATATTTAATCGTAGAAAACAAACTAATAGTCAATTTATTTGGATAGAAAAGGGTGGCATTCACCTTCTAATCAATCAGAATATGCGAAATTCTTCATTTTTTATTTTGATCCACATTCGACAAAGCATTCCTACAACCATCATGTGGCGAGGTACTACAAAACCAGACACATATATAGGACTCAACATTTTCCAGAAATCGACTAGAAAGACAATCAAATAAAAAGAAATCAAGCAAAAAACAAACACCTACAGAGCCCTGAACACAGCACTGTACGAGTTTTCACCATCTACCACTAGATGTAGCTTGCATCAGTGTTTCTCGATATATCGCGAAGTGTCCTGCATTGTCTCTATAGTATTTGCTAGCACTCTTACCAGCATGGGAACACTACGAACAGACTTTCCAGACGCACTGTGTAATAATAAGAAAATGGCATGCTCTTCTGCCTCACCACAATATCAGTGACATATTCGGATAGTGAAATAGTTACTTCATAAATATTTATACTTAATTTACATGCGGTGTACGTATTAACGAAAAACAACTTCCAGTCACTTAAGATTTATGTTCAAAAACTGTCCACAATATTTATGCTTCGTACCATCCGTTCAGTTTGGTTTCAATTCCAATCACTCAACCCCCCCCCCATCGACTCCTGCGATTAACCGAAGCAATCGCTCAAGGATTGCACACTAAGAAATAAGCAGTAACAGTATTTCTAGACTCACGCCAGACTAATGATCGTGTCTGGACAACACCACCTAGACATACAAGGCCTGAGCAGTTATTGAAGATGGCCGCCTAAGAAGACCATACAAATTGAAATGCAAAGTAAAATTGTGGTTACCAGACTAAAATATATAATAAATTACATTATCAAAGAAGAAGAAAAGAGGTCTACTTTCGCCATCTGGAAGATTGTACATAAATATAAGTTCTTTTGCAGACGAAACAAGCTGCATACACTTTCTATTAATACTGTTATTATCACTTACAATGCACGGTACATGAAATCCTATAATCCCAATATCATTTTGTTTTAAATATATTTTGCAAGTCCTTCTTTTAAATGTATCTCATCCACTATGAAAGTCACTAATTTATCACTATTACATAATTTATGTATTTGTTTCTTGTATGTTTTAAATAATTGTTTTCACTATGTTCCATTTGTGGTTCTAAACCAAATGAAGAACCCAATCTCCTAATTGCATTAGGATGAGAAAATATTATGAACCCTTAATGTTTGAAATATTTATAAGAATATGGCTATACGGTTAATGGCGTACAATGCAATATGAAAAACTATGAACTGTACTGATATGCACTTATTTTCTTGGTAAGAAGTTTTATTTGTTCCAACGTAAAAGAAACAGGTTTCCCAAATTGTGAATTTGTGATATCGATTTGAAGTAAGATGTCTAAATTAAAGGAAAACCATCATGTTACTACTAGTTGTATTAAAAAAACTTTAACAACGTTTTCTAAAACATCACTAATTTTATTTGTATTATATACACTATCTGATATTGTAGTGCCTCCAAGTTTTAATACTTTTTTACAATAATAAACACTGAATTTCAACTCCTTATCGACCACAACTGAATTGATAATTTAATGGACAGAATTACAACCAAAAGTTGAAAAAGAATACTATCTTCCTTATTAGTAATCGACCAATAATCATTCAAAATAAGCAACTCCAGTTTGCTTCTTAGTTCAACGAAAGTAGTGAAAGAGATTTCATTTAATCTTTCAATGTTTTTTGTTGCAATTTTTACAATAGTAGCAAGCTGATACTTGTTTTCTAAAGTCAATTTATTTAGTTGAAAGCTTTCTCTGTAGGAAGTGCGTGGTCGATTCAAGTAAACAGGACAATTAGGCAACAAAGAAGGCAGAGCTCCACGAGACAGTTGTGTATGTTTTAAAAGAAGATTTATTTTTAGTCCATTATCACAATAGAACACGGAATTCTTCTTAATTTACCTCCTTCGCAAATGCAATTCACAAAGCAAAGTAAACGCTGAACTTAGCAAATTACACATTTCACTTTTTATCATAATTCCCTCACCTGAGGACACTGCCCTTATTCACCACGACTCTCATTATTTCAACAACAGAGCTCATCTACATAGCCACAACTCAAAAGCTACACGTGCTACTCAACGTACACAACTGGATCGCCTCAACTCGAACAAGTCGGCCTTCTCTAGCCGCCCTATTGAATTTGAAAAACTCGAGTGCGCAGGCCTTGTATGTTTAGATGGTGTTTGTCTGGCACTCATGACTCATATATAAAATGCATCGACTAAGAACCCCCGAATACCTACTAACAATTATTTAAAGTTTCATATCTAACAGTACATTTGTCGTTAAAATCATCAACTTAACTTCAGAATCTTACCCAATAGCTGCAGGAGTGCCACAAGGATCAGTACTCTCTCCAAAAGTATTCAATATTTGTATCCATGATATACCCAACACGATGATCCAATACACGCCGATGACACTGCCCTATTTTCTACAAATTCTGATATCTTACTAGCGAAAGATTACATCCAAAATCATCTTGATGAGTACATAAATCGGTCACAGAATTGGGGAGCAAAAATTAACCCAGATAAATGTGAGGCAAAAATGTTCACCTTATGTAGATCACAAAATACAACTAAGCTAACAGTACTAGGTACGAGAATGCCGTGAGTCACCTCACCAATGAAATACATTGGCATTTTATTTGATAAAAGGTTAACATGGAAACCGCACATCAATTCAGTAGCAAATAAAACTAGAGTAAAAATTTCAAAATTCTTTCCCGTACTAAACAACTGTAATTATTGAAAATCGAATGTAGACTGCTACTATTTAAATAAATTATCCTTCTCACCATAAACTTATTGATGCCCAAACTGGCGAGGTGCAGCTCCTAGCAATATTAACAAAATTAAAGTAATCCAAAATATATTTCGAAGAAATACTCTAAATGCTCATTGATTCATTACAAATGAACAAATGCATCGGCAATTAAAAATCCCAAAACTAGAAGAAACCGTAGCCAAATTAGCAAAGAATTTTTACAACAATCTGCACACCTCCCCATTTTTAAATGTGATTCCAATGTCATGGCTTTGTAAATCTGAATCCATTTTCTAATAACTGATTGAATATTTACTCGCCAACACTCCGAAAATATTTTTTCGAAATTCTGTGCTATTATATTTACTTAACTAACCAGAATTGAAAGCCACTCTTTATCGGTCGGTGTTCGTTATAACTATTAACATACCTAGAAATGTTATGAGTGTTATTACTGCCGAGGACGAAAGTTAAAAATCGAGGTGGAGACGAGATTTTTAATTTTGATGAGCCAGTAATAACACTGTAACATTTCGTGGTATGTTCAGCATTTTATCGGTCGCCATAAAATATCACGAATTATGCGAAAAGTTACATTACTGCGATAGTAAACACATGAATTCTGTTGCTGCGGCACGTTAGTACGATAGTGGGGTATTACTTGCGATATATCTATATAAACAATGTTCGTAAACTGTGGTTCGAGAAAGATGGATGCAAATAATTCTCCTGAATCTAAAGATGCCTAAAGAAACGACGTTCGGTTAAGAAATTGACACGTTGACTTCCAATGGCGACACTTTCACATCGTCAGTAAAAACGATTACCGGAGTAGTTTCATTTGGTGGAATGTGAGGAAAATGAGGTTAATTTTCCCAATGTCATTTTTTCTAGCCTGCCTGGATGGCCGAGGTGGCTAAGCGCGACTACCGACTCAGCGCTTCGGTCCAAAGGGACGCGGGTTCGAGTCCCGCCTTGGGCATGGTTGTTTGTCCCTTGTCTTTGTATGTGTTGTCGCGGAGGGCCTCGCGTTCTGCTGACCCCAGATCAGAGGAGCCCGCAAGTGTATGGTCGAATGTGCGTCCCATCGGGACGTAAAGGGTAACCGGCTGTTGGCTGGATAAAAGCCCTAGGGAAAAAAATACATTTTTCTAATTGTACTATTTATAATATTACAATTAAGAATAATTATTCTCCAAACCATTGTGAATTACTTCTGAATTGTTTGAATCCGATGTTTTGTACATCGCTGTTTTTTCCTTAACAAACATTTGACTTGCGATGAATCGATGGTTGTTTACGTTGCTAAGGATGTTAACTTTCTTAACATTCAGGTAAGTAAATAAATAAATAAATAAATAAATAAATTCAGGTAGGTACAAATGCACTTAACAAACCTGCAGGGTTGCATGTTAACAGGGGTCAAAGACGCATGTGATCCATAAAAGAGTTCACAGTCTATCGTCTGTTCAGAACAATCGAAACAAATGCGTAGTAGCTAAAGAGGGCGTATGCGTATACTTATTCTAAGAAATGGTTTTTCTTACTTACTAATGATTTTCACTTTCTCGTATACATACGTATATACGGGAGTAATATACGTAGTACAGAGAAAGTTATGTAATGCTGCAAAAAATCGATTTCGATATTTCAACAGAAATACAAATTTTGAGATCCCTGATACCGAAAAAGTGTTTTTTTTTCTCAAAACATACGTCCGTCTGTCGTATGTGAACAAACCTATCGCCTAAACCACACATGCGATATTTTCCAAGTTGAAGAAAACCCCTGTCCATCTGGCTCTCGTTGAAGCTTTGAAATTTTGAAAAACATTCTTTAAAATTTGGGGGTACTTTTCATGAAACACTCCGGACATTTTTCAAAACTTTTCTCAAAAGAGTCTCCAAATTTCTTCTTTAAATTTCTTGTAAGAACAGAGTGAAATACACTTATAAAAGTGGCATACGTCTGATTTCCACGGTTAACCCTAAAGTTTCGAAAATTGCAAAAGTTTGAATTTTTTTGGCGTCTTCCTACAACTATAAAATTGAAGACAATATATTTTCCCTACAAATGAAATTTGTAGTCCATAAATGTCTCGTTCATTAAGGTCATGTAGATTATTTGAAAATTTTAGTAGTTTTCGTGCAAAAGTGCATGCAGTATATCCAATTTTAAAAAATTACAAAAACAAGGTTTTCTCATAAACAGCTCCAAATTTTTCTTTGAAATTTTGGTAGGGATAGTACCAAATGCACCCTATCCGATGACATAAACACCATCTTGCTCTATTCTTTTTTCTGTGTTTCTCTCAAAAATTACGACAAAGTATTTTTTTTACTTGTCTCTCACGTCGGAAACATTTACACTAGAGGCAATTTATTCACTTTATTATATTTATAAGTTAATGTGCTTTAAATAATGTCAAATAAAGTTTCTCGAAAACTCGACAGTTTTCTGTAAAAATGAGCTCTAAATTCCGCATTTTCAGAAACGCTTAGACGCCATTTTCTCAAAAATGGCTCCAAATTTTTACTTCAAATTTTTCTAATGGATAGTGCTAATTGCACAGTTTAATATGACGTAAAGTTCATTATGCTTTATTCTTTTGTTTTTTCAAAAATTACACAAATGTAATGCTATTTAGGACGACGTTATAGCCTTCTTTAATATTCTTAAAATATAATTTAGGTTTATTTGTAAACCGAAAAGTTGCGAAAATTTCAACAAAAAAAAGGTTCTTTGGGCCGATATAGATGTAATCAGGCAAGAAGGAGGGACAAGATTGTACAGGACCAGTCCACACCAAAGAAAATAGAAAACTTTACTACGAAAAAGTCTGTGCCATTCTGTAGCACCTCTACTTTTCTTATAAGTAGGTGAATTACGAAATATACTGAACGACACAGACCGTTATCACAAACAACAGACTCAGTTGGCATTTAGTGTTTATCGATCTAATGGTATTAATTATTATAACGATTCTGTGTTTCTAATCATTCAATTACAGATCGCTCAGACCGAAATGTTTGATGACATTTGGAATTCCATGTAAGATTATATATATTTTAAAGTTGGAAGATAATTTTCTAATTTCAAGATACTTCATTAATGGGTTACTCAATCTTTCTCAATATTTTCATTCGTTTCAGTATTTTATGTCCAGCAATTAAAATCAGCTTGTGAATAACGCATCTCGTGTGGGATGTGGTCTCCCACGCGATTTTCACTAGTGGCGGCTTTGAAATTTCCTGGAGTCTCCAGGAGGCCATAGGACCCACGGTTGAGAACAGCACTATCATACCATCTTGTTTCACGCCTTCTCGTACGCATGTGAGCCAGCTTGCATCAACCAAGATTCTTGGTAAAATTCGAATTCTTGTGTTTGCGGAATCTCTATTATTTGAAAAACACGTTTTTGTTCAATTAAGAAAACATCCAGAGAGTTATTCTTCTTTTAGAACAATTACTAATTGGGCCGTTTTAAGGTTAAATAATATTTTACTCTGTTAAATTATCGCAGAGTTTTGCGTACTTTCTTAAACTCAGCAAATAATTAGTTCATGAAATTAGCAACAAAACATTTTTACATTGTTTTTTCTGTGAATAATAATTATTATGGACCTCAGTTTGTGGGACACATGGGGAAGAGCTTACACTTCCGCTGCCTGCGGCCTACAATTACATGACATGTCGTTTGCTGAGGGAGTGAGATCCTTGCAACGCTCTGCTCTTCCTCGTAAGGTTAGACTTGTCACGTGGTTGACTTACTGGCAATGCTTTGATTTTTGAGAGTCTTTTTTCAAAGGGCACAAAGAGAAAGGCAAAAAGAATGTTCATCAGGAGAATCTGCGCCTTTTTATCCATCAGAAATATGTTTCCGTTGGTCATCGGTCGCTTAATAACCACTTCAAACAAGTTTTTATGCACAGAAATCAATGATACGAAGGCGAGAGACACACTATATTACTATTATATTACTATTATTATACACCATTTCTCTTAGAGGGTTTAAGATTAATATTATTTATTACAATGAATCAAGGCTACAAAAATGTATCAAAATATATTTCAATGATCGTATAAGAACACGGACAAATTCAAGAATAACGGAAACTATTCCATTTATACACATCTCCTAATAATATGGATCGTTGCTACTGAGTACTGTAACATACTATATTAATGAAAGAAAATATTTTGAAAGGGAAGATTTTGCTAGTGTTCTCGCGGACTTCACAGCGCCGTAATGTCAGTGCCAATGAAATTCATAATCTATAGAAGTGTATAAAGAAAGAAATGGAATGACCGACATAACAACGGCCGTTTGCGTAGCACGGATGTTATAAACGTCAAATTTGGAATAGTGCATGCTTCTATTACGACGTATGTTTAAGACTTTATGCTATGGTGTATGTAATATTCGGTTTCCATTACGGTGTACGTACCAAGTAAGAAGTTGGTATTCATTAAGATTCATTAAGGAGGTGCAAGGGACTGAACGAAGCTGGGGAAGTAAAGATAATTCGCCAATAATATTCTAATTTTAGGAATTATTCATGGTGTGCTGAACTTTATGTTAAGTATGTTTTACAATGTCGATCAACTAATACAATAACTGAATGCTGGAAGCGAATTTCTCATTTGATAGTCGAAATTTTTCCAGTCACACCATATGCGAGTAAGTCATGCTGTATTTGTGAAAATTTTGTAAGACTGAATAAATAACCAGAAGATGTACTGAGTTCGTGAGTTGTTCTGAAAAGTATGTACAGGAACCGTTAGAGGATTCCAGGAATCCCCAAATCGTCAGGATGACCCGAGCAAAGGTCAATAAGCACACTGTTCTACATATCAAAAAGAAAGTGGTTTCCTAGTGCGTTGCTATTTTTTAGATCAGAACAGTGATTAGGAGCGATCAAGCGCGACTTTTCCTCGTACGCTTTCTCCCTGGCAAAGAAAATTAGACATCATGCAGATCAGTTGATCTGCATCTGCTATAGTTTTTCATTCGATCGTCAGTAACATATAATACTCTCTGGTCAGTAAGATTTTGTGATGTGGGAATCTAAACTAAAAAGACGAGAAAGAGGGTGTGGTGGAGAGAAATAGGTAGACCTTAAAATGGGAATAAAAACGTTAAAACGGAAAGAAGAGTGGAAAGAGATGATGCCGAGAAAAATATAGCTTTAATATTTGTTTTTAATTTTTTCTTTATTTGGAGTGCATCGATAATTAATGTCATTATCGAATGCATACTTTTCCAGTAATAAAGTTCCTCTATACGATAATTACAGTATATTATTATTTCTAAGGGGAACAATTTTTTTACAATGAAAAGGACGAAGAAAAAATGTAAGAAAAAAGTACAACGTAAAACAATGAAACAATTTATTAATTTAAACAAAAAATATACTAATTATACTTTCATGCATAATTAAGTAATGAAAAGTAAAAGTGTTTTAAACAATCTCACTTCATTTCTCTAATACCTGGAAAATGTATAACGACATCTGAACATCGAGAATACGAAACGAACAGTTAATAAGAATTTTAACTAATAATAATAATAATAATAATAATAATAATAATAATAATAATAATAATAATAATAATAATAAATACTTCATTCGGGACGCTATTTAAACATTTATTTTTATTTCTTGTTATTTTTGAATGACAACTTGAAAAATATTAATTTATTTTTTATTATTATTTATTTTGTAAATATTATTTTATATATAAATATTATTTTGTTGCATAAGGATCAATAATAGCTACGCTGCTAAATTACACTCAACATTTGTTGCCATAGCAACGACGCTCGAAAGTTCCTTTAGTTCTAAAAACATTCAGTGGCGAAGCGTCAGGGTAGGCTGAGCAAGCTGAGCTTATCCCTAGAATCTCGAAGAAAGCGAGAAATATCTCTTCACTAAAAACAAGAAAATTGTAAGTTCATAATGTATTTTAGCCAATTAACACCGTGTTATTCATTAGCTAATAGTTCATTTTGCGAAGAGTCTTCGCCGCCACCCGGTGGTGCGGGTGAGGCGGAGTCTCGTCCGCCAGCTGTAGGGCAGGGACGGGGCGCAGGAAAGTGAGCGCGCATGCGTATTGAGTAGGCTGGCTCGGTGATTCGCGCAGAAGTTTAGTCCGGTCTTACAACTGTATAAGTAATTGAAACTCTTGCCGGCAGACGCTCTCTTCACCACAAGATTGCGTGGAACTTCCGGAAATGTCCGCTAGAGGTCATTGAGTAACTTCAAATATCACTACTAACATCAGGAGTAAAATATTTATTTAATCCAAATTGCATCATTAGAATTCCTCTTTTGCTAATTCATTAAGGACAATATTGAGAATGTTTATTTTTTTCTCCCACATTGTTTAGCATTGTGTTAACTTTTAATAATATTATCCCCGCGCGTTTTCTTGAGTCCTCATTTCGCTAGAAGCGAGAGGAGTGAAGGGGTGATTTTTTGTCGACAGGACTATTATATGAAATTTGGGGCTCGTTTTTCGTTACAAAATAATTTCTACTACAGAAAGGCGAACATTTCTGGTTATTAGATTTTGTCGACAAAGCTTGTTGTTCTCATCTGTTCTGAATTCAACAAATGTTAGTAAAGGAGTGGGGAAGGTATTCCGAGGCTCAAGAAAACGTGCGCCTATAATACACGATCATTTAAAAAAACGTTGATTGAAACGCATTTATGGGTTGGTATCGCGGCAAGTGTGTGAATCCCCGAGTAGTATTGTGTTGTGAGAAGATCAAACAGGATCTGATCAGTGTAATTTCATTTCGTAAGTTGACTGAATAGCATATTTGGGTAGGTTCCAAATGAAATGTCGTTGGCATGCAACTGCATATCGCTGTGACTCATTGACTATGGGCATTCTACGTAACAGTGAAAAATGAGTGACTGATAGCAATTATAAAGTAACGGTGAAATTCCAAAATTGCAATTTTCATATCAATTAATCTAAATATGGTTTATAACGAGTTATTTTACTTATTTGAGCGTTATGTCATTTATTTAGTGAATTTGCTTGTATCTTAACGTTAAAAAATCAAATTCATAAATATATGTGTTGTGTTGGTTTTAGAGCAGGCCATAAAGTATTCAAAAGGACCTCGGGCATAAAGAATCAGAAAGGCTCGCAAGGGCATTAACAATACGGTTTCGTGTTTTGTTTCAGGTCCGTAAACACACAGCAATGAACTAGCAAACCATAAAAAAATTGTTTCGACCCACCTTAATACATACATAAACCTCGGGAATAATTATTGATTGATTGATTTTTTCGTGTTTCCGGGCGCGTCAACTACTTTGGTCATTAGTCCCGTTAGTGTAGTGCATGATTTTTCTCGGGAGAAGGCGGTGATTTTCCCCCACTGGATGGCGAGATCCGGTGCCGACCTAACGTCGGCTAGTGGGGTTTCCCCCTAACCAGAACTCTCCCACTAGCGGGGCACCGCCCCAGCCGGGACAAGCTCTAAGCTTCCGACCGGTCTCACGACCGGAATGTGTGGTAGAGTAGTGCATGCTAGTGTAAGTGTGTGTGTTAGGGGAGAGGATAGAAGAAGGAAGAGGAAAGACAGATCGCGCGCGGTCCGTGGCCCCTTTGTCCCTTTGTTAGGGTACTGCTCCGGCATTCGCCTGGTGTTGATCGGAGAAACCACAGAAAACTACAATCAGAGCAGCCGGCCGCTAGAATTCTCCTCCAGACAGCAACTGAATTCGACCTAGCTGAAAAGCTAGTGTCGAAAATCCTGCCGTCGTCAGGACTCGAACCTAAGACCTCCCGGTCAGAGGCGCTGCAGTGAGGGAATAATTATTAAATTATACTATTATAGTTCATAATTATTTCTATTAAATTAATAAGTAATTTGGGGCGCGTTCCGGGACCTAACATTTTATAAATATTATAAGTATTGTATATATATATATATATATATATATATATATATATATATATATATATATATATATATATAATACTTATACATAATCAGTAATTTTCCCAAAAGTTTGTCCGAAAGTGTGCACATACACACACATTCGGGAAAATTACTGATATTTTTTTTAAATATTCGTAAAATGACATATTAAGTATTATCGAAAATAGGTTGCGTTAAAAAATAAATATTCAGCTTCAATAATTAAGGAGTAGGATTGGTTGGAAAATAAAAATAGACTGGTTAAAAATTTCTTTCTTCAATAATGAAAGCGAAAGACTAATTCGGAAAACAATTTCCCTTTTATTTTCGAAAATTCTGACATAAGCATGCAAATTTGACTATTGCGATATTTTTATTCTTATCATTCTCTACTCTATAAAAAAATTAAAGAAAAAAGTATAAATTTTTGAAAATATACTACAGGCTTCATATGAAATAAAACTACCAAAATCCTAATATTTTAAGGATTTGTGGAATAGTCAAATTTGATTTACCTCACTTCTGTCGGGTATATCAAATTAGAAATGAAAATCTTCTAATCTGCTCGAGTTAAGTGCCAAACATCGACCTCGAATTTTATGACCGAACCCAGTACCTAGCCTCTTTACAACGAAAAAATAAATTGATTCCAGAAAAGTCTAAGTGAATATCGTTTATTCATTAATTATACTCACATTAAAAATTAATTTAAATACATGAAGTAATGTCATTTCCTTTACAACACATTTCTTTTGCAATCGAAACCTAAGTTACTGACAAAATGGTTTGGTCGTAAAGATATCTACAAGGAATTCACAACTACATAAATGACTTGCTTAAAAGTTTAGAAGTAGTGCAACGTACACTAAAGGGATTGTCGAATTGCTACACACACTCGGAATAAATAATTCTTTAGTCATAGAGCGCTCGCGTAACTGCCTGAATAGCATCTCAAGAACCTGGGCGCGTGACTGCTGAAAAAAAAGTTTCGGCAGCCAGGAGAACGTTGTGGCTCATTTCCGCCAGCTTTCGTCGTCCAACAGCAGCAGCAGAATGCAGTAGAAATGATGACTATGCAGTTTATCCACGCGTGCATTTCACTACTGTTGTCGTTGGAGAGCGTGACCGCTGAAAAAAAAGTTTCGGGGTCCAGGAGGATAATTTGGTGGGTTCATTTTCGCCAGCTTTCGTTCTGATAATCGCAGGAGGAACGGTGACTTCGCCTTTAACGTACATTGTATGTGTTGACTCGTTAATACAGTTACCTTACGTAAAATCAAGGAGGAAATTGAGAGTGCGGAAAAAGTTCGACGACAAATGTAATTATCTTCAAATTGCTGCTTGGCAAGATTAAAAAGGTCCGACAGAGCGAGTAGGAAGTTGCGCCTTAAAACCATGTCATTAAGCTTAGGTGAATGCGACGCTCCGGGTTCATTGAAAAAATTGATTTGGCATCGTACTGTTGTATTGCTTCCCATCTTATTTTGAGTAATTGCTAGGCGTCGGTAACTGCATAAAGTCAGTCAGAATGTTGACCTTCATGCACATTTCCGTTGGATATAGAGTGTTGTTTCCTGGGCCTGTTCGTAGCAGTCGAAGACAATGTGGAATCACCAGACTTGCCTTTCAAACTAGCATTGTCATCGAGAAGCCATAATAGACCTTATCCTTGCATGCTACCTATGAGGAGAAGTTGTCGACACTTTATGAGTAATGTTAAATCAGCCCAATAGAAACTGAAGAAAACTATTCCAACCAAAATAATTGAAATATTTTTCAACAAATTTTACCGCGAGTGGTCAAGAATGTAATTGGTATTTAAATAGCTTATCTGTCACTTTCAAAACTGTACTAAATATATTATTATACAAAATCGATAAAATATCATTTGAGTTTGCTATCTTCTTATTTATCAAATAGAATAATTTGCATGTAATTCCAAAGAAAGTTATGTGTACTTCTAAATTTACTTCAATCTTCCCAGCATGCCTGAAGATGGGGTTGGATATGGATAAAAGAAGTGTTAAAAGTGAAAAAGTATTCAAATTTGCAAAAGTTAGTTATTGATTTTCCCAAATATGTGGAATCAAAAATTCGAGATATTTCTTGCAATATCTTTTAAAACAATGTCCGTATATTTGTTCACTTTTTTCAGTTAGAAATGTATTTTGTGGAAAAATCAAAAGTACCAAAAAATAGTTCTTTTAGGATACTTCTTAAGTCACATCTCAACAACCCGTCTGCTCTGTCCATTCCGATGACCTGCAAGTTATCCCGCGGCACAGCAGATGTCCAAGTTGCAGTGCTGCAAACTTGTTTTGCAAATTTTACATAAGTGGGAGAACAGAATAATTTATCTTTTCTCAGTGAAATATCCGCTTTTCGAAATCGGTGTCAATTAATTCGAATGATCATTGTCAATCAATAATCCGATTCTAAATGTAAAATATGGTTTTATTGAAAATATAATTATAAGCATTTTAAAGATGTTGAAACAATTTTGTGTTTACCTCTTTGAATCATGCACAACTTAGTGAAATCAAGTGAAAATAGTGCGTTTACGAAAGGTGCATGAGAACAATACATATGGTATCAATTTCTGCCCAGGAAAGGAAGGTGGATCAGGAAAGTAGTAGGATTTATTAGGATTATTCAGAAAGAATGATAAACACCAATCAGGAAAAGTATGTAGGTAATTTACCCTGTTCTGTGAACCTGTTATCGTATATTCCAATGGCGCACCCAAGAAGATGTGTTCATGGGACTTCATTCCCACCCTACAGAAATCAATGATGCATACTGATTAAACATACAGTTTTTACTGATTTTTCATAGTATCTAAAATCAATAAATCAATTTTTTACGTTATAAATATTATCTACAAGTTAACGTATACAAATATTTTATATTCAGCATAAATTAAAAATTCCTCATAAGAAAACATTAAGTCGACTAATCCGGATAGACCCGACAGATCTGGAGTAAAATTTCCCTGATGAAGGCTTAATAAACGCTGAAACGTTGGCAGTTTAAATTTGGATGTTTTTTTTTACTGACCGAAACTCAAGAAAATTCCATACTATTAATGAACGAGGACAAGAAATTAAGCACGGATTAAGACTGGACGCCTATACCCGTCCCCTCCCCGCGAAGAAACCTGGGTGCCCCTCTGATAAATTCCAATCACAGTGTGGTATATCTCTCTGTCCAGCCTATCACTTACATTTTCCCCGTCTCATCAGAACAGTAGCATATCATTTTCTTAAAATTTAAATATTTAAATCAAATTATCCGCCGATCGGGATGCCCGAGGTGGCTAAGAGCGTGTACCGACTCAGCGCTTTGGTCTTAAGGGACGCGGGTTCGAGTCCCGCCTTTGGTATGGTTGTTTGTTCCTTAACTCTTATGTATGTGTTGTCGCGGAGGACCTCGCGTTCTGCTGACCCCAGATCAGAGGTGCCCGCAAGTGCGTTGGTGTCTAGTGTACCTTGGAATATACGTTCCACTGAAACGTGAAAGGGCTGTCGCGGCTTGTGGCTATTTTAAATGGGGAAGGCTGTAAATGCATTGCATTATATTGCATGCGTTGTATTTCTATAGACAATATCTTCCTATGCAGACATAAGGGAGTAGCACTCTACCGCATAGTGGGAAAACTAGTTGGTGCGCAATGTTACTCGCTGAGCTGGATAGTAACGCTATCTCGTGAGAACTCTTCTTCAGAGCCTAGGCTGCACCCTTGAAGCCTGCCTGACTGCAGCCTTCGTCCGCCGGTAAGCCTGTGCAGTGAATGCATGACGTCACGTCTCGTCGTTTTACACAGGTCTTACGGCGGAAGGAAGTGGAAGCCTCACGCTTCTCTCTTCCCTGTCAACGGCTTCAAATGAGTTACGGACGACCGTTATCGAATTCACAAACAAAAATGTTGATATGACTGTTAACATAATTTAACTAAGGAAGCCATTATTAATAAATAAATACATTTATAATTATAATTTTAAATTTCTTTTGGGGACGATTTCTATAGGAGATGCTCCACTTTACAGCCTTTAATGACGAACCGCGCCTGTAAAAGGGTAACCATCTGTTGGCTGGATAAAATTCCTAGGAAATAATCAAATTATCCGCTAGTTTGTAAGGCTGTAACCGCGTATTTACAATTTGAATATAGAGTAACGTTTCTCTGTATATGAGGTGATGTTCTTTTACAACTTTCCTTATGGTTTGTGCTTCCCTTCCTCATTAAAACAGTGGCAGACTAATATGTTCCTAAAATTTAATTAAATTACTTTTATTTGCTGTTTGCCAAGTTTGCATGTATTTTCTGACTTGTTTTTATCATAAATCCGACCTCGGCAGACTACGGTTGTCATGTTACTGGGACGTCTGACATTTTTTAAATTGAAAGAGCCCGTTGTAAGGCGTTCGCGAATGAGTTGGCGCTGCATCACATTACCAGGTTATTGTCCCTGCCGACGGGAAGGAGTGACGAAGGCAGGAGATTTATATTTAAGATACAATATCCAATACTTGTACACGTTTTGAGGTCCCCTAATACCGAAAAAGTGTTTTATTTTTCAAAACATCCGTCCGTCTGACTGTCCGTTCCGTCCAATTTCCGCTTCTCAGCTAGGTCGAATTCAGTCGCTGTCGGGAGGAGAATTTTAGCGGCCGGCTGTTCTGATCGGTAATTTTCCGTAGTTTGTCCGATCAACACCAGGCAAATGCCGGAGCAGTACCCTAACAAACGGGCCAAGGACCGCGCACGATCTTTCCTTCCTCTTCCTTGTCCTATCTTCACCCCTTACACACACACACTTACACTATCATGCACTACACTACCACACATGCCGGGAGACCGGTCGGGAACGTAGAACTTGTCCCGGTTGGGGCGGTGCCCCGCTGGTGGAAGATATCTGGTTGGGGAAAACCCCACTAGTCAACGGTAGGTCGGCGCCGGATCTCGCCATCCAGTGGGGGAAGATCAACGACACGTCCTGATCAAAAACATGCAGTACACGTACGGAACTAATGACCTCAGTAGTTGACGCGCTTGATCACTAACAATCAATCTTAGCGCCTAAACTAGGCGTAGGATTTTTTCCGAACTGAATAAACCCCTGTCGATCTGCCCTGAGTCGAAACTCTGCAATGTTGAAAAACATCTGGCACTTTAACCTGGCAATTCGGGGAAGACATTTAAATCGGTTAGTTTAAAAACACCGTAAGCCACTCTCTTTTGCATTTTTGCTTTTTGTGAAAAAATGGAAGCTGCATGATAGGTGCATCGTTTCATGTGTAAATCCCGTAAATAAGATGAATGGAATAGCCGTGAGAACACTGCAAAGTTTTGGTTTGGTTTCAAAACTCATTGACTTGCGGGGTATGTATGACTGTGCATGTATGTACATTCGTACGTATACAGTGTGCATGACTGGAATGTCACTGACAGAAAAATTGTTTGAAAGGGATGTTCAATACGTAAATATTCCTTTAAACTATCACAGAAACACATATTTCAAGCAACTATTTCTGGCATATGAATCAGATTGGTGAAGATGCACATTGTCATTTCACACATTATTGTAATAAATGCGTCAAATTACAGATTGAACCTGCAATGTGTATTTATTTACATGTTTAAGTCAAAAATTCCTGATTCGTTTTTGAAATCCCATAAGCCCTAAACTTTTAAATTAGTTCAGGGACTATTGATACAAGTAAATTATGTCTCCGTGGCATTCTCAATAAAGATGTATGCATTAGGTTAAAAAAAACAGTGAATAGTTCTCTATGTACTCATTTATTCGTTTTATCTTGTTTTCCCACAACTTCGCAATTCCTGACTTGCAGGGTTTTAAAAATAGTTGTTTCATTTGAGGAAGAAGCCCTCTAAAAATCATCTGACAGCCCTGTAAATAGTTTAACAAAAAATTAAATGTATTTATTAATTGTATCATCAGTTCTAATTTCATTCTTCTTGTAATGTCTTGTATTTATTCCCTAGTACAATAGATCATACATAGATAAAAATGTTTAAAGGAAAAGGAGGTCCAAAAATATAGTTCCTTCCCTCTTCTTTTAAGCAGTGCTCACTATGTTAAAACATGATTCAATATGATTTATATCAAATGTTTATTATTGTCATTTATCTTTAATGATAACAACAGTTATTTTTTCTATCATTGTATAATAGCAGTTTATGCAATTGGTTTATAATGTTAAGCTTTATTGCATGAGTTCTTGTTTTGGAAACGAGCTGCGTAGTTTTCAATTTTGTACGAATGCAATAAAGCAACTTTATAAACGAGTTGCATAACCTATTTTTTTTTGTATAACTGCATTATAAAATTTTAAGAGGGTCAAACTGAATTTCGAAAAACAACTTTCTTGTGACTTCCTGGGTATTTGGCATCTGTTCGAGAAAACGGTGGTCGGCTGTTCAGTTTACAGCCGTCTCCCCAAACTTCTCTCGTTGCGATTGGCTGAATGTATGATGACGCAAATCATTCGTGCCATAAAATCTAATATGTCATCATTTGTGCCTAAAAGGACATTTTATGAACGATTTCTTGCAATAGAAAATGTCATTTATAAAGCTGGTATACAAAAAAATGTTTATAATATGAATATTATGTTCGAGATCAGCTGTATAACAGAAAACCATGGAAAAAGGTCAGTATAGATGTTCATTGAGAACGGATAGTGAGGTCGTATGCAGTGAGGACAAGTTGTGTTGGGAGGGTAAAGATAATGGATAATGAGGATGGACAACAATGTCTTGAAGAAGAGGATGGTTAGAACAATTGTAGCAATGAGAAAGGACAGAGGTCATACAAAGAATTTGCTTGTTTTTTTCTTTCTTTTTACTTTCTCGCCCTTCCGAAGGTACTTCGTAAGAAGAGAAAGTTATGTGATCGTGCGCACACTGGCGTAGCGTGGGTCAGCTACCGGAGCGGAGGAAAATTTCGCCGCCATTTAGGTATTTCAGTTTAAGACTAAAATATGCAATAATTCTAAAGAACTTATTGCCAAGAACAATCATCATTATTATGTATTGTACTGGTCAAAAATAAAAAAAATCATGTAAATTCGTTTTGTAATATAATAATAATAATAATAATAATAATAATAATAATAATAATAATAATAAATATTTACATTTACATCATTACAATTGAGTTGTTCGGGCGGAGATAGTGATGACTGACATTTCACATTACTTACGAAATTGCAACGATCGTATTAGTGGAAGTGTGCTACACATAACTAATGAAACATAAATTATGAATGTATTTTCATTGTCAATTTTCTGGATTCTAAAACTGATATGTAAATATGATATAAAGAGAGCCCATGTTTCTTATTTACAAGAGAGCCGTGGTAAGTCAATAATTTTAGTTTCGTAAAATGTCAGTAATTCTCGAATACCCGAATGCCTCAATTGTGAACAAATTTAAAGAAAAAGGAGGGCTAATAATTACATAATAATCGCATTTGTTACAAAAACTTTTACACGTATGCCACTTATATTCATATAGCAGGTAAAGAACACTTATGATTATACCTTGACGATCGACAAGATTAAGTTATTAGCGAACTCATGGTGGAAATAAATTTGTTATTTCCACCATGAGCGAACTGAATGTAAAACCAGATTGGCTGTCAATTAGAACAAGAACGACACTGTTATTATTTATTTTTTTCTTGAAAAATAATATAATTGTTAGAATAAAAAACAAAAGTTGTCTTGGACTAAAACTTTATTCGCCTACTTTTTTAAAGAGAAAAGTCTTTTATTTCACCATCAGTGTCTATAGCATCACATATAGCCTAGTCAAATTAAAAAAACGAGTGAATCAGTTTTAGAACCCGAGGTAATCTCGACGACCAACAACTTCGGATACTCAAAAGGATTAATAATAATAATAATAATAATAATAATAATAATAATAATAATAATAATAATAATAATAATAATAATAATAATAATATTTATTGAGTCACATACAATTTCAATCGTGTATGACGAGTCAGATATGGCAGAGTGAAGTTACATTTACTGTCCAGAAATCAAAACAAGGGGGACCATCTCAGCATTTGCTCAAAGGATCAAGGGAAACTGGACAAAAAACCCTGATCAAGTTGGTCATTGATCTTACAATACTCAATAATAATAATAATAATAATAATAATAATAATAATAATAATAATAATAATAATAATAATAGTAATAATAACAATTCTAATAATAGTAATATCAATTATAATAGTAACATCAATTATAATAGTAACAATACTAATAATAAAATACTATTCATTCAGAAATGATTTAACGATATTAATGATGCCTAGTGCATTTAGCAAATTCAGGATGAAGGAAATAGAATTTTGGTTTGGCATTCTCCTTCTACATCAGTCCAACTGCAATTTAACACAGGCAGGATGGGATATGCCAGTTCTTTTTTCTTTGCTTCAACTTGAACAGTCAACATGAAACAGAGAATCAGAGGGATTAGAATTTTTATTTTTGTTTTTTAAGGGAGGTAGTGGTGTGATTTGTGTATTCCTTCACACTGTAGAACATGTTGTTAAGCAGGAAAGCTTTCAATTTACTTTTAAATCTATGTATTGTATTCATATCTTTAATATCATGGTTCAATTTGTTGTAAAGTGTAATGCCCTCTATTAGGGTACTTTTTTGATAAAGTGTAGTTTCAGAATGGGGAACATGTAGGTTATCCTTTTGTCGAGTGTTATAGTTGTGTACACCTGAATTTAGAGTGAAAGTGTCTTTGTTTTCCATGAGAATCTTCTTTGTGAAGACAACTATTTCGAATATGTACATGCACGGTAGTGGAAGAATCCTTAATTTTTTGAACAAGGGTTTGCAAGACTCCAGCTTATGAGTGCTAGTCATTGTTCGCAGTATTCTTTTTTGGATAATAAATGTACGAGTGCTTTCAGGGGCATTTCCCCAAAATATTAATCCATATTTCAAGTGTGAGTGCACATTTGCATAATACATTGTCCTAAGAGTCTCAATGTTGGAGCTTGACCTGAGGGTGTATAGGGCATAACAAGATTTGGTGAGCTTCTTATTAAGATTTGAAATGTGAGCATTCCATTTTAGGTTTTCTTGGATTGTTAGACCAAGGAAGGTAGTTTCCTGTGATATTTTTACAGGATTATTATTTATGAGCAAATGCTGGGAGAGTTTTTCTTTGG
This sequence comes from Teleogryllus occipitalis, assembly GCA_011170035.1. NCBI lineage: Eukaryota > Metazoa > Arthropoda > Insecta > Orthoptera > Gryllidae > Teleogryllus > Teleogryllus occipitalis. The sequence goes on along the minus strand of BLKR01001835.1, from coordinate 13,866 downwards.
ATCGGGGATTCATGAAATTTAGAGACTGTTTTGCTGGTGTTTATGATAAGTTTGTTGTCTTGAAACCATTTTACTAGTGCATGCAACGTTTCTTGAGTTTCTTTTTCTAATAATTGTTGTGTTTTTGCTTTTATGATTATGTTTGTGTCATCTGCAAACAAAATTGTTTTGTTATTTTTTAAAGCCAAAGGCATGTCATTTATGTATATAAGGAATAATATTGGCCCTAGGATGGATCCTTGCGGGACTCCACAATTTATCATCTGAGGGTTGGAGTAGTACGAGGAGATTTTGTTATCTTTAGTGTGCTGGAGGGTAACTACTTGGCTACGGTTTGATAAATATGATTTAATCCACTGGCCTGCAATGCCTCGGATCCCTAGCATTTCTAGTTTTGTTAGAAGTATGTGATGATCAATGATGTCAAAAGCTTTTGACAAATCTAAGAAAAGGCCAATGGGAATTTCCTTCTGATTTAGTGCAATAAGTATGTCATTTAAAAAGGAGAAAATGGCTGTCTCTGTTGATCTATTACACCTGAAACCATGTTGTGCATTTGTAAGGATATTATTTGCATTGAGAAAGTGTTTGAGTCTATCATTGAAAAGCTTTTCCAGAATTTTTGAAAATCCTGATAGCAGGGAGATAGGTCTGTAGTTCATTGGATCATAACTATTGCCCTTTTTAAACAACGGTTTAATTTTTGCCATTTTGAATACATTTGGGAATATGCCTGTTTTTAGAGAGTAATTGCAAATATGAGACAGCGGTTGCACTATATATGGAGCACTGTGTTTGATAAGAAAATCTGGAATGTTGTCCAGGCCTGCTGAGAATTTATTCTCCATTTGTCCAATGATTTTAAAAATTTCAGAGGGGGTGGTTTCATATAAATATATGGAATTTGCAATTTGTGAAACATTAGTGTTTGTCTGGTGTGTTTGATTGTTTAGGGAATGTTGAGATATTAACTTTTTACCAATTTGTGAAAAGTGTTCATTGAATATGTCAGCAATTTCTTGTGGGTCTTGTAGAGTTTGGTTTTTGAAGTGGAGCTCTATATTTTTTCTGTTATTGTTAGTTGGTGCTGTTGTCTTTTTAATAATGTCCCACATAGCTTTTGTTTTGTTACGTGCATTTGCAATGTACTTGTCATTTGTCATAATTTTCGCTTGTTTGATTACTTTTTTAGGATTGAATTGTATGTTTTGTAGTATGAAATGAAGCTGGGGTTACATTTGTTCAGTGCTAGTATTTTATACATGTTGCGTTTTCTTTCACAAGACACTTTGATGCCTTTAGTAATCCACGTTTTGTTTTTATTGTTTTGAATCTTTCTGAGTTTTTGAGGAAACGTGTCATTAAAATGTCTTAAGTATATATTTATGAATGAGTTAAACTTATCGTTTGTGTCAGTTGCCTTAAATACTTCATTCCAATTTTGTAATCTGAGTAAGTTTTGGAATTTTATTATGTTTCCTTGGGAATAGTTTCGAGTTTCTTGGTAAGTTGTCTGTTCTGTGATTTTTGTTTCTATTTGAAGTGTTAGAATCTGGGCAGTGTGGTCACTGAAGCCGGTAATAAATGTAGCAACAGAAAAACTATTATTATTTGCATCTATTATTATTTGATCTATTGCAGTGCTACTATTTTTGGATATTCTGGTTGGTGTATTTATGGTTGTTTGTAGATTGTATGATTTTAGTAAGTCTTTAAATAGATTTTTGTTACTAGATTGAGTGAGGCAATTTATGTTGAAGTCACCGCAAAGAATAATTTTATACTGTCTGCATGTTTTAAGTTTTGTTAGAATAATTTCGAGGTTTTTTAAGAAGATTTTCAGATTTCCAGTTGGGCTGCGATACGAGCATAGGACCCATGTTTTTATTCCAGTTAGGTCTGTGATAGATATTTCAAAGTCTTTTTCTTTTATGAGGTGAGTGTGATTGGTGTAGGGTGCAAAACTAATTTTATCTTTAATAAAAATGCATGTCCCACCATATGCATGATGTGCGTTGTTAATATTTCGACATGAGCTGCTAGCTAAAGAGAAGCCTGGTATATGTGTGTTGTCTAATTGTTCCTTGGTCAGCCAGTGTTCTGTAAAGCATAGTATTGAAATGTGGTTGAGCTTCTCCTCTAGTAATACTTCTATGTCAGTGAGTTTGTTTTTCAGTGACTGTACGTTTTGATGAAGAATGTGAAGATAGTTTTTATTTTTGTGTATTTTTTGCTTTCCTGCTGATGTTTGCTGCTACAGGTTATAAACAGGAGTGGGTTTACGGTTGCAGCGGAAGTTGTACTTACGGATGGGATGGGGAGTATGATGTGTAGGAGTTGGCGAAGGAGTGGGTAAGCGAGGTATGGAGATCAGAGGAGGTACTGGAGAGGCTAAGAGAGGTGTGGAGGCTGGTGAAGGAGCTGGAAAGGGTAAGCGTGATGTGGAGGCAGGTGAGGGATGTGGAGTGGGCAGGAGAGGTGTGGAGGTAGGAGAAGGGACTGGTGAGGGTAAGAGAGGACTGGAGGCTGGTGAGAGAAGTGGAGTGGGCATGTGGGGTGTGGATGGAGAGGTGGAAGGATGGGTGGGAGATGGATGTGGGATGACAGGGGCAGGGGCTCCCAGTAAGTGTGAAATGAGCATGGCTCCTAGTTTGTGTTTACCTATCTGGTTCATGTGGAGACCATGCCGAGTAAAATGTTTTCTTGAGAGGTTGTCAAGATCAATAAGTGTAATTGGTGTTCCTCTCAAATGCTGTTTTATGTGATGGTTTGTGATATTAATTTTGTTGTTAATAGGAATGTTGTTGTGCCAGGGGGGCAGAGTGGTCATGATTACTTTAGTGTGTTTTGCAGTCTCTTGTATTTTTGTCAAATGTTTCTCTGTATCAAAGTGACTGCCAGAGTTTATGTCATTCTGCCCACCTACAATTATTACTGTGTCCTGTTGTGTGAAAGATTTGACATGAGTGTTTAAGTCCTCAATTACATGCGCCATCGTGGCACTAGGCTTGAAAATACCCGTAACTGAGAACTTTGACGGGAGTTTCTCTCTCACAATGGAGGAAAGGTTCCTACCATGGCTGTCGGCTAAGATTAAAATTTTACGTGAGTGAGAGAGAGTGTCGTTTGTTGTTTTAGTCTTGCCCTCTGAATTGTGTTTTTGTTGAGATTTTGATGGCAGACTATTGGTAAATGCGTGCCTATTTTTTACTGGTTGTTGTGGTTTGGTGGGAAGAGGTGGGAAGGAGACAAGGTCAGACAGGATTGAGAACCTGTTGAATGTGGGGGTGCAGTGTGGTGCCTGAGATGTTGGTGGGTGGCTAGGAATGCGTGGGTGTCTGTTCTTTCTAGTTACATGAGTCCAGCCACCAGAGTTTTGAACGACCTGTTCCAGTCTATTGATCTCATTTTTAATGCAATTTATGTGTTCATAGGCTTTCTTCAGGTCGGCGTTGAGTTTAGCAAGTGCAAAGTGTACCTGTTCCATGTTCATGATGTTTCGTGTAATACAAGTTTTAAATTTGTCTTGATTTAACGAGTTTTTTTTTTTGTTTGTTTGTTTTTTTAAATATTTCTAAGGTTGTAAGTTTAAATTTTTAGGGAGTGTAGTTTATAAAGTTTTAGTTTTGAAACACAATGTGATTTCGTGTACCGTACAATATTCACAAGTTACACACTTCACTAAAAAAATTAAGCATGCGCGGTTAACTTACCACACCTTGTACCAACTAGTTACTATAAATGAACTTGAGGTCTGTAATAAAGTGTTAATAATTAAATACTTATATACTAAAGACTACACTTCACACACTTGTACTTAGCCAATATAGTAATAACGCACGCACGCAAGCAAGATTTAGGTTAAGGCGCCCACGTGTGGCGGCTGTGCACTCGGAATACACAAACAATGTAATAATTAGATTGTGCATAGATTGACTGTGAGCCTCCTTGCTTCTCTTCCTCCCAGACACTCACTGCTCACAGTCCCTTGCACCATAAAAGAACATGACACATTCATTTTTTTCATTTTCTTATTTTAAAGATGGGCATGTTGCTTCGTCTATTATTTCGCTCCTAATAAATGGAGGAGCCCATACAGATGCAGTTAATGTTTTGGGAGAAACTCCATTTAACACTGCTCGTACATGTCTGTTCAATATTTTTATTTTTCACAGAATCTTGAAAAGGACTGAGTTTTAAATTAAATGTCATTCATTCCAAATGTAGCATTAGATATTCTGCAAAATGAAATACCTTTGAGCCTCAAGTGCTTGGCTGCAAAAGTTGTTATGGATTATGATATACCCTTTGAGAAAGAAGTACCAAGATTATTGAATGAATTCATTGACTTACATGGAATGAGGATTAAAAGTGGAGTGAAGTTCAAGGAAAGAAATACATTTTTTTACCCTGCAGAAGGCAGGTGTTTAATTTTTTATACCAACAATATTTTATGCCTATTTATTCTTCACTATAAATTCAGAATTTTGACAATAATTTAAATTATTTCACAACAATTTGAACATTTCTTACTACTTTCTGAGAACTCTACTCTTTACACTATTTTATGTGTATCATTTGTGCCATTTTATGTTTTAAACATTTTGATTGATTAAGTCAATAAAGAAAGAAAAGTTGTACATTATTGATGTTTGAAATATTATGACTAATGTGAGTTCTATTGTTGTAAGGGTGTGTTGAGCAGCAGTAACTTCTAGATATTATGACAAATTGTTTATCTTTTAAATTATCAATTTGTTCGAGGGGCACCATCACAAACATGGGAAAACAATTTTTCAGTGTAGATACAATTATAACAAAACTTATTATAAAGATGTAAAAGTTATGCATTTAAAAATGTCCCACTAGTGGCCATTGTTAAGAACGATTTCAGCTTTATAAAACTTCTTGGCTTCAGTACTAATTTGTAAAACTAAGTAAGTGATTGCTGTGATTTGTAAAACTCAGTGAGTGATTCTTTCTGAATAGATTCCTTGCATAAAAATAGCAAAATTTCAACTTAATATACTTTTTATTAATTCTTTCCTAATAATGTTCCAGAAGTGTCCACTTCAAAATTGCAAAAGATGTTCTGCTGACTGTCCACAAGTAATGGCCCATATTCACAAGATGCTTTTATAAGTAGACTGCATTTTTAGGCTCAAGTCTTGAAAATGAGCTGTTTCAGTTGTCTCCAAAAAAAAAAAAAAAAAAAAAAAAAAAAAAGGAAGAAAAAATTAGAGTTTTATATATGTATGTAACGATAAAGCTATATAGATGTATCCTTTCATGACAATATAAACAACCCATTTAGACTCCAAACTAAAAGCTGGGTGAAAAAATTTACAATTACAAACTTCTTTCATCATAACCATAAGGACAATATCCCATAAGTGGTTTGTTTCAGCTTTATTTCAGCTCTGATGTGTTATCGAATTTGGTGGAATCATTCACTTTTTGGTTTGAACTATGCCATATATTAAGGATAATACAAATACACATTGTTTAGTGAAAGTTACAAAACTGTATTGCCTTAACAAAACACAAAGAATGGATATGTAAATCATTGAAAATTAAGAAAAGGCAAAAATTCTTAACATTTTACTTTTTGCATAACCTGTTTGTTGTTTATTGTCATCATCTTAATCTGACCAGGGGTAGCTTTGGGGCATTGTAAAATATTTTTATGGAACTTTTTCTATTCATTGGGCACATAATGGATATTTATTCAAAATCTTGCTTTTTAAATTTTTTAAAATTGGAACCTTTCTTTTGTACACTTTTTCAGCAGACAGTTTAGCTTTACATTTGGACAGCTTGAAAACTTCAGTGACTAGACCAACTATAAACATATGGACAGTAAGATATTCTTTAATAATAATAACAATAATAATAATATAATGTAATATAATATAAAATAATATAATGTAATATAATATAAAATAATATAATGTAATATAATATAAAATAATATAATATAAAATAATATAGTATAATTATAATATAATAATAATATAAATGTTTTATTGTTTATATAACTTGGTTTTACAAGCATCAATGCCAGTATATACAGTGAGTGTAAAAAGTATTCATGCACCAGTGCATTTTAACAGTTATTGTTACTCTTATGCAATAATTAACTTATAATCAATTCATATTTTCATAGTATTAACCTTATTGTATGGAAAAGTTAATAACAAAAACAGCAACGAAATGTGTACAAAGCAGACAGAACTGTTGAAGCTTCCTTAAATGTGAAATCTCGGGACACAAAAAGTATTCGAACAGCTAAGTCAACTGTAACAGTTTTAGCTCCTCTCAGCCTGACCTGTGGGAAATTTGTGATGCTAGGAAGGGTATATAACAGTGGTCTTGCATAGTGTTTGCTAGATAATTGACAGACATCTATGTGTTTTATGAAAAGAAGAAATGGGTTGCAAAGGGAAGGAAACATCATTGGAAAAAAGAAAAATTATCATCAGGTTGCATACTATGGAAATTGTTGCAGTAAATTTCTTAATATTTTAAACAGATCAAGGAGTACCATTCTGGGAGTCATTGATAGGTTTAGTTAAAGAAAACATTGGAAAACATGAGAAAACTTGGATGTCCAAAGAAAGTTAGTGGAGCAGATGGTAGTTCAATTGTACGGAAAGTGAAGAAAAATCCTTAATTAAGTGCAAAAATACTGAAAGAACTTAAAAATGAATTGCAGATAAATGTATGCAAGAGTACTGTGCGAAATTTTTTGAGGCAAAGTGCCATCATGGAAGAGTAGCTAGAAGAAAATATTATGTGAACGAAGGCAACAGAAGGAAAAGGTTAGAGTTTGCAAAAACATATGTAAATAAAATGAATGAATTTCGGAAAAATGTTATTTTTACTGATGAAAGCAAATACAATATATTTTCTTCTGATGGAAGACAGATGATTTTTTTAACTTTTCATTACACGTAAGCCAATTAAAACTTTTTTTTTTGTAGAAATCCTTAGGTGTACAAATACTTTTTACACTCACTTTAGTTTAATTACATTCAATTTCGTCTTGAATGTTAACTTAATGGGTAATATTACAAGATGTATAAAATCTTTAAAAAATTTTGTAAATTTGGACACTGATTAATCATTACAACAATTAATAATATTAATGACAATGATACAAATAGTAACAATAATTCTTATTTTATTTCACTTACTTTTTATGAGCAAGTCTCAGTTAAGTATGTTTTAATAATCTTTTGAAATTGTTCTTACTTGTTTTATTATTATTATTATTGTTATATTATCATTATTTGTTTTCTTTTCTCTACAAAAAGTGTCGGAGGACAATCTCAAGACCCAATTTGTCAGTACGAAGTCATGGAGCTTAGGTGAAGAAATACTTTTACTTATGGTCTTGTGTTGGTCCAGTTCTCACAACTTGTAGTCTTTTACATTTTGATGGATTCAAGTGATGTCTTCATATTCTAAGTACGCTTTCTTCCCTAATCAAGACTCAAAAATTTCCTGACTATATTTGCTGTGCCCAGTAAAGCGGCTTTTTGCATTGTTCTGAAATGTTTTTCTTTTAATCGCAGCCTTTGTCCAGTTTTCAACCAATCCTTGGTTACCACGCCATTTGCTGACACTATCACAGGCACTATGTTTACGCTCTGCAACCTGTACATGTCCCTCAACTCCACAGCGAGAGGTTGGTATTTTCGTTTCTTTTCAGCAATCGTTGACACCAGTTTGTCGTCTGTGGGAACTGCAACATCGATTATCATTGCTCTTCTTGTTGTTTTATCAAATAAGACAATATCTGGTCTGTTAGCTTCAACCGCCCTGTCGGTTATAATAGTGCTGTCCCATAATATTCGTGCCAAATGATTACTGATAACTTGTTGAGGCTTACATTTGTAATAGGGTTGCTCCTGTTCTACAAGTTGATAATTCTTTGCCAGTGCCTATTTATTTATTTTACGTCAAAAAACAGTTCAAACTGCGTATGACGTGCTATGGGGAAAAATGAATAGTGTGCACATTTTCAAAATTCTGTAATCTCTACACTAAGTCATATACTACAACTCCCATGTAATAAAATCTATTTTCAAGGATAAATAAGCAATAAATTTTGGCTCTTATCCATGTTGTCCTTCGGAATAATACTTCCTGCCGCGACAACATGGAAACGATAATTTGAATAATTGTATTTCCCACTGAATTCTAGAAGACGTGCACAGAAAATGAAGTTACATTTGTGTCCAGAAGCAAAACAAGGGGCCATCTCAGCATTTGCTCAATGGATCAGGGAAACTGAACGAAAAACCTGATCGAGATGGGGGTCATTGAATGCCTGGTGAATTACTTTGGCTACATTATTATGTCGCTGTAAATATTCAGTTTTGCGCTAAAGATGGACATCCGTTACTTATATGCTGGATTGACTCATTGTTTATTTTACACAATCGGCACCTGCTATCGATCTGTTGGCCCAAGACATACTTTTGATAAGCTCTTGTTTTCACTACTTGGTCTTGTATGGAGAAGAGGAATCCCTCTGTTTCACCATAAAGCCCCGCTGTTCGTAGCCATTCCGTGGACCATTTCAGATCAATATCATCAGCAGTCAGCGTTGTTATAAACCGGCCGTGTAGCTCTTTCGTCTTCCAGACATCAACTCGGTCCTGAGCTGTTAGATAGGAAAAGCTTCTACTTTCTTGGGCTAAACTTAATGGGCTGATGTTTTTATCCTGAAAACAAATTGCCTTGTGAAGTGGAGTGTCACGTGAAAGGAAGAAATTACGGAGTTTCTCCTCCTGCTGACGACATAATACTTCTAAATTTAGCAGTCCTCTGCATGCTTTATTTCGAGATAGGTATAACCTTTGTATCGAACTATGCGTATGGTGAAGTCGATGTTAAGTTAGCGTCGTTCTCAGCTTTCTGTCGAAAGTTTGCAAAGAGGTGTCGGTCCATTTTATCACTCCAAAGGTATATGTTGCAACAGGAATAGCCCATGTGTTAATTGCAGTAATTTTGCTTCTTGAATTGATAGGCGTCTCACATATTTTATTTACTCTGGAGATTACCTTCGTATTTCTGGCATTTGTGTCAGAAATTTCCAATAGCTGCAACATTCCTAGATATTTGTACGTGTCTTCATTGCCAAGACTTTGAATAATGATGTCACTAGAGAGTTGTAATCCACCTTCCTGATCTTGAACTTTACCACGTTTGACATTTAATATCGCACATTTATCTAAGCAAAATTCCATGCAGATATCTTTGCTGAATTGTTGGACAAGCATAAACTCACTATGTAGTTGGTCTTGATTACATGCGTAGAGTTTAAGGTCATCCATATAAAACTGATGCGATATGCGAACATCCGGATTTCTCTTTATACAATATCCATATCCAGACTCTCTTATCATTCTACTCAGCGGGATGAGGGCGATGCAAAACCACAGTGGGCTCAAACTGTCGCCCTGAAACATACCTCGCCGAATTCTGACTTCCCTGGTCTGACAGGAAATACTACCTTGCCTAACGTGAATAAAGGTCTTCCACTCGGACATGCATTCAGAGAGAAAATTCAATAAAACTGGATTAATCTTATAAATTTCAAGGGCGCGTAAAAGCCATGAATGAGGAACAGAGTCAAATGCCTTTTTGTACTCCACCCATTCTAGATATATCATGTAGGCGTTTGCGAACTTGCTGTGTGATCACACTATCTATAACTAAAAGCTCTTTGCATCCTCGTGTCCCCTTTTGACATCCAATTTGCGCAGGAGGTAAAAGGTTTTGATTTATCAGATGATCATTAATTTTGGAAGCTATAACTGATGTCAGTATTTTGTATAGTGTTGACAGACATGTGATTGACCGAAAGTTCTCTGGTTTACTATTGTCACCTTGTTTAGCCAACATAATTGTTTTCCCCGCCAACAAGTATGTAGGTAAAGTGACTGGATCTTGCAGAGCAGTGTTAAAGAAATAAGCTAGGTGAGGGTGGAGAGCAGGAAAGTATTTCCACCATACATTATGAATGCCATCGGAACCAGGTGCCTTCCAGTTCTGTGTCTTTCTGGTGGCTGCTGTAATATCAGCTTCAGTAATCGTAACTGATTGCATTTCATCTATGTCTCGGCAAGCTTCTATTTCTTGGCGGATCCAATAAGCTTGCTCATTGTGTTGTTGAGGTGCATTCCAGATTTTAGACCGGAAATTAAACATAGAATCCTCACTCGGAGGCTCACCTCGCTGCTCTCTCTCATCGGCTGCTTCCAGTTGTCTGTAAAATTTCTTCTGATCGGTAGAAAAAGTCGATTCCTGTCGCCTTTTCTCGGAAGATTCGCTGTATCGTCTGATTCTAGCCCCCAGCGCTGTAATTCTTTGTTTGAGTCTGTCTTCCTCTGCTTCCAACTTTTGATCCAGGTTCTTAGAATTCATTCTGATTTTCTCCTAGCTATAGATCTTATTCCTGTTTTCACCCTTTTGGAGATATCTCCTCTCTTGGCAAAATACTGTGTCAAATGGCCAATATCTTTCCTAGCTTTATTGATTTTTTCCTGGATATTCCTCTTCCATAATGGTGTTTTCTCAGTTCCGGAGTTGAAACAAGTTGTCGACGTTCGTTTATTGTTATTTACTATTTCTCTTCCCGTACACACACAAACAGCCAGGGCAGCACAATGCACTTGTCCAGCTAGCTCTTCCAGAGTTCTGGGTGTAAGACACAAATCTTTGAAGATGAAATTCATCTCTTTACAGACATCGTAAAATTTCTTATTACCCGTGATTTTTGGTATATGAGGACGATCTTGAAGTTGTATACCTGTATACAAAATGATACTTTTCGTAGTTGTCTTTCAGATTACAAATAAGTTTCTCTCTCTCAATATTGAGTGTTATTATTATTATTATTATTATTATTATTATTATTATTGTTATTATTACTATTTTTTGGGTAATGGAGGGGGAAATCTTTTATAGATACCGGCGAAGCCGTTTATGTCGGACTCTCCATCATGGCCTACCGACTAAAACCTAACCTCCATTCTCTTGTGCCCTGAGTTTCCCTCCATAGAACCGTCGTCAGACATTACTTCATGGAGGGAGCAGACAGGTGGCTGAGTTGTTTTTAAAGCTCAAGCCGCTTCACGGGCGGAGTCGTTCTTCTTTCCTTTTCATGACGAACGTCACGAACCCTTGTATGAGGCACCACTTTTTCTCCGACTTCAGCATGTGCTGCACCATATTATTTGGCGAGATGTCCTGGTCAAACTCGCTGTTCAGCTGAATCCTCCGACAATCCCATGCTTCGCACTCGAATATCGTGTGCCTTGCGTCGTCGTTTACTTGTCCGCAAAACACGCAATTCGAGTCGTTTGCTCTTCTGAACCTGAACAGGTAGGACTTGAAGCAGCCGTGCCCAGAGCGCACCTGTGAGAGGTAGAAGTTTACATCCCCATGACCTCTATTGAACCATGGTTCGATGTGTGGTATTAGTTCATATGTCCATCTACTATTTGTTTCTTTCTCCCATCTCTCCTGCCATGCTGACAGGAGAGACGTGCGTGCCCTCTCTTTTAAGTCTTCTTTCAGCTTGCGTAGAGGTCCCGTGCAGATGTCAGTGACTCTCTTCGCTTCGTTATAAACGACCTTCCTTTCTCTTGCCAGAAGGTCTGTAGGAGGAACTCTGGCCACAACCCCTACGGCGCTGTCGGAGACCGTGCGGTAGGCTGTTATTCTTAATGCTACCCTTCTTTGTACTTGTGCGACCTTGCATCTCATGGAGGCTTTCGCGAGTCTGTCCGCCCACTCTGGGGCTGCATACAGCATTTGTGATTGGACAGCACAAGCAATCAGCCTCCGTTTCGCCTCTCGAGGGCCTCCCACGTTTGGCATTAGCCTGGAGATGGCCCCAGTCCTCATTGCCTTATCGGCGATCTTGTTGATGTGAGGCCCAAAGTTGAGCCTGTGGTCAAGTTCGACTCCCAGATATGTTATATGTCGTCTCAGGTAATGTTCGCCTCCCCCAGCCTAATATTGGGGGTACGAAATGCTCTGCGGTCCGTAACCAGTACTGCCTCTGTTTTCTCTACAGCCATGTGTAGGAGTCTCCTATCAAGCCATCTTTTTACCCTGAAGAGGGTTTCGTTCACTTTCCTTTCGAGCAGGTCGACTTTGTTGCTCGTGCAGATGATCAGAGTGTCGTCTGCGTACCCAATAAGGTGGGTATCTGGCGGGGTGTCTATGTGTAGCAGCTTATCATACATTCCATTCCATTGGAATGGTCCCAATCTCGAACCTTGGGGCACGCCACACGTCACGTCTTTCTCATTGCGAAGAGGTCCGTATAGACTATACTCCTCTCGTGAAGATAGTCTTCAAGCATTCTCAGGAGGTATTCAGGAACTTTCTTATCTATCAGAGCCTCCATGATGTCCTTCCATCTGGCGCTATTGAACGCGTTCCTGATGTCTATGGCCACCAGAGCACAGAATCCTTTCTTCTTCCCGTCACCCCTTTTGGCCTGTTCCGCAATCCTGACCACTTCGAGAATGGCTGAGCCGAAGACGGGATATTATGAGTGCCTCCTATGGCGCGAAATTATCCAATGTTGATACTCCCTCGCGCTAAGCAGTCCTCCATCCAACCCACTTGACTTCATATGCACTTAGACCATCGTTACCCCATCCCCTGGGAGTCCGTTTCCGTATGCTCTTACAGAAGCTTCATATAAAACTATCGTACCCTGTGAACCCCCCCCCCCCGAAACCTTGTTTCCCCTTGGAAACTACACCGGCCGATAATAGATCTTAGACTATCTAACCTTCCTAAATCCTTAACTCTCCCCCGTACATTCTTATCGGCATTTGAGGCGATAAAATCTACGTATCCTGGCCATTACTTCATTTACACCTATGGCTCCTCTCAAAACGGCAAAGTCGGCTGGGCCTTCTACTGCAGTAGATTCACGCAAGGTTTTCGATTAGACTCTTCGTGCAGCGTCTATACCGCAGAGTAGTATGCGCTCTTGGAGGCACTTAAATTTGCTGAATCGATGTCATTAAAGAAAGTAGTGATGTGCAGTGATTCCAAAAGCTCTCTTGAATTCTTCTCCTTCTCGTCTTGTGACCCACTGACAATGACCATCCAACACCAAATCCATCATCTATTGGTCCGCTACTATATTTTAGTCTTTTGTTGGGTCCCTGGACACGTGCGAATTAGAGGAAATTAAATAGCTGACCAGGCGGCAAAATCTGCCTCGAAGAAAAGAGAATTATACATCTTCACAATCCCCACGGAAGACACTAAGCTCTTTATAAAACGCTCTATCCGCAGTGAATGGCAAGAAGAGGGGCATAATCCAGATTTTAAGCTCGCTAGAATCAAGGATTCCATAAATCCGTGGTCTTCCTCATCTCGTGATGCTCGGCGAGAGGAGATCATTTTAACACGCCTCCGGATCGGTCGCTGCCATTTCTCCCACGGTTATCTCCTCCACGGGGACCCACCCCTATATGCGAATACTGCAAAATAGATCTTACCGTAGAGCATGTTCTCTTACACTGTGTTAAGATAAGAGAGAGCCGTCGAAGGCATGACCTTGCTAGCTCCCTAGCGGAGATTCTTAGAAATGACGAATCTTCTCTCTGCAAGCTTTTTGGCTTTTTTGCGAGAGACTGGCTTGTACAGCCTTATCTGAGAGAAGATGATAATGCCAATTATTGGCTTTTAGCCCGAGATTTTTCTGCCAAACCCTTTATTAGGATACGTGCCTTTTCAGTTTTACTTTGCTTCCTATTTAAAGATTTTAATTCTTTTGTTATCTTGGCACTGCAATATTGTGCACTGGTCTTAAAATAATTT
>BLKR01001834.1:0-245116 GCA_011170035.1 Teleogryllus occipitalis | reverse complement strand
ACTGAAATTGAAATTTGGAGATGTAATCAAATGTGAAAGAAATCTCCCCTGTAGTACCCCAGTTTTCTATTAGCGCACCGCTTGGTTTATTGAATCCCCCCAACGCCTGAAGCCGTCCAGCGTTACTCTTCAATATTTACCCCATAAATCGAACGTCTTTCATCTTATGAAGGAGTTACAGGTTTACTAAGTTAAACATCATACAGATTACGGTAATGCTGCATTTCCAGTAAAATGAGAAGCTGACCAGTAATATCAGAAAAGTCCAGGTTTCACCATTACCCGTTGGGTTGTCATCACAACTTGTGTTTACTAGAAAGGGTAAAATTGTGTATGGAAATATTGAAGAGTAACTTTCTGGAACGTGTATAGGTCCCCTAACTTCTACCCATTGGAACAAGGACTTCATTTGAAATTTTGTGCTGACAAAAAGCATTATTAACAGATTGTTCATTAAATAAATTCAAAATTACAATTACCGAACTTTTTTACCAAAAATAAACTACTTTGTGTGGTCCATTATCTTCACTCTTTGGCGGAATGTCTGTTCACATTAAAGTTGCTACCCCGAAAGGAAATTTTAATTATAATAAAAGCATAATATTTATCTCATAACTTCACCAGTCTTGATTCCCAGACATTCCGTGATTGCCGACACTGAATGCTATCATATACAGACTAATTTTCAACGCGTGTGAAATCACAATCGCTCATTGAAGAAGTGCGGACGGAAAGAATACCGTCAAACATTTCTTTAAATAACAACATATGTAATCATCCTTCTCAAAAGATCAAATTATTTAATGAAAAGTAATAAATTTAAAGAAATTATTCATCTATCGCTCTATTATAATTTTTCTCTTGCCATGCGGTGCTATAATATTTATTTGGTCTCGACAAAAGTATTGCGTATCACCGCCTATGTGGCATCAAATATCTTATTTGTGACATGAAGTAAATAAGTGTAAGCATAGAATTACATTAGAATAATGTATTGTAATAACTCTGATGCCTAGGAAGAATCAAACCTACACTCCGTTGGAACTAGGAAACGAATCACCGAATCGTCTCGAAAGACAATTTGATGAAATTTCAGAGAGCTTCAAAAGAAAACTCTACAAAGGATTTACTCAACCAAAATTAATTCTTCAATTCTCAGATAATAAACTAATAATTAAAGGAAAACTATGATTTACAAAAACACATTGTTAAAGAAATGAAGTCTAGAACACAGTTTCACTTGGTCACCTAAACATACCAACGTGGAAGAAAAATCATAGTTTGTCCAGTAAACAAAAAATAAATTGAGTGAACTGTGAGTGAGTTACACTAGCGAATTGAGTGAGTTACACTGAGGATCAATTTTAAATTTTGTTTCTGATAACTTTGATTTTTCTACTGAGTTTTACTAAAACAGATTTCGGGACTTATATTAGATTTCTTGTATCACGTCAAGTTAATCCTCACTCGCGGTTATACGATGACATGAAGCAGCAATTTGTCCTATCACCTACAGTTTTCACGCTACCGGTTATATACAAGATACATAATGAATCCGCGATGGAACAGTGCATTATTGTTCCCCTATTGCCTGATAATGAAATAGTCTGGATGGGGATGAGAAAGGATCTCGAGGAGAGAGTTGACTGGTAGTTACACGCATGGCATTCGCGAGGGTTTGAATATCAATATTTTTGGTTGATTTACAAATTTCTGTTCATCCGTATCAAGGCCGCCTCTTTCGTCTCTCGTCAAGAGCTCATAAACGCCCCTGCATCGTTTTGTTGTATACTTGTAAGCTGTTTAACCATTACTATTCAAAGGAAGAATATCAGTGCATTTGTTTAGCAAGTTCACTTTGCGAACTTCAAAGATAAATGGTTAGTAACGGACACATCATTATTACGAGGGTTCACGGAGGAAAAAAGTAGGCAAAAAGGACTCGTGATAAGGCATCTTTTAGAATATGTCTGATTTGGTAGGGCAAGAGATCATTCAGATTTTTTGTTTGGTGAAAACATTTAGTGCAGCTGAAATTTCAGTACCAGTATTTGCCATCTTCTCTTAAAGAACATGGTGAAAACAGTGATGAAGTGTTTGATGAAAGTGATTGTGATTTTGTTATCGAAGATGATTATGTTCGTGACGTATCTGATGAACAAGATTTGAGTGATTTTGCACGTAATTTGAACTATTGAAGAAGGATTATGAAGTATTAACATACAAAGTGCATGAGAAAACCTATTTGAAAAAGGGTCCAAGAGGAATTTAAAGTGTGTTCTCGAATTGCAATTCACAATGAAATGTATTAGAATCAGTTCCAATCACCCTCTCAGTTTCTCTCCGGAAAGAACATGGACATAAAGAGTTATCGAGTAGTTTCTATATCAATGACACACTTTGGTCATGTGCGTTGATTTTAAAAATTGTTAATTTTCCTCTTGGGCAACAACGCGAAAAAACTAAATATCCCTATTATCTGAGGCAGCAGAGCACGTGTGAAACATTGAATGAAAAGCAATTTGCCTCCACAATGACCTCTTAATCCTGGTGATACAAGCATTCTAAATGAGACAGTCGTTATACAAAAAAACATAATATTCTCTCCCTTTGCACCTGAAACTGGGTCTCATGAAGTAGTTGGTAAACGCTTTGACAACTGAAGGAGACTGTTTCAAGTATTACTTTCGTAGAGCATTTACTGGTCTGTCATTTGTAAAAATAAAAAAAAATGGAAAAGCGTGCTTGGTTATCGATCAAAGCTATTACCAGGGTTTTCTTGGCAATAAGCGAGCAGAGAATTCCCCCAAAAAACATGTCCAGAAACGCTTGGACTCATCCGTATAAAGAGCTTTTTGGAACGTGAAATTTAAAGTGCATTTTCTGAGTAGCCACGTAGATCAGTTCCCGAAAAATCATTGTGCATTCAATGATGAACAATGTCAACAAAACTGTGTTCCACCTTGTTAACCTTCTACATCTGGAAAACGGGGAGCTGTTGCAAATAAAACGGAAGTGTAGTGAGGTACTTTTGGAGAAGGCCATGATTCGGTGAAAGTTAAAACGTTCCTTAAGATGAATATAATGATGAATAATTGATGCTTTTTATTGAAAATATAATTGCAGATCACACACAGTCATTAGACCCATAATTGCCATCTGGAGGAGAATTCTAGCGACCGGCTGCTCAAATCGGTAGTTTTCCGTGGTTTCTTCGACCAACATGTGAATGCAACATGTGTTCGTGAATGCCGGAGCAGTACCCTAAAAACCGGGCCACGGGCGGCGCGCGTATTTCCTTCCTCTTCCTTGTCCGATCCTCTCCCCTTACACACACACACACACACACACACACACACACACACTAACATGCACCACACTACCACATATTCCGGGAGACCAGTCGGGAGCTTAGAGCTTGTCCCGGTTGGGGCGGTGCCCGCTGATAGGAGAGTCCTGGTAAGGGGGAAACCCCACTAGCCGACGGTAGGTCGGCGCCGGATCTCGCCATCCAGCGGGGGAAGATTACCACCATCTACCGACGAAAAACCATGCTCTACACTAACGGGACTAATGACCTAGGGTGTTGACGCGCCTGGAATCACCAACCAACCAACCAAGCTATTTAGCCAGTGTATAAACAATCCTGCCAGTGTCAGGACTCGAAACTAGTACCTCCTAGCCAGAGGCCTTGCATTGACATCAGTTGATGCCCTGTGACATCTCTCCCGTTGTGAGTAATGGAAGAGATGCACAAAGACAAGGAAGGAAATATCGCGCGCAGTCTGTGGCAATTTGCTGTTCCGGTATTGGTCTAGTTTGATCGGAGAAACCACGACAAACGACATTTAGAATTCGCTTCACAATGCCTGAATTATCGAGATAGTGCCGAGGCCTCGTCACGGTCACGAGTCAAACCCTTGGACTCCCTGATCATCGACGTTGAAGAGGCCACAGCAATGCTTCCACTGACCAATCGCAACCACTATGATAATGATGATGACAAAGAAAGATGGATGAGGAAGAAGAGAAAAAGAAGCGTTGTACGATATAATGGAGGGGGAGGGGAAGACATAAAAGAGGCATGGGGTGAGAGAAAGAAGGAGGCGGAGGCGCAGAAACAAGAAGAGCACGAGGAGAAAGAACAGCGCGGAAGGACGGAAGAAGGCATTCGGTGAAGAGAGCGTCGGCCAACGAACGGAGGGTAGAACAAGGAAACGGAAGGAAAGACTGCGTGCGGTCTGTGGCTCGTTCGTTAAGTGTACTGCTCCGACATTAGCCTGGTGTTGATTGAAGAAACCACGGAAAACAACCGACCAGAGCAGCCGGCCGCTAAACTTCTCCTCCTGAAAGCGATTTAACTCAACAAAGCTATTTAGACCGGAAGAGGTGCATCAACTGATGTTGTCCTCAAATAGGACATAAAAGAGGCATGGGGTGAGAGAAAGAAGGAGGCGGAGGCGGAGAAACAAGAAGAGCACGAGGAGAAAGATCAGCGCGGAAGGACGGAAGAAGGCATTCGGTGAAGAGAGCGTCGGCCAACGAGCGGAGGGTAGAACAAGGAAGCGGAAGGAAAGACTGCGTGCGGTCTGTGTCTCGTTCGTTCAGTGTACTGCTCCGACATTAGCCTGGTGTTGATTGGAGAAACCACGGAAAACAACCGACCAGAGCAGCCGGCCGCTAAACTTCTCCTCCTGAAAGCGATTTAACTCAACAAAGCTATTTAGACCGGGAGAGGTGCATCAACTGATGTTGTCCACAAATAGGACATAAAAGAGGTATGGGGTGAGAGAAAGAAGGAGGCGGAGGCGGAGAAACAAGAAGAGCACGAGGAGAAAGAACAGCGCGGGAAGGACAGAAGAAGGCATTCGGTGAAGAGAGCGTCGGCCAACGAGCGGAGGGTGGCGGCCGCGTCGCGCCCAGGGGCGGCGCGGGGGCTCCTCACACACAGCGACGTGTAATTTGAAAACAATTTGAGACGGCGCGCGTGGGTTTGCAGCGGAACCGGTTGACGCTAATGAATGACCGATGCGGGGCGCGGGAGCCGGGCGAGGGGGCGGGGGCGGGGGCGGGGGCGGGTTCGCGCGCTGTCCGGCTGGCGCGCTCGCCACCCACGCTGCGGGCCGCTCTTCCCGCGGATCGTTTTACGAGCTCTAATGTCCTCTGAATAAACTACAACTGCTGGAAAACTGTTGATATGGTGCTTTTTTTTTCTAGGTCTGTGTGTAAACGCTGATGGCGCTTAGAGAATGTAGCCCTACAATATGTTAAGTAATCATAGAAGAGGAAGTGTGTTCAGCAACACTCGGTGAATGCAATAAATGTGTAAAGTTAGATAAAATATACCTAAAGATAAGAAATGAATATAAAAATAAAATAAGACAAATTTAGAATATATTAACTACCAATCCTAGAACTCATTTATACTTGTGCTTAGGATTTACAGGATAAATACATTTTCTAATCCATCTTTATTGAAACATGCCCGACGTTGACTGGTGCCAATTTGAAACAAGGCCCGTCTTTCTATTTAAAAACAAGCCCCATTTGGAGGGACATTTTGAAACATAATTATTACTGATAAATGTAATTTGGGCGCCAGGAAAAGGTTACACTTGAAACCTAATGATTCCTATGTAATTTAAATATCTCTCCTTCCAAAATTATGTTGTGCTAGCTCAGTTAATTGGGGTTCGAAGTTCATAATTGTTGCTACTTACTCTGCAACCAATTATTCAATCTGCCATCCATACGGAGTGAGGAGGAAGCTGAAAATCTTATTAAAATGGTGGATTGCTCGTAACGAACAATGAAAATCAGCTTTCTTTCAACTTAACAAATTAGAATTTATTATAATGATAATAAAAAATGAATCAATCTTCGGTCATGACTAGTTTTCTCTATATTACAAAAGTTATAAAAGTTGTTATTCGTTCGTGGGTCTTCGCGTGCTCTCCACTTCTTCGTTCGGTGCCGCCCCGTAGAACCTTCTCCGTCGACGTAGCAGAATCTTGCTTCTGGATGAAGTCCTCGCCTAATGTCCGTGATCTGGTTCCAAATTCTCCCGGCGATACTATTAGAATTTTGTTACTTCCGTCACGTGCGTCTCGGGTGGACGCCTAGACACGTATTTTACTTCATACAATAACGCCCTATCCTAATATAAAAACGATAGTTAATTTTATACAACTGTCAATCACAGTCTTTCCTCGACCTGGTAAAATATATCACGAGCTGACCCTCTCATCACCGCGTTGCTCAAGCGAATGAATGTTCTTCTAAAAATTCTGAAGCATCCGAATTTTATATATTTTTCTTTTGTCTCCCCAAAACAATGCTTAACACGCCTCTGCTCTGTCATTTCAACCTGACGAAAATGATCCTTAACGCCGGTTGTTTATTTGTCACATAGCGACCCCCTCGCGATCGTCTATTGACATCCCTATATTCTACGTCAAATAAAATGAAATTTCCATAATAAAAATGGTTATTTTGAAATAAATATTTTGATATATCACACGATTATTGTTTCTCTTGCACTAAATTTTACAGCCAAATGACAATAATGACATTTCTAAAATAAATAGATCGGCTGCCATCTTCTTTTCATCAATTTTAACGAATCTGGATTGTTCTACAACAAATGTCTTAACAAAATGTCAAAAGGTCATTATACACACATTTTAATTTCTAATTAAAACGTATGCTGAGATTTCCACCTTTCGTTTGGTAATTGCTGAAAAAATGTCTAATAAATTGTGCAATGATTATCACACGAAAGTTATCCAGCAGAGGATAAATGAGATTAAAATAAAACTAATGGTGTTACAGAATGACAGAGAATTTCTCGTACTAGCTAGTTTTCTCGTTTCTTTGGTTTGGGCTAGCTTTTCGGTCTTGCCCCAACTCTTATTATCTTCCATCTATCGTCACCCAAAATAGATTTTTTGCAAGTTTTTTTCAATTTTTCGGCTTCTTAATGATAGAACCTAAATATTTAAGAATAATGTAGAAAATAAAACCTCGTCCTATATGGAAATTTTCGCTGCAATATTTGGAGTTGTTTTTAAGAAAATATCATTTCAGCGTTACTGTAAATGCGAAATTTGAAGCTCTTTTTCACTAAACACTTTTGAGTTTTCGAGAAACTTCATTGAACGTCTTTTGAAGCAATTCTACTCACAAATGCAATAATGACTATAGATTGCCAGAAATGTAAAAGTATTAATAGCGTGAGAGATATTTGAAAAAAAATTACATTTGTGTATTTTTTAAATACATCAATTTGGCATTTATATCATGTCATTCAGTCCATTTAGACCTATTTGTTGAAAAAAAATTAAAGAAAAATTTGTGGAGCTTCTTTCCAGAGAATGACGTTTGAGAGTTTCTGAAAATGCCGAATTTTGAGGTCGTTTCACACAAAGCTTTTGAGTTTTCAGGAAACTTTATAAGACATCATTTGAAGCACATGTACTCTTACTGGTAATGTAAACATTAACGACGTGAGAGAAGTCAAAATTATATTTACGAAATTTTTGAAAAAACAAAAGAATAGAACAAAATCGCGCTTATAACATCTGTAACAATACATTTAGTGCTATCACTACCAAGAGTTGAAAAAAATTGAAGATTTTTTTGACTAATTCTTGTTTTTGAATTTTTTAAATATTCGACATGTTTCACGCAATATTGCACAAAAATTATTTTTTTTAAAAAAAGCATAAATGATCTTAAGGAATGAATTAATTATGAAGAACAAATTTCATTCGAAAAGAAAATCTCTATCTTCAAAATTGTAGTTTTAGGAAAACGCTGAAAAATCAAACTTTTACAAATTTTGAAAATTCAGAGTTAAATTCAGACATCGAACTAGTACAAATTTATAAGTGTGTTTTAGTATATTCTTTCAAAACATTTAAAGAAAAAAATAAACATATTTTAGATAAAATTTTGAAAATTTCCCAGGGGCTTCATGTAAAGAACCCCCAAAATTAATTTTTTTTTTCGAAATCGCAGTGCTTCGAGTCGAGTCAGATCGACTCGAGGAATATCCATTTTGAAAAAATTCGCGAACGATTTAGGCGCTAGTGTTGATCACAGACGGACGGACGAACAGTCGTACAGACAAATGGACGGACGGACGGACGGACGGATGGACGTACTTTTTAAAGGAAGAACACTTCTTCCCTATCAAGAGACCCCAAAACGTACATTTCCGTTGAAATCTTGAAATCGATTTTCTGCAGCATTATATACTTTCTCTATACTACCTACGTATATACGTCAACTAGCTGAAGCACCCGGCGTTGCTCGGTCATTTATTACAGTACGTTATTAGAAGGGAAGAGGAATTCCATCTTTTCATGCCCTGCAGAACTAATAAATCACGTTCAGAACTAACAAACCAGCGACGTTCACGCAGGGACATTACATAAACTTATTGAAACTCCAATGAATTTCGTAATAATTCTGGACATTGATGAAATTAGTAGTATAGATCTCAGACGTCATCCTCTGGTGGCGTGCAGATAAACTATTGACATTGATGCACTCTTGAACCTGTGATATATGGCTAGGTGAAAAATGTTCAAAAAAGTAATTATTTGGTAAAAATATAACGTAATAATTTATAATTGTAAATTATAGCCTACAGTACTTCTAACCTTTAAAGGAAGCTAGCACAACATTTTCATCGGAATTGGTTCAGTTGATTCAGAGATTACCACGCTGTAAGACAACGCACTTCTGTCTTTATATATTAGTATAGATATAGATAAATATAGATATACGAAAAAGTAAAATTAATTTTTGTTTTACTAATTGAAAAGTTACAAGGCGAGTAAATAGTCTTAATAAAGGTGGACAGGAAACAAAGAACTAGGAATTTCGTTAAAAAGTAACACAACTTATTCGATTTGTGAGTGTGCTGTGAATCTATCGGTTATCTTGTCATATTTATTCTAGTATATATTCTTTAAGCAGCCAAGGGCTTGAGAAGAAAACGTGGAACAAACTGCAGTATGTTAGTGGAACGGATAGGACTTCCTGAAATTGAGACAAAATTAATATATAATGTTCTTTTCTCATAAATTACCTCGAAAATTCAAAATATTTTTTGAGAACTAAGCAACATAATACCCAGTAGTAGTTGGAAGAAAGAAATTCTCTGGCATCGTGTTCCATCTGCCTAGCGTGCAAATTTCTCATTACCACGCCATGCTGACCGTCTTGACCCGGATTTTCCGTGGTTTCGTGAGGAGATTAATCCTTTAAAAACAAGCTCGCAAGCTGTTTGTGATGTTCGCTTTGGCATTACTTGGAATTATCAAGTAGAACAAAAGACGTGGATTTTGATTCAATGGTTTTTCTCTTTTACAATTAGAAAACTGGAGTGTTTGATAATGCCAAGTTCAATAAACAAATGTTCTGAATTTTTTTAAATATCTTCTGAAAATATACACAAAATTGAAAGGTAGTATCGGCATTTATTACAACTTTGATTTATTGAGATGAGGATCAACCGCATTGTAATAGGTTAGAACTAAATTTAATTGCGCTCTCATAACACTGTAAGTTTCGGTAATTAAAGACAATCAGCCTTTGAGTGTAAATATAATACAAGGTGCGAAAAACAACCCCGTTCTTAACTCATAAAAGAAGATGTTCCGACTTCTAGAATATATGCAGGTTTTATTGTTGAAATAATGTTGAATAAGGTAAATTCCAACTAAAATTCTAAAAAACAAAAGAATTCTTAAAAGGGTGCTTTATTTTTCAGTTATGAGAGAGAAAGAAAGTGAAATGGACAGACACTGAGTGAGGGAGTAACTAAGTGAGTGTGTGAGAGTGTGAGAGAGAGAGTGAGAGAGAGAGTGAGAGTGAGAGAGTGAGAGAGAGAGTGAGAGTGCGCTCTCATAACACTGTAAGTTTCGGTAATTAAAGACAATCAGCCTTTGAGTGTAAATATAATACAAGGTGCGAAAAACAACCCCGTTCTTAACTCATAAAAGAAGATGTTCCGACTTCTAGAATATATGCAGGTTTTATTGTTGAAATAATGTTGAATAAGGTAAATTCCAACTAAAATTCTAAAAAACAAAAGAATTCTTAAAAGGGTGCTTTATTTTTCAGTTATGAGAGAGAAAGAAAGTGAAATGGACAGACACTGAGTGAGGGAGTAACTAAGTGAGTGTGTGAGAGTGTGAGAGAGAGAGTGAGAGAGAGAGTGAGAGTGAGAGAGTGAGAGAGAGAGTGAGAGTGAGAGAGTGAGAGAGTGAGAGAGAGTGAGAGAGAGAGAGTTTGTGAGAGAGAGAGGGTGGAGGAGAGTGAGAGTGAGAGAGAGTGTGTGAGAGAGAGTGAGAGTGAGAGAGAGTGTGAGAGAGAGGAGAGAGAGAGAGGGGAGAGAGAGTGAGAGGAGAGAGAGTGTGTGAGAGAGAGTGAGAGTGAGAGAGAGTGTGTGAGAGAGAGTGAGAGTGAGAGTGGGTGGAGAGAGTGAGAGTGAGGGTGACAGAGAGAGTGGGAGAGTGAGAGTGAGAGTGACAGGGAGAGAGTGAGAGAGAGAGTGAGAGAGAGAGAGAGAGAGAGAGAGTGGAGTGAGAGAGAGTGAGTGAGTGGAGTGAGTGAGAGAGCAGAGGAGAGAGAGGAGTGAGAGAGAGAGTGAGAGAGAGAGTGAGAGAGTGAGAGTGAGAGAGAGAGGAGTGAGAGAGAGAGTGAGAGAGTGAGAGTGAGAGAGAGAGTGAGTGAGAGAGAGAGTGAGAGAGTGAGAGTGAGAGAGTGAGAGAGAGAGAGGAGAGTGAGAGAGAGTGAGAGAGAGAGTGAGAGAGAGGAGAGAGAGAGTGAGAGAGAGAGTGAGAGAGAGTGAGAGAGAGGAGAGAGAGGAGAGAGAGTGAGAGAGAGAGAGAGAGTGAGAGAGAGTGAGAGAGAGGAGAGAGTGGGAGAGAGAGGAGAGAGAGTGAGAGAGAGTGAGAGAGAGGGAGAGAGGAGTGAGAGAGAGTGAGAGTGAGTGAGAGCGAGTGAGTGAGAGCGAGTGAGTGAGAGCGAGTGAGAGCGAGTGAGAGCGAGTGAGAGCGAGTGAGAGCGAGTGAGAGTGAGTGAGAGTGAGTGAGAGTGAGTGAGAGTGAGTGAGAGTGAGTGAGAGTGAGTGAGAGTGAGTGAGAGTGAGTGAGAGTGAGTGAGAGAGTGAGAGTGAGCGAGAACGAGCGTGAGCGAGCGTGAGCGAGCGTGAGCGAGCGTGAGTGAGCGCGAGTGAGCGTGAGTGAGCGCGAGTGAGCGCGAGTGAGCGTGAGCGAGCGTGAGTGAGCGCGAGCGAGCGTGAGCGAGTGTAAGTGTGAATTAGCGAGACAAGAAGGGACGTCTCGAGATGTTGAACGTATATTTTCTTCCACGGAAAAATATATTAGAAGAAAAAAGTCTCTCAACAGTTTTTCTCTGTTTAGTCAAAACTCGCTATTAATTACAATATTTGTGGTCAGGAAGGAGCTTCAGTGATGAGAAAAACACTAAAATACAATATTTTGTATTAAATTCGAAAACAACTACAACTGCAGAATTCAATTACATAATTTATACTACGTTATTTAAGTAATTCAATTTTACCTAACTACAATGTAAATCAAGTATAGAAAAAAGAGAGATACTTTCAAAATACGTAGATTTAAATCGTAAATACGCGTACACTTATTCTTCGATGTATTTATACTCCGAGAAATACGTTCGTTAGAAAAAATATAATTATATTTATAAAATTATTCTTAGTTTGAGTTATCACGCATATAAACAAGTTAATTATGCAATGCACACGTTCATTAAGGAACATTTGCGTTATGGCGTGGCGTTATGCCGTTTAGAAATGGCGTTAGCGCAGCTTAGAAATTCCCATCTAGCAATTAAGTTGGGAGATGCACGCCGCCCCCTTCTCTCGACGAAGCCGTCCTCCCTACCTGCAACTGTCATAAAGTCGGCACAAGTGGGTGGGGATGGGGAGCAACGGGTGTCGCGGTCGCAATAAGCGCGCGGGGGGGCGGGGCTGATTCATACGAGGACGCCGCCCTCGCATCGCAGCTGCGACCGCGCCGAGACGAGCCGAGACGGGACGGGACGAACGCATTCACGTCCCGCCCGCGCGTTGTCGCGGCCAACGCCCACCGCGCCACCGTGACTCACGATGCGGTGGGCGCGCTGCCCGAGCCCTGCCGCCCCCACACCCCGTGCACCGCCGCCACCGCCACCGCCAACAACTTGGAGCAATACCGGTACAAAATTGGAATATGAGACGATTCCTTGCTACTAATAACATGACGTGAAAAAATTCTGCAATTGTTATTTATGCATCAAGGCCGAAAAACGAATTATTTTGGATGGGGTGTTTACCAACCGAGTACAAAATCATTCAATTTCAGTCGAGGGGCATACAACTATTTTTCGTATACTCACCTCCCAATTTTAGGTTTGAATTTTTGGAGAGATCTCATTTATACCATGGGGTTTCCTCCTATAGATGCTGATGTGCTTCTACATTATCGCCTCTGAAGTTGTCAGTACTGTCACAATTGTTAGAGCGCGTTTTGTTTCTTACGTTTGGACTGCAATATCCCAGAGATTATATTTGAGGAAGCTGAAGCTGCTACTGAGAGTTTACTTCCTCAGATATCAAAACATTCATACAAAAGGGAGTATGAACTCTTTTTAAAATGGAAAAGAGAAAATCATGTAACCGTGGTAAATGAAAACTATGCCGGCTTATCCCTATGAAAAGGTATTATACTTTCGTAAGTAAAGCGAATATAATAGGGTAAGATACTACTCGCGCAACTTTTCTTGAACGATGGATTGAAGAATTGCGGGCGGAGCGGGGGTATTAGTTACAACGTCGGCCACTAGAGTATTTACAGTAATGCCAACCTCTGGAAAATTTAAGTCAAACCTGCTACGTGTGCGGCGAGGTCATCGCTCTGGGTAGGCAACAGCAGGGACGTTCGATAGAAGTTTTGGGTGCCTTCCTTGAAGGACCTGGACCTGCCTCAGCCATTTATTTAGATAATTGTAATGAAGGGGAACAGAAGTTCTCGATTATGAAAGTAATTAGCTTTGACTATCTTCTGTTTCGTGCCAACGAGGTTTTAATGCTTGGAATGTTGTCATCAGTGCTAGCTGCGAGCTTTTGCCTTCAACTGTTTCTTGCTCATGGGAGGGGGAAGCAAGGTCATCGTTCAAGAAAAGTTGCGCGAGTAGTAACTAACAATATTTGTGCAATTGTTCCAGAGAGTGAAACCATTAACATTATGGAGCAAATATTCAATGCTAAAGTCAACACTAGATATATAAGAAAACAATGTCGGGCAGTATCACAGAGTTAAATCATTTTTGAAGCGCAAGTCAGAAACATATGAACTTAAAAAATCGAACATTCTTACAAAATAAGAGATAAATATATTTATGGCGTCCGCACGTGATGACATGTATTTATTAATAAAAGTAAGTAATGTAATATTTCTTTCTTACCAAATTTGCAATTTGAAGAGTTAATATTTACACATATGGTGCATTTAAGTAGCCTTGATTATTGGTGTCGCAGGTGCGTGCAGAAGAGAAGAACTGTATAACCTGAGAACAAAAGATATTGAGGACAAATATTCTGCTCTAATAATTACGCTTTGAAATACTAAAACTAGCATTCAAAGAATGTTTACTGTGACCGCGGAATATGATGTAATTAACCCTGTGCATGTTTATCGAAAGTATGTTTTTATGAGACCAGAACACACCTCACGACAAGTTTTTCATATATTATAAAAATAATTAGTGCTTCATTCAACCTGTTGGCATTCATAGTTTTCGTAAAATGCCTACCACAGTTGCAGTTTCTAAAATTACCTAATGCAAATCAGTACACTGAACATTGTTTTAGGCGTCACCCGCTACGATATTAGCAGATGCTGGAGCCACTTTAACAAGTATTAAAAGACATGTTGGATGGAGAAGTTCAAAGGTAGCTGAAGGATACCTGTAAGGTTTGGTGGAGTATAAAAACAAAGTAGCTAGGATCTTGCAAAACGAAAATTGTCCGTCAGAGTTGAGACTACTTCAGTTTCTGTTGAAACTCTTAGCAAGAGTGCTCTATGCCCGGAAGACGAAACAGTTCCAGATATAATATTTCACAATATATCAAAATGTGTTTTAATATAAATGTTAATAAATAAGTTAAAAACATTCTGTATTCAAAAAATAATAAATATTCTTTGCCAATGTGTCAACAGTCATTTGTACATTGTCTTGTTTACTTGACGTAGCCAAAGTAATCGTCTTCTAAAATTCATTCTTGGCCTAGGTCGTGAAAGGTCATCTTTGTGGCGTATAAATGCTCTGACAAATACGGGTTTGAAATGAGTATACGAAAAAATAATTGAAAATAATTTACAATAATATATTAATTTTACATTTTAATTTATTTTACTTATTGACCGCTTTCACACCCCAATCATTCTCCGTAGTTTCTGGAACACAGTACTCCACCAGCCGTGACTGCCATGGCAGATACTGGGTTAAGGCCTTTCCACAATTGCCTGTAAAGGGAGCGGCAATGCAAAGGCGTGGCGAATTACTGTTAATTTTGTATTCACTTGTTAAATTTATTGTTTTAAGTTAATTTTTTAGTTTTACATTATGTGTTATTAATGTTACTTCACATCTTAATTTATACCCTTGTAATTCCTTAAAATGTTTATCTTCTGTTTACTTCATCTCTCCGTTCCCAAAATTGTACAAACAAATCTCGACTTCTAAATATTTTAACGAAATATATAATGTTATTTTTGGGTGGTAATTTTATTCCAATTATTAATTCGAAAAATAATCAAACCACAAGTTACGAACCATTACGAACAAATTAACTCCACAAGGACTAGCAAAACACCTCAAACCGTAACTTGCAAATTCATGCTCTAACCTAAATATCTCACTAAGCTCGCAGCTCAGTTTCAGTTAAGTCTCGCGGTTCCTTCCCATCGGCTGAAAAACTTCGCCGCCATTTGGTGTATCTTCAATGGTTTCAGAGGCTTTCCGTTCCCGCGCCAAGATGAAGGTTGACCGCGCTTCCCGCCCTGTTGCGAACGCTGGCGTGGCAATTTTCTCTGCGCTCCCGTTGACGTTGTCGTCCCTGTTCGCGAGTAACTGTGAAGCGGCCTTTAGAGTGAGGGCAGCGAGGCAGAGGAGCGCGCCGGAGGCTGTGCTGCGGGCGAGCATCGCGCGGAGCTTCCCGGGGGAGGTGGCCGTAACGAAGGTCAAGTGACCACACAAGACGACAAACAAGGTTAACGTGGAAGCCATAGGTCAGCGCGCGTCACGCCGCGGGCTGCGCGCCCCCAGAGCCCCACGGCTCTCCGCCTCCGGCGCGTCGCTCCCACTGCATCCAAAAAGGCGATCGACCGCCGTTTAAAACAAATACCATTTACTCTTTAATACTCCTAGAAGTGTCACGCTGCGAAAAAGTCGGTTGATTTGATTTTTTTGTATTTCCGGGCGCGTCAACCGCTTTGGTCATTAGTCCCGTTAGTGTAGTGCATGTTATTTTCTAGGGGGGGATGGCAGTGATCTTCCCCCGCTGGATGGCGAAGTCCGGCGCCGACCTACCGTCGGCTACTGGAGTTTCCCCCTAAACAGGACTCTCCCACTGGCAGGGCACCGCCCCAACCGGGACAAGCTTTAAGCTCCCAACCAGTCTCCCCGAATATGTGGTAGTGTAGTGCATGTTAGTGTAAGTGTGTGCGTAAGAGGAGAGGATAGGACAAGGAAGAGGAAGGACAGATCGCGCGCGGTCCGTGGCCCGTTTGTTAGGGTACTGCTCCGGCATTTGCCTGGTGTTGATCGGAGAAAGCACGGAAAACTACCGATCAGATCAGCCGGCCGCTAGAATTCTCCTCCAGACAGCGACTGAATTCGACCTAACTGAAAAACTAGTGTCGAAAATCCTGTCGCCGTCAGGACTCGAACCTAGGATATCCCGGTCAGTGGCACAGCAGTGACATCAGTTGATCCACTGAGCTACCGCTCCCGGTGCGAAAAAGTCGGTAATAATTATGGACGCGTCATCTAATTTGTCATTAATCTTGTAACAGTGATGCATGTTACATCCAGGAAGGTGGCGATGTTCCTCTCCCTCTGAAATTTGAGATCCAGCGTCAAGAGATTTCAGTTCACGGGCTTTCCCCCTTCAAGTACCTCCGCCAGCAGCATACATTCTCAGCCGGGACAAACTAATATCCCACCTGGTCTCCCGCCATTGGTGCTAGGTTAATGCATGTCATTGTGATGGTATAATGGGAGAGCAGGGGATAAGTGTGGAAAAGGAAAGATTTATCGCGGCCTGTAGCCTGTTTGCGAGAATACTGCTCCGGCATTCGCTAGAATTCTCTTCCAGATGATGGTTAAATTCGACTCAGCTCTATAGGTAATATCGAAAATCTGCAACCGTCGGGACTCGTGCTCAAGGACCTCCCCGTTATTGATGCTTATCCTTGGTGTAGCCGCTGGTGAAGTCGGTGCGGTCTTTTATGGTATAATAAGCGAACGGAACTATACTCGAGTTTGTGAGTTAGAACGGCAAAAATGAACATTCGTATGGCGTTCTTCGGAAGGGAAGTTATCCCAGTATTGAAAATCTGCAGAAAATAAACGCAAACCTCGGAGCTAAATTCTCAAACCATTCATCAGCAATTTAGATTTCAATACCTTGAATTAATTTTTTACTAGATGGCATCCCGGAGTCTGGCCGGACCCTTGAGACCCACATGCACACAAAAAATGGCTACGGCTACACAAATATTGCAGAAGAGGATAGCTAGTAAATATTCCCGAAATTCCTATTAGGGAGAATATAATGTATTAATTACTCTCGAGCTATCATCATACCAGTAATGTTCTGGCTAAAAAATCTGATAAATATGAGACCAAAATGAAATCTGTGTGGAATATATTGAGTAAATTAGTGTTGCGCATTCGACTCTCGGTTCTCAAGTTTGAGCTCCAGCGTACTGGGCAGTTTGGTTGAACAACACTGCTCCCGCCTTTGCCGGCGGGTGTTATTCTCCAGAGCACTGAAGTTGTGAACTGCCGGTATTACTTGGTGACTATTTTACAAAAATATGAATAATATAAATTATAACTTTATATCTGTAAAAAAGTCTGCTGTCTTCATCATAAAATGCGTTTAGAACAAATGAAATAGCGGCAGGAGGAACTTCTACAACATTATCAAATCATTTGCATTTACTAAAATGTAATATTGAAACTAGTTAAGTAAACGTAAAGTACAATAACGAATTGTTTTCTACATCAAATGATCAGGTGATATCAGATGTATTTTCGATATTTAGTCAAGAGCTTTCAGAAGTTATCGAGGACCTACATGGGGAACTATTTAATTCATATTATCAATGAACAGTGAATAGTGTATGAGGGGGAAGTACAATATGCGCACGTTTTCTTGAGCTCTGGAACCCCCTTCCCTACTTGGTAACCCTAGTAGATGAATTATGAATAAAAGTATCAAGATAAGATATTAGTAACATCTGAAAATAGAAGTTTTCGCTTCCTAGTTATAAAAAATGCGTTGGTAAACAAACTACAGAATCGAGTTGTTAGTATTTTTAAGAAAATATATTTTGTGATAACTAATGTGTTAGTACTAAATAACGTGATTATGTTAGTTTCTATATTTTGACTACTAGAACTTTTCGAACCATAATTACATTGCAAGCTCTTCGAAGTAATGTCGGGGAATCATGTTTCACATATATCAGTGCTCCACCCACTTGACACAAATCCCCAATCGCACGTCCGGAGGGGACTCGCTAAACACGCCTCCCCTTGCGAGATTGATCCCTCCAGTCTGCAACCCTACACTAATCCGCTTGCGGTCCGAAATAAATCAGGACCAAAGAATTTCATGTACCACATCACAGCTAATACAGAGCTACATCTTGTATTACCTTTTATCCCTAGGAAATGTTTTGAAATGAAATACTACATTGAATATCAACCTAGAGTCGTAAGTACACGTTCGACACTTATTAAATTTTCTATTTTCCTTCAATATTCTTTGAGCAGTGTTTATAAGAATATTTTTTCAACGCTCAACGAGAAAGCCCTTCAGTTTAGACAATCAATAGTTCTAATATAATTTGTCATTTTCTCATACTTAAAAAAAATTTCAAGCATACAATGCATTATTTATTAGCGACCATCTGGTTATACATTACAGCTTTTAAAACTACAATTTTACATTACAATATTTTCAAGTACAAAATAGCTTTTACAAAACTTATTTAAAATGACATGAAATTGGTAAAGCAGTTTTAAGAGTTTTAAAATGTTCATAACACTGAAATTTGCATTAAGTTTTACAAACTTTGTGTATATTGATAATTTTATAGAATCTGACAGTTCATTCTTGCAGGTCACTTGAATATAGTAGTTTGTCTAAATTGTCGAATTCAAGCACTGACTGTCTTTGTAGTTTATATTGTAACCGCACATACTGGATTCTATATTCCAGGATGTGTACACATTACAGCTTAACTTTCTGTTATGCCTAAAATATCTTATGCTCATTCCAAACTTGAGCCAATGAACTTGTCTAATCTCTAGGCTTTGGGATCTTGATTGATAGGTTATCAGTTATACTCATACACTGGATTGTATACAAATTAAATATATTTTCACTCTTTCAAAAAAAAACAATTGCAAAAATTATCCTGAATTCTATGCACCATGACTCCTTTCACATTTGTCTCCATCAAAAAACTTGTTTCACAAAATAGTGAAAGCATGAGAATCCTTCATATATGATTCTAATTCCTGATCACCATACACTTACTCTAATTACACGTGATATGCAACCCAGAATTGGTTTCACAATATAGTAGAAGCTTGATGATTAACAAAAGGCTCTGACTTGCAGCAATAATCTTTCATACCTCTGAGAAATAAAGACAACTAATTTAACAAAAATTTACGTCCACTGTTCAACATGCAACAACTAAAAACTCTCATTTACAATGAAAACAACTGAGATGAATCTTCTTAACCACTTTCTCCCACATTCTAAGAAAAAGGCAGACTCCCAATTGCTAAAGCTTAATCAGTCAGCATAAAATTGTTTATCTGTGGTCCACTCTTCCTACATTAACTTTACCGGTTGTGGTAGCACCAATAAAGTCGCCGTACTACACGCCCTCACTCAGAGGCTATTGTGAAATAATCTTACTGCCGAGCAATCCTTCAGTATCCCAAAGTCAACTGGCTTGATCCGATCTCATTATTTTCACCAAAAAAAACTGGCATAAAGCAAAAGTGAACACGTCTACTTATCGGTGGCGATGTTGGAACGCTGGTAGATGAAGTCCAGAATGTTCTCGGCCGGTTCCCGGTTCCAAGCAGCGCCTTTCTCTCAGACGCACTCGTGGCACCTTCTATAACCCAAAAGACCTCTTCACTCAAGCTTTTACCCCCACTACCCTAGTCAAATGAGCGACTACTTATTTATTCGTCACAGAGCTTACACTGCTTAGCCTAGACAAAAGTGCAAATAGGTTATATTGTGACTTTGTACGGTCACAATATTGAAGGCAAATACAAATAATGTGGTATTTTATTATTGTTAATCGTTCGTTGCTTGTAGCACAAATAAGGGGATACTTGTTATTTAACGGATGGAGGTAATTTATTTTAGATCGTTTAGATCTGATTCTAGTATTAACAGTTTGGTCTCTGTGGCTCAGTTCTTTTAACACTTTTGAGCTCATTTTACAGCATTTTTTAAAGGCAGTTAAGGATTTTGAAATACTACAATGGTGACTGAGGTATCATTTTGAGCGCCAATATTTTAGAGCAGTAGTAGAAATGGTAGGGTTGAAGCAGAAGGAATCATGCTGAAAAGACGTGGGCGAGCTGGTCTGGCGCTCTAATTTTTGCTCGAGGTGCGCAGCAACAGATATGTCACGACTACTACTCGCGCAACTTTTCTTGAACGATGACCTTGCTTCTCCCTCCCTTGAGCAATAAACAGTTGAAGGCAAAAGCTCGCGCGAGCACTGATGACAATTTTACAAGCATTTAAACTTCGTTGAGGCGAAACAGAAGCTAGTCAAAGCTAGATGCTTTCATAATAAAGAACTTCTGTTCAGGTTTATTATCAATATCTAAAGAAATGGCTGAAGCAGGTCCAGGTCCTCCAAGGGAGGCACCTAAAACTCCTATCTACTGTACCTGCTGTTGCCTACCCAGAGCGATGTCTGGCCGCACACGTTGACTTTGATTTTTCAGAGGTTGGCTTTACTGTAAATACTCTTGCGGATAACTTTGTAACTCACACCCCCACTCCGCCCGTATTTCCTCAATCCATCGTTCAAGAAAAGTTGGGCGACCACAACACGGGCACTGCGTTTCAAACGCCAGGTCATATTTTGGCCGCCATGTTGCATGGCAAGAGAGAAGTGTTGAGAAACATTTTAAATTTGGTACAAAGTGGCCATTTTCAACGGTGAACAACCAAAAATAACACGATTGAGGTGTAGTTGAAATAAAAGATGCAATACTTTTACAAATTGCTCCGAATATCTGTTTCAATGATTGAGGAGGTGATAATTTTGGTATATTACTGCATTTAAAATTACAGCTGATATTGTGACGCAAACTGACGCTTTAAGTTCATTGACTGAATAGGCTGCGCAATAGCTCACCCATGTCTTTTCATGATGGAAGGAATTTAATAATTTCTTTGGAGGTGTGCTCCTAAGCTTCTTTAATTTATATTGATCATTTTTATTATTAGTGATATAGAAGGGATAGACGTTTTGATATTTACATATCATTTGGACATTTACAAATCATTGTTGGTATTATCCAAGTAGGTAAATTTGAGTTTTTCTCCTCTGTTATTTTGAATATTTAGTTTATTTAATAGTTGTTTTACTCTTTTGTACAAAGATATTTGACGAGGGCAAATATTAAAGGTTTTAAGCGGTGGAGGGAATGATGTCATTATATATTATTGTGTTTGTGGGTGAGGCAACTTTAATTGCGTACTTTAGGCCCAGTGATCTTTAGAGAGCAAATGTAGCTTCTTGGGCATCAACAAAAATGTTTCCTAATGGGATGGGGTGGAGGTATACAATACAAAATCAGAGACCAAAATTATAGATTAATTAAACTTTCTTCAATGTTTTATGTGATTGATATATTAAGGACCCGTTATCAATTTTAGATCGTATCAAAACCTTACGCTACGTTAATACGTTAGGTCTTTGTCTGTTCCCCAATTGTTGATGGAGAGATATTTAAGAATATAAAGTTTATGCCTACATTTTACGATATAATAATGATCTCAATTCTTTAAGACAGGTTGTTTTATTATAAATATCTAAAAAAATGTAAACATTCTTCAGGTACACACTTCATACAAATATAATTAACTTTGTATTATCCGTCAGAGCACAACGTTTCGAAGAAATTCCTAATTTTCTTCAGGTATACATAAATTAATTTAATAAAAATACATTATTTACAACACAATTAAACATAGTGTGCGTTTGTCATTTTCATACTTTTGAATTTGTAATTATGAACATTGTAATCTTATTTGTTCTAATGAATGTACAATATACTCAGTACACTTCACCCACTATTATCAAACGCTTCCATCCGATTCCATTTCTCAATGACTCTGCTCCCTTTTGAGATTACATCAAAGAGTTGTCAGCAACATCATGTGATTTATTATTTACAATACAATGCAATTGTACTTACATTCTCCAATTAATTTTTGTTACCTTAATGCTCCAATTAATTAATGTTAGCTTGTAGTCCAAACGGATTATCAACTTTTTTATTAACAATATACCAATTCTATTATTTATGTAAAACTATATATAATGTATATATTATTACGTAAAACAAACCCTATTTCATTTGATTCAACGATGGTTGCAACTTTAGTAATATGGTTATTTACTGCCAGACCTTGAGCTTCTATTATGATGCTATTATATTTACGCCAGTTGGAAATACGTCAGTTGATGTGGCACCAGCGTATGATTTCGGCACATTTTCCTGTTGCGGGTTGGTCCAGTTAGAGGTTAGGCTTCCCCTGAACTCAGAATTCATTTCTGCAAAGTTACCAGCAGCAAGTGATGCTAATTTCTTAATAGGCTATGCAAATAAGTTTTTTACGAATTGAAGAGATTGTCACTTAACAGATCAAAAAACATTCATATATTTGTAATCACACCGGTCACTTCGAAGAGCGATGTTGACCATATTGCTAGAAGAAGACTGTCTCATAATTTGTTTCTAATAACTAATTAAATAGACCTCAACCTGCATAAAAACTACTTAACTACTTACCGATATAACTTTATTCTTAGTTTCAAAAATATTGTCCTTGTTTGAATTACACAGAAAAAAACAGAAACTCTTTATACAACGTTGTAGGAATACTTCGTACTTTCTTCAAAATGTGTTCTAAGTAAAGCACGGAATTAATTCAGTTATCTTTGTAATCAAAGTAAAAAAATGTTATCGTACATACATTGCATATAATCTCCAGTTTCGAGAAGTAAGGCTGAAAAGAAACAAAAATTACCAATATATGATGTCTCTATTTTCAACATAGTAAACAATGGAAATTATTCCTGATTTTTAGAAGAAAAATATTGTTTTCGTTTCATAAAAAAGCAATGGTGTACTGACGGTGTTTCAGCTTGGCACAACATTTATTTTACGAGTTCAAATTCTGAAACATTAGGCCCTGGTTCCCATCAATCATCTCCCTTTGTTCTAAGCCCTATAAACGTAATTCAAACTCAAAAGCAAAGCAACTACTACGTCACGGACGCCCCATCGCGAAAACCCGACTGTTCATTTGCCTAAAGCCGCGAGGGAGCTCCTCTGCGCACCGGTGTGTTGGCTATTCGGACGCGTCGACGTGTTCGACATGTTGCACATATTGCGCGTCGGGTGGGGTCACCGCGGGGCGCGCGGGGCATGGCAGCGCCGCGGGCGCCACGCGCCTCTCCCGCCGCCCGCCCGCCCGCCCGGGACAACAGAGCGACCGCGTCGCCCCGCCCCCGCCCCCGCCCCCGACGCCTCCGCATCGGTCGGCGCGCCGATCCATTATTCAGATGAGGCCGAGCCCCCGCAGCGGCTGCGGCTGCGGTGGTCGGCCGCGGGCGCGCGCTCTGGGGCGGGGGTGCATCGGACACGCGGCGCGGTCGCTCCCACTGCGCACACGGATGCCACTAGGTCGGCGTCGGCTCTCACGTACCAGCTCACCTCTTGGGATATATCATGAAGACGTACGGGTCTTTTGATCGTGGCCGGGAAAGACTAACCAATCAATCAGTCTGATTGTACCTTCTACAATACTCCATTCATGTCACCTCGTAGTCTCCCACGGATCACCAAACCTACTGTTCCTCACACTCGTCTAATCACCTCTCTGCACTCAACGCTTGAACGACTCTTCCCATTCTCTTCCCTCGAAGTGTATTGCACCCTTCTGTCAATTGAAAATTTAGCTTAATTGAATGGCAAAATGCTAAAAATGTAACCGTTTTCCCATCCAGTCAATAATAATTTCTTCTATATCCTTCCAATGTGATTAGGTCAACTACTCATTGAAATTACAAGACTAATTATTGCTGATCTTCGTGCTCCACCAATCTCGCGTTTTCTTGCAACACCTAGCATATTCATTCCTACATACTAGAGCGTTCTCAATTTTTTTTCTCCAACGCGGTTTTCTGCTTCTCCATGGTCCTTGTTCTTTGGGCCATTGGTGTAACGCTCAAACAGCTCCCATTCTATCGTTAGCACTGGCTGAATGAGGAAATCCAGCCTTCCGACACGTTGGCTTGCGGAGGTTTCCCTCATCCAGGTATCTCCCAGCAGTGGGGCACCGTCCCAGTCGGAACATGTTACAAGCTTTCAACTGCTATGTTAGAACAGTGAATGTTGTGTAAGTAGGGGGGGAGGATAGGATAATGAAGAGGAAAGGAAGATCACGCACGGTCCGTGGCCCATTTTGGTAAGGTACTGCTCCGGCATTCGTCTGGTATTGATTGGAGAAACCACGGAAAACTACCGATCAGGACAGCCGATCTCGAATTCTCCTACACGCAGCGGGTGCATTCGACCTAGCTGTCCAACTTGTGTGGAAGATTCGCCAACCTCGGCTATCCAATTCTTAGGACCCTCAGTCAAAGGCACCTCAGCGGCATTAGTTGATGTCCCGAGTCACCTCATTCAGTTGATGTACATGGATTTTGTGATGAAAAAATTGGTTCCTGGCAGCATTTCTCGGTGTCTTTTCGTTGAGTCTCTCTCTTACTTCACCATTGCTCCATTATTCACATCGTATCTTCAAGAACACATTTATATTAATTCTTGCACTGTTGGAGTCATTTTTTACCCCAACGGTAATATAAAATTGAATATTATGCGTCACATTATTTATAAAAATTTAACGATCCAGATATGCTATTCTTCGTGCTCAATAATCAAATCAATTAATTTTTGGTTAAGGTGGTAATATAAGTAATATGTATTTTACGATAAGGGATTGCAATTGACTCAATATGAGATTTTATGAGTTTATGTGTCTTGACTTCATTTGGGGACTGAAATAATTGACTGTGAAAACAGCGTTACTAGAAGAAATTATGGAATAGTGTACAGTACAATTCCTCCCAAAAGTTAGGAAGCAGGGCCCCAGTAACATACTGAAGCAAAGTGCATTCGGGTCTCGAAGAATAAGAAAAAAGTAGTAACAAGAAAATATGCCTTTTTCTGCTTCATTACAGAGGTCATGAGGAGAATTACATGAGATCAAATCAATAATAGCACAGAAGAACGAAAGGCGAAATATTCTTATCTTGAATGATGGCATGATATAAATGATACTGACCTGATTGCTTCAGAAAGGAAATGGTAATCCTGGCCTAAATAACTTTTGGTCATCAGATGTTTTCATAATTGTTTCCATTGAATGAGTGGGGCACATTTGAGAACAATCTATACTGTCCGAAGTTTGATGATAAACCAACACGTGAGGGAAGAAAGGAAATATCTCGAAAGGAAATCTCTCGCTGAGGTTGTAGGAGCAATTTTTGACATGTTCACTGGAGTTTGAAAGTCAATTGTACTACATTCCAGGTGTCAATAATAATAGAGTACGAAATCAGAAAGGAAATACAAAATCCATCGAGAAAAAACAAATCTTAAGAGATCTTAAGAGATGCAATAACTTGAAGTGGATTTCAACATTAAGTTGAATCTGATGAAGAATTTTGACCGATATAGGAATGAAGAGACCTGGATGTGCTGTACGTCCTCGTGAGAAGGATAGCAAAACTAATCAAGTATGATATGACTACGGTGAATTCATACGCAATGATCATATGACAAAAATACTGTGTAGTAAATATAATTGATCATTCTGAAAGAAAAGAGGAAACCAGTGGTGCTAAAGCAGCACGTACTTTCCTACCCTACTTTCATAAAAAATTGGGCGAAAAGTACTCAAATTTTCGAAAAATTGTATATGATCTTATTCAAAGATCTATCATTAAGTAACATATTTCATTAAGGGAAAATTTCAATTCTCATAATTGTAGTTGCAAGAAGATGCCGGAGATAGTTTGAATTTTTGCAATTTTCAAGGAAAATGAGACCTGCACTATTGTCTTAAACGTCCTTTACACTATCCAATAGCAAATTTTAATTAAAAAGGATGGGACCTTTTTTTTTGAAAATTTGGAAAATATCTCAGGGGTTTATGTAAAATACCTCCCCAGAATTAAAATATCGATTTTAAATTCAAGGGCTCGCAATTCAAGGGCTGATTAGCCAGATCGATCGTGGAATATTACTTTTGGAGACAACCGGCTGAACGGTTTAGCCACTAGCATTGTTCACAGAGGGACCGAAAAGCAGATAGACAGACGGACGGACAGACCTTTTGCCGTCTTTCGACTTTTTGGTATGAAGAACCCATAATGCATGGATTGTGACTACATTATGCATTAGAGGATTTTTTTTAATTTAGCAACTGGATTTGCCCTTTTTTTTGTTACCATGGCCCTGTTATATGAGTTTTTCTCCCGAAAATTCGCCGTTTTAACGAGCAAATTTACGCAATTTTCTCTCTACTCCGTAGCGAGAAAGAAAAAATGAAGTCTTCGTTAGCCAAAACTATTCATTAAATGGTACTTGTCTTTAATTAATGCTTTTAATAATATTATAAAATATCTTCAAACATTGTTAATTTTTGCTTATATAATACGAAATAAATATAACCTAAGCACGACCGCCTCCCTTTTACTTAATGTCGTTAGATCGTTCATAGAATTTCAATCAATAGTATTTAAGTGTATCGAATTCTATGAGTGGGTGTGTTTATGTTTTCGTTGACGTTCATTGTCGCTGGCAAGTCCATGTTACGCTCAAAGCACACGTGTGTGTCCTCGCGCCTGCGTGACCGTTTTCCCAGTGCTCGGCCCTTGAGGCTGTCGCCTCCATGGGTCTCCGCCGCCCGCGCACCCCAGCGGCCGCGGAGAGGTGATCGATTTCCGCGGCCCCCGGCGGCGCCCGGCCGCATCCGTCCCCGAGGGGGCGCCCTGGAGCATCGGGGGGCGCAACCCGTGACCTCGCGGGGGAGCGCGGCCGCGTGGCGCGGCGCGGCGCGGCGCGGCGAGGGAGGCGCCCGGGGCGAGGGCGGCGCCGAGAGCCCGGGGGCAAGGGGGGGTCTCCCGCCGGCGCGGCGTCGTAGGCCGGCCCGCCCGCCCGCCCGTCCTGCGGTTTGCGCTGGCCGGCCGGCCGGCGTCCTCGATGAAGCCACTGTGCCCCGACTGTTAATGACGGCGGTGGCGGTGGCAGCAGACGGCGGCGCCCGCAGCGTCCCCTGGGAGGCGGCCACCCGCAATGCACAGGGCCTTCGCCGCACGCGCCCTCCTGATCAACTGCTGCTGATACAATCCTATCTCTGGATGGGGATGCGAGGGAATTCCTCTTCCATGTTGGATATGGTATTGGGATGTGGCGTTTGTAGCTTCACTTTATTTCTAAGACAGTAGACGTAGTGTCATCTGATTTTGGAGATTTGTTGTACGTGGGATCTTTTGAGGTTTTGAGCTTCAAACATTTTTCTCTCTTACAATGTAAGTTTTTATTAATATTCCTACCAGTACAAGGAAAATTTCTCATATTTTTCTGTAAAAAAATAATGCTCAATCTGTAAATTGCGGCGAAAAATTAAATTGTTACCAAGTATGTTCGCAGCAATATTTGTCAAAGAACGTATAGAACCAAACAGTTTTTAGTACTTAGCACAGCAGCAGGAGAAATTTGATTGATCATTTTTATATCGACATGAATCATCGGATAAAGAAAGTAATAGCGAACTTCTGTGGAGGAAGTCTTAGTCACAACACAAATTACATTCTGTTCAGCAAAACGCTATTTTCAAGAGATTTCACGTTATTTAGTTGTTTATTCTGTTGCTTTGAAAACTTACTATTTAATGCTGTAATTACAATTATTTTAATTTTTTTGCTCTTATTTTATTATCCCGTCAATTACGCAATCACTCCAAAATTCATTAAGTTAATTGTAAAATTTCAAAATTCAATAACTGTTGTAATATTTAAAAGATGATTAAATTTCAGTTAATGTTTTACCAAGGAAACTATTGTTAGTTGAATACTACCCAACGACGGCACAATATAAAGTGAAATTAATATCTAAAAATATTTGTGTCTGATTTCACTTCCAATGATATATTATAGACTGCACAAACTAAAGTTATGCAGTCTAAAACGTCGACCCTTGATGTTTCGTGTTGGATTTCCTTCAATCTAGCTTTGAAATACAGAAGAAGAATGCGACCCGATTTATCCCGTTTAGTCTTCATGATATTTTCTTTCGTGAGTTTTGTGATATGTTTTCATTTGAAAGTCTCACAATAATTTGTTTTTCTCAATCTCAATCAATGTTATTCTTCAATTGTGAAGTTCCAGTAGTGGTATGCCTCTCTTTGTGACTGTAGGATAAAGTATGTTCGTGAGACTGCACGTTATGATACGAGACCGATTTAGAGCAGGGCTGCTTAAATGAAATACTTGGAGCTGGTCTGCTTGCGGAGGACCCTGTAGTTCCTCACTCTTAACAGCCACTCTCTCTTCACTCGACTAGAGCCGATATCATTCGAGCGCCCTCCCCTTCCCTCGGATGGGCTACAAGCAGCAGGACACACACCCGGCTCGCAGATACGCGTTCAGACATGGCATGCCAAATGGGTCACTTGGAACAGCACCGATTCAGAGTAAAATAAGTTTTACTCTTTATAAAGAAACCATCGCCTGTTTTTATTTCCTTCTTACCCTGTTCCGCAAGCTTCCAGTAACTGGGAACAGTGTATTCTAATTGTAATATAGTCATCAAATGACTATACATTGTATATCTGTGCCAGTGACTAATGTGAAGAAAAATAAATGTTTTTTGTGTGAAATATGTGTCCGCATTTAATGAACAACTGCGATGAGCCCTGTATCCGCACCACATCATCACCGCGGACCTGAACTATCTTAGGGCTTCAGACGGTTTACACGATAAATAGAAACCTATACAGTCCACTCAATCTTCTCAAAAAAAGCATAGCGGTCTTAACACACCTAGTTAACCAGTATAAAGAGTGAATAATTTCAGGCAATAAAAAATTATATTACTCTTATTATATATTACTCTTACTTATATTAAAATCATTGTTTCTTCATAGCAGTTTCTTGACGGATTCTTCTTCATTATCGTCCAGAAGATGTAATTGTAATTCAGTTCAATAGTCTAAGATATTTGTGAGTATTACCCAAGAACCAATCTACATTTCTTGAGTACAAATAACGAGGGAAAATGTGAATTTGGGTTTTTTCATCTGTAATTAGGGTGCAAGTTGCGACAACTAGTATCGCGCGCGGCGCTGAGATAGCACATAATTTTAGGCCGTCACACCCAAACCGCCAGCCGGCCGTCAGAATAGCAGCGCACTCACTGTTAACAAATTACGCCAATGACCTCCCTTTGAATAACAGCGCTTCAAGCCTTTGAAATGCACATAAAATTGCCGCGATAGATAGACTGCGACGAAATCGAAAAATTACAACAAAAATAAAAACGTTCTAAAGAAAGCTATGTTTCATAGACTAAAATGAGGAAATAATTATTTATTGATAATTATGAGGAACACGCTGGTGTGCG
The DNA here is from genome assembly GCA_011170035.1 of Teleogryllus occipitalis. NCBI lineage: Eukaryota > Metazoa > Arthropoda > Insecta > Orthoptera > Gryllidae > Teleogryllus > Teleogryllus occipitalis. Next base: position 215,812 of record BLKR01001834.1, on the reverse strand, counting down.
TTTTACAACCTTAAATGTGTCATTCTGTATTTGTAAGGGTGAGTGTATTGTCTTCCAGAATGAGGGATTTTGTTCTATTGTGTGGAAGTTTTCTTTAATGTTAAGAAATAAAAGACTGTAACGCCTGCATTCTCGCTACGGGAAGAACCAGCGCTCCACCAAATCGCTCTATTTGAGATCTTCTTTAATAATGGCAAAATACAGAATTAATTACATTGATTTAATACACAATTTTACTAGTTGAAGCGAAGTAAAGTGACATTTTTGTGTGGAAGAGAGCCCCCTCTAGCAAACGCGAGGGCAGAGTGGCACGGCAGTGGAAAGCGTCGCTAAATGAGCCCCGCGCTGCAGGCAAGGGCCGCGGAGAGCGCGCGTCGCCGGCGGCGGCGGCGACGAGGAGCGGCGCCGCGCTGTTTTGTGTTTCGTAGGCGGCCACAATCAGATTCCGCGCCGGCCTCCGTCGTCGCTGATGCGATTGCGGCTCCGCCTCCGCTGGCCCCGCCCCCGCCGCCGCGGTCGACGCTCGCCCGCCTCGCCGCCGGATAAACAGGCTGCCTTTTTGCGGCGCCAGCCCAGCGCCCCCTTCCCCCGCACCGCCCCCGCGGCCACCACCGCCACCCGCGCCGCCGCCCCTCGGCGCGTTTGAATCTCCCGCTGGACTCGAGGCGGCCGCGCGCGCTCGCCCATTCGCTCTTCGTTGCCGAAACAGAAGGCGGAGACAAACAGCTGGACTGCACTGGGCTTGGCAGGAGAAGAAGATGAAGAACGCGGGGCAGAAAAAACGAAATGAATTATTCTACCGGTTCTACAATAAGTAAGCGGAAATGAGTGAAATATAAATGGAATGAATATTGCCAAAGTGTGAAAGGTGTGTACGATAAGACTAATGTAATACGTCAGTAAATTAGTTTACTTAATACCCAAATCTCCGAGAATATGATTACAATGGATTAAATTAGACTTCTCCTCGGTAAAGGCGTATGCTTCAAAATCATATTTCTGTTTCTTGTGTCCACATTGAGTGTAGAGGAGGTGAATTCTTACCATTAAGAACATTTTAATGAACACAATAAATCAGTTACCTATTTCCAATATTGTGAGGATACATTTTTATTCCTGGAAAAGGAAAATAAATTATATAATTTCCTAACTAAAAAGATTGGACTTTTTTCCATATTTGCGAATTTAAACTGGAACACTGAAATTTTAGATTTATATATTCACTTGACATCGGTGCGGAATAAATAAATATTCCCAAAATTAGTATCTGTCAATTTTAAAGGTAGCCTTATTTACAAACATGAAACAACATAATACACTGGCTTACATAGGTACGTTTGAGAACTAGACACCTCAATCCTCAATGAACGCTTTCTCCGCTCTCTTCAAGACCATCACTAACAAGCTGGTGGGCCAGGGCTCCTTGATTTTGTGTCCAAACCTCCGGACGCAATTGGGACGCAGGCCGGCGAGTCGGTGGGACCGCGGTCCGAGAGCCCGCGTAATGAGATTCGCTACAAAGAACGAGGCAGACCAGGAAGTTACCACGGGGGAAGCAGCACGAATCGCCACGCTACTTGCCATTGCTATTGCTTTGCTCGCTGCTTTCGTCACATACCGTACCTCAGCCATCTTTTTACTGTCTGCTGCCATAAGTGCCGTGCCGTCTCCAGAGTATCTTTTCATGAATGTCTCCGTGAATGCCATTGGCTACGGTTCTTACACCGAGTCCTCTCCGCCAAATCGGCATTCGACTCTTCCGGGACTTCACCACTGTAGTTTCCATCTCCCCCTTGCTACCTCTTGAGCGTATAATGCATTTCGACACACAATTACCCGCGTGTGTCCTTACCACCTTTGTATTTATCCCCCACCTTCTCCTCCGCTTCCGCCTCCTCCCCTTACCGCCTTGTGACCTCCGCGGCCGGGCAATTGCCTCTGCGGCGCTCCTTCCGCGAAGCCATGCGGGCGGCGCGCGCGTGAGTTTGCACTGGCCGCCCCCGCCCCGCCCCCTCTGCCCCGCCCCCTCGCCAGATGTGATGAGAATGCGCCCCCTGATTAGGCGGCTCACGCAGGCAAGCGCGCGCGCGGGCGGGCGCGGAGCGGGCAACGGGCGCAAGCCCAAGAACAATTAAGCTAAGCCGAAGCCCAGATTTCTTGGGGTTATCGAATTACCTGATGACCCGCGGCCACGCGAGGGGCGGGCAGCGGCCGCCGCCGGCGGAGCGGAGCGCAGCGAGGACGCCCATGGCGGCGGTGGCGGGGGCGGAAGCGGCCGCGAGAGCGGGGGCTGCAGCGGAGGAGTCGGCGGAGGCGAGGGCCGGCGAGGGCAGGGGCGAGGGCGGAGGCGAAGGCGGAATCGCGGACGGAGGCAGGGACGAGGCGGCGAGGGCGGCGGCGGCGAGAGTGGAGGGATAGGTGGAGGCGGAGGCGAGTGTGATGGCGGAGGCGAAGGCGGAGGTGGAGGCGGAGGCGAGGGCGGGGCGGCTAGAGAGGGCCGGCGAGGGCAGGGGCGAGGGTGGAGGCGAAGGCGGAATCGCGGACGGAGGCAGGGACGAGGTGGCGAGGGCGGCGGCGGCGAGAGTGGAGGGATAGGTGGAGGCGGAGGCGAGTGCGAGGGCGGAGGCGAAGGCGAAGGCGGAGGCGGAGGCGAGGGCGTGGCAGGGTGGCGCGGCGGGTGGGCGGCGCGGGCAGTTCGTTACCCAGTTGCCGCGCGGGCGAACGGGCAAGAGGACGCACGACAGGCGCCGCCTGGCGACGAGACGAATAAATACACGTCCGTGCACCGACAAGCCTTGGAAGACGTATTCGATTCGTTAAGGTGCTTTAACGGAACACGTGTTTATTTCATCACACAACAGACAGATAATCCCTAGATATAACATTGAGAATTTCCTGAAAACTGTTGACTGTGCGGTTTTGGTTGGTGCTGTTATTTATGCACGATTGATTATTCAGTTTCGATTTTCAAATAAATAATAACCATTAACTGCAGTCATAATGGGACAAATTTAACGGGTTTATATTAAATGATACTCATTAACTAAGCGATCATTGAAAGCAAAAAAAACTTTTTACATTATGAACAGTTCTAAGAAATTTTTAAATTTCAGTTAGTCATCATTTAAGGACCAAGGAACAAGGAAAAACGTGTATTTATTTCTGATGCTATAATCACGTTCATAATAATCGGGAATCTGCACCAGAGAATGGTGTTTATTTGACTGGTCTACATGCGTATTGAATAATCTAATTTGTTTTTCTTACCATTAAACTAACTCACGGCGCAATAGCCATGATTGCATTTTGATGACATCTGTTGTTCAACAGAAAAAAGCTACATAAATGCATAGGTTCTTACAGCTCTCGCCAGTGATGATATAGCGAGACTGATATAAGAAGGGACCGCTTTGACAGCTACTGTTTAGACATTGCTGATAATATAATTGCAAGTAACGTGCATGCTCTCATTTTGTCAGTGCGTTCGTTTACAGTTACATCATTTGTAAATGGCTTCATCACTATTTTTTTGCAATGTCATCGCCCTGCATGGCGTTCATTTGTTTCCCGACCTGTCAAAGTGGCCCTTTCTTAGAGTAATTCCTCTATAGTATGAGCAATAAGAGCCTGTCGCAAGGGACGCGACGTCATAAAACAGTGATTTAGAGCAGCACAACCCTGTCCCATGAGCTACTGTTCAAGGAAGAATGCGACTGAGGTATTCGAAAAATAATAAAGTTGACTACAGAAAGAAACGAATGAGGCGGGGTAGCAAAGATAATGCAAAATAACTTAATGGTTCGATGTTATGTTTTGATGTTAAAGCACAATTATTTTGTTCAAAATAAATAATGTAGAACAAAACATCCCATTTAAGAACAGTTATCACTTCGTTCTGCATGTTTATTATTCACTACTATAACTGGTGCGCCCTGTCAGAGAGCGCCCTCACAGAGCCCTGACAGTTTCATTTCGCCGACAGAGAGCGAGAAAGGGGAATAAGAGATTTTCATGTGTAAAAGCGTGGTGGAGGAAAGAGAAACGTGATCCTCTTAGTGGTTTCTGGCTCCAACAGCAGTGTTAGTAGATGCAGCGGGAATGGCAAAAACGGATGTGCTACAAGCAAGGAATGATGCTCTGAGAGGTAGCAAAGAGGGAGACAGCAGAGTGATGAGGCCAGTGACGGTAGCGAAAACGAGCTTGTATCAGTGCTGTCTCGGAAACGAGACAGCACTGATACAATCAATTTGCAGAGAGAGAGAGAGAGAGAGAGAGAGAGAGAAAGAGAGAAAGAGAGAGAGAGAGAGAACATTCTGCGCTCTTCGGAAAAAAAAACAATACACCTGTAAATCGAGCAATGTGACCGGCAAAAACTACGAAAGGGTCCTAGAAAGCAGGGTTGTAGAGTCAGAAGAGCGTTGAGAGCACAGAGAATTATATGGCTCTACCCTCAAGATGTCGGAGGTGGTGAGAAGCGAGTGTGAGTGGTGGCAAGACTATGCGCAGAGGATTTTAGAAGAAAGGCGACGAGAAAATAAGAAAGCTGGCAACGGAAGGGAGGTGGGAGAGCCAGCATGGCGAGGACGAGTGTTGGGCAGAGCGGAGGATGCGGATTGAGCGCGGGCGGGGGGGGGCAGGGGCAGTGGCAAGGACCGCGAGGGTCGCGACGGCGGCACCCGCCGGGGGCTGTTAAACGGATCAGGTCTCGTTACAGTCCCCGGGGCGACTGTTGACTCCGCGGCGCGAGTCTTTTACATGCTAACCCTCTTAGCCGCGGCCGCAGCGCTCGCGGCCGCCGCCGTTAATGCTAATTGGCGCTAAGTGGCGGCGCTGCCCGGGGGCGGAGATGTTCGGCGATACGCGATATCCGTCGCGGGGTGGCGGCCGCGCGCCCTAAGCGGATTCGCGCGCTCGCACTAGCGGGCCCGAGCGGGGCGGGGAGGGGCGGGGCGGGGCGGGGCGGGGCGGCGCGGGGCGGCGCGGGGCGGCGCGGGGCGGGGGGGGGCGGCGCGGGGCGGCGCAGGGCGGCGCAGGGCGGCGCGGGGCGGCGCGGGGCGGCGCGGGCGGCGCGGGGCGGCGCGGGGCGGCGCGGGGCGGCGCGGGGCGGCGCGGGGCGGCGCGGGGCGGCGCGGGGCGGCGCGGGGCGGCGCAGGGCGGCGCGGGGCGGCGCGGGGTGGCGCGGGGCGGCGCGGCGCAGGGCGGCGCGGGGCGGCGCGGGACCGCGGGGCGGCGCGGGGCGGCGCGGGGCGGCGCGGGGCGGCGCGGGGCGGCGCGGGGTGGCTCGGGGTGGCGCGGGGTGGCGCGGGGCGGCGCGGGACGGCGCGGGGCGGCGCGGGACGACACGGGGCGACACTGGGCGGGGGGGGCGGGGCGGATTTTTCCTCGGGGCGAGGGCGCAATTGCAATTGCGCGCGGGCGGATGAGCCGCAACCCCGAGGGTGGAGGCGAGGGTGGATGTGAAGGCGGAGGCGGGAGCAAGGATTGTCGGCGGCCCTGCGGGACGGGTGCGCCTCGCTTCAGACCCGATTGGTGGGTATTACGCCTTTTGAATAAGCAACTCGCGCGGCAGATCGTGTCGTTGGGGCTTGGGTTGTTGTTTTCCCGTTGGGGGATGAAGGATGTGTACGGTGCACAGTGGAAAGCGAAGTGTGTCAAGATTCTGAGAACACGTAGCACGGACAAATCTGACTACTTATCTGATTTGATACCGGGTGATCAGCAAAAATGCAACCCCTTGCAGGCAGAGCGAATTGCACTGGCAAGCGTGTTTGAGCGGGTCGGATAGGGGCTGGCGGTTTAGAGCAGGTAAACTGTCGGGATGTGCACTTAATCCCCTCTATCTAGTGCCACCCAGAGCAGGAGAGGAGGTGTTTGCCGTGATCGATGCGTCGTGGCCACAAGTTCAAAGAGAAAATGACGCTGCTGTTGTTTGGCGCGGAAAGTAAATTGTATTGACAAGAACAGTGATTCCTTCGTTAATTGCTTAAAAGTGTAACACGATTCCCAGGTAAAACATATGTTCTGTTCGATTTAATAACTAACTTTGCTTGTTTTAGTTTCACAACAAATATATTCGCCAGAAATTTACACGTTTTATGTTTTCTGTTTTAAATGAGTGTTAAAAAATTATCAATTCCTGATTCGCAGGACAAATGTTTGTTGTTGTTGTTATTATTATTATTATTATTATTATTATTATTATTATTATTATTATTATTAAAATCACGACACTTTAGAATTAAAGATTGTTTTGAAAGAGCGGGCTTAGTTGTGAGTGCATAGTAATCACTGGTTAAATTGTCAACGAAAGATGATATAGTCACTAGGTCACTACATCACAGCCTTGCTCTTCATTCTATTATCTACACCTTAACGATAAACGTTTCGGAAATTCCCTGCAAACAAAAATAAGAAAGCTAGTATAGTAATCGGTAAATAAGAAAAGAAAATTATTTTGAAGAAAAATTGGTGTCTGAAACAATTCAATCTCACTAAAAATGTTCAAAATGCCTTCTTTTCCCAAACAAACAAGCATTAACTCGCTGGAGAACATGTGCTTTAACCGGATGTAAAGTTTCTTTGTTAGTCACTTCCTCGATGTTTCTTTGAAGCTCTTCGAGATTAGCAGGCTTGTTTGCATAAACTTTTCTTTTAGGGCATCCCAAAGGATCAAAAACAAAGCTGAGGAACGCGACGGCCACAAACATCAGGAAATTATTCTGATCCCAAAAATCTCGTACAGAAATTGCATTGTCGACTTTTCAGTCAGTGATGTCGCTCCATCCTGTTGAAATCAAAAATGTTTCTCATCCTATTCAAGAGGGAAACAAATTTTCTCAATATAATCTGATATGTATCCGTCGTTACTGTTTCTTTGAAAAACAACGGACCGATTATTGGCGTCGAGAAATGGCTCACAAAACTCCGATCGTCTTTCTATTCAATAATACTGTTTCCTGTGGACTCTCTTTAGCTCAGAGTCTACTGTTTTGATAGTCAATCCAGTTGAAATTAAGTCTCTTCACTAAAAAAAACTCGTTATCAAGTGTCTCATGACCTTCGCTAACAAAAAAGGTCATTGTTAATTACAGTAGTAACTCATGCGAGCAGCCCGATCAAGAACCTTATGCTCCTGAGATGTCCGCTTTTTCAATTTTTCTGTGACACAATGCGCATTTCCTTAGGAAAGATTACATTGCTGCGGAAGCTTCCTTAATGATGTTTTCGGGGAAGTTGAAAGAACATCCCGACCATCGTGTAGTTTTTGCTGTGTGAGCAAAGTATGCGGCGACTGCGTGACCGATCAAACACGCCTCCTGTCTTGCGATAGCACTTCACTGACCGGAATATGGCACCCTTGTTCGGAATAGTCTTAGATGAATATTTTTCTCTGAAAGCTGCTTGTTACTCTTTGAAAGATTGCGTTCGGAAATACTCCTCCACCATAAATCTGCATTGTATGGTGAGGGGCATCATAAGTTGACATCAAAACAGTGAATGAAGACGTAGCTTGTTTTACTTCGAGCAGGTATGTCGCAGACCCCAGGAAGGGGGCGGCTGAAAGGAAGTGGGTGGTAAGTGAAGGTACTGTGACAGAAATGCAGTCAAAAGAGCTGTTCCAGAAGCAGTTTTGCAATTCATTCACTTTCCTCTCAGTGCCTCAAACAGCAACTTTGCTTTATAAACCGATCACCCTGTTGTTGTCAAACGAAATATACAATGAAATGTAGTATTAATATTGTTCCGAATCAATTCACGAGAATTATACAATATAATCAAATATAATGTTTAACTAATGATCATTCGTTTGTGTTTAATTTCAGGAAATTTCTTAAACAAAAAACTGAATTTTACGACATCCATTAACATAACAAACTAAATTATTTGCTCTTGAGAATATTAATTAATTTTAAAAGTTCGCGAACTAGCTGTTTAAAAAATAATCTGTTTGTATGCAAAATTTTAATTCAATTTAAAAATGTACTTCATTGAAAGAGTATGTCTTCCCTTGGCTGTTATCCAGTCCACGGGAAAGAAAATATTACCTTTTAAATAATTTCACATTTTCAACAAGTGTTTAACTCTTCATTAAGTGTCTAAAGCTCTCTTCATTATTCTCACTAAATCGTATTAATAATTCATCACACCGCTTCAGTAACTTCACATTATATATACATAACATTATTCTACCCGTAGGCAAATACTAAGAGACCACAAACATGCTATCGGTATTTCTACTTCACAGTGAAGTGCTCTCTAAACAACAATACAGAATCCGAGCTACAACAGATGCCAAGCAGACACCGTTCGCGCTGGGATCTCGAGGCGACGACTCCCAAGAAACAATGAGAGAGGCCTTGTTCCAAGTTCCCGTGAGGCCCTTGTAAATCCCGCCTTAAGTGCAAGTGTCGTATCGCCTCGTGGGCCGGGCCCGACAGGCGGGTCGGATGACTACAGCTCATCTTCCGCGAGCGAGGCCGGGCGTCAACAGAGGAGCACGCGAAGACTCGCGACGGCAGCGGTGGCGGCGGCGACAGCAGATTTCCACCGGCGCCTTTCCCCCGCCCCGCGACCCCGCCCCCCGCCCCCGCCACCGCCTTCGCCTTCGCCTTCGCCGGAGGTGTGACGCGCGCGCCCCGTTCGGCCGCCGTGAGGCGTCGCGGCGCGCGCTAGGGCCGCCTTTTTTGCGCCAGCAACTGTACGTTTATTGAAGTACAAGTGTCTCGAAAGCCTTCGCCTGCCCCCGCCCTCCATAAAGCCCGGCCGAACGAGGCGAATGCCGTGACATAATAGAACCATAAAGTGATCCTCGCTCTCACGGCAGAATTTACAGCGTACCAGCGCACCACTTAACAGGTTGTTTAGGGGAGCTGTTTAAGTACGCGCCTTCGGAGGCCTAGGTGGGCGGTGCGGGCGGTGCGGGTGGCGAGGGCGGGGCGGGGCGGGGCGGGCGGCGCCCACGCTGGGCGCCGGGCACCGTCGGGGACGACGCCGCGGCGCCAGGGCGGTGGCACAAGCGAAAGCTTCTAGGCGGCGCGGCGGACAGTTCCTGTAGGGACAGAGTGGTCAAGAAGGCGGAAAATTTCACTCTTCAGTGAATTCTACGGCATAATACGGAACCAAACGGTAAAAACGAAGATAATTCAGACCGAAAGGAGGCAGCGTAGAAAGAAGTAAGGAAGGCAATGGTGAATGTTTGCTGACTAATATGTGCTGACAAACTTACGTTAAACCGACAGCATGAATTGCTTGAAGAAGTAATGAGAAAAATATTGCAAAGAGAGGATAATATCAGAATTGACATTATAACAGCATCGAAGAAAGAAAGAAAGAAAGAAAGAAGGGGAAAATGAAAGAAAAAAGAAAGAAAGAAGAAAAAAGAAATAAATAACGAATGAAAGAAAAAGAAGAAGAAAATTAATGGCATAGTGCAACACAGGAAGAAAAATCGGGATATACAAGTGCATTTAAGAAATGATTAACCTACGTTTTAACATATGTCAATTTAATTTTATTTGCGCATTTTTAGGTTTTAAATGTCAGTAATCGAGTTAATGCTTGTTTGTTAGGGAAAAGAAGGCATTTTGAACATTTTTAGTGAGATTAAATACTTTCAGACATCAATATTTCTTCAAAATTATTTTCTTTTCTTATTTACCGATTACTATACTAGCTTTCTTATTTTTGTTTGCGGGGAATTTCCAAAACGTGTATCGTTAAGGCGTATTTGTACGTAAAATCATATTATTTGTTTTCTGTTTTACATCCAAATAATCTTTGGCCTTTACGTGGGGAATAGAGTTATTTTCAGTTTTAAACAACGTATGTTGTCTTTTTCCAAGTGGATGAAGATGAAAGACAAGTTCGAACATTTTGTATTTTTATTTTCAATACTGCTAAACTACAATCTGTTCACTTGGAACAATTAATAAATGGTATACAAGACGTAAATAACTATTAAGTGACTCTAATGGGTAAATCTAGAATAGGTTTACACTTTAGTCTATACAGTCAGCTCAGTCTCGTCCAATGCCTCTTACTTTGCTCGGTGATTGTCTTTGCTACAGTTGAAATGTTCAAATCTTTGTACAAATTATTGTTGGTTACGAACCTCGGCACGATGCATAAATAGCTCAACGTTTTTGTTTTGAATCTTCTCAGGATCTCCAGATTTGATTTGCTGGCTCTGCTCCATAGTTCCATGCCGTAAGTCCGTGTTGACTTGATTATTGCTTTGTACAGTAATATTTTGTTGTATAAGGAGAGCTTAGATCTTCGATAAGTACCCATGATAGTATGCTTACTTTCATTTGTGATTCTTACCTCTATTTTATGTTGTGGGGTTTCCAAATTAAATGGATATCTAAATCTAAACCAAGATTCCTCACAACAGTTGCTACTGATAATTCTGACGAGTTTAGTTTCACTTTTGAACACTGTTCCTTTCGAAGTGAAAAGATAATATGTTGTGATTTTGCTACGTTTATAGTTATACCCCATTGATTTGTCCACTCTTCTACCTTGTCCAGATGAGCTTGCAGGTGCTGTGATGATCGACTTTAGTTCTCGTTGGCAGCTACGATAGCTCTGCCGTCAGCAAATATGACCATCATAGTGTATTCTGTTGTTGGTAGGTCAGAAGTATACATTACATACAGTATTGGTACAAGGATACATTCTTGAGGGAAACCTGCGCTCATTGGCTTAAATTCAGAGAAAACAGGTTGGTACTGAATTTGGAAAGTGCGAGTGGATAGGTATGATTTAAAAAAAGGGATAGAATGAATGTGGAAAATTGTTTGATTTTGAATAACAGACCTTCGTGCCAGACCCTGTCCAATGCTTTCTGTATGTCCAAGAAAGTGGCAGAAAAAATTATTTTCTTCAAAGCTTTAAGATATTTTGTTTACTATTTGGTATGTCTCATTTATCGTTGAATGACCTTCCCGAAATCCGTATTGAAACTCGGGTATTATATTATTTATTATTGGTTTAAGCCATTGTAGAAGTAGTTTTTCAAAGACCTTTGATAAAATAGTTAGGAGACTTATTGGTCTGTATGGTGCAGCTTCTGTAATCGGTTTTGCCAGATTTGGTATGGCTAACACTTGCGAATACTTTCAAAGATTGGAATAGTGCCTCTCACTTATTATAGCATTAAAGATGTATGTTATGAATAATAATGCTTCCTTGGGTAATCCATTTAATATTTTACCGGTTATAAGATCGTGTCCTGGGATTTTAGTAGGGTTTATGAGCTTTTTAATGGTTTCTTTTATTTCACTTAAATTGCACGTTTTTATAAGGTCGACTGTTAGAGTGGAGCCTGTAAAACTTATATTACCTCTTTTTCCGAAATACTTCGTTTGTCTATTGGTTTGAATACTGTAGAAAAGTGTTTAGCAAGACATTGTGCCTTTTCTTCGCGATTTCGTGCCCATGTGCTATCGTCTTTTCTAATAGGCGAGATTGGTTGATGTGACCGATTTTTATTCTTGTTCTTATTCTTTTTCCACAGCGCGTAACTAGTTGGAGCTATCGGTTTCTTAATTTTTTGATGGGCATAAACTCGTACGCGGATATGTAAGGCAAGTGTATAAATTTTAATAGTGTGGTATGAATGGTCCCATAAATGTCATAACATTCCTTGTACAAAAATTACAATGTTATTGTGTAGATGTCGCTAACAACCTTTTGTAGTTGATGCGACATAAAATTTAAAAAAATACTTTGAGCTGTTGGTGACCAAGATTTTACGTAATTTGAAAATATGATACTTTGCTACTCTTTAAGTTATCTTTTTAAGTGTTGAGCTAATGCGTGAAGATTCTTTTTGTTTTTAGGTTGTGGGACATTGTCTCGTCGACTGTCGTGCTGTGCGGATCGCTCCGCACCGCTCAGCTCAACTAGCGCCGACTAGCGAAGTTTCTTTACTCAGTGTCGTTCCTGCGCCGACCGCAGAGGTTCTTGCACAACTGCGCGACGAACAGTCAGTCTCTATCAACTCGTGCATAACCAAACTTATTCAGTGCAGTGGTTATTTCTACTAGTGCTCAAAAGTTGTCACAGTGCTACATAGTGCTCAAATCCAGGCCCCCCTAGGGGGGCATCCCTTCCCTGATGTCTCTGCAATGTATCACCATCAACTCTATCAGAACTCAACCGCCAACAACAACATTCAAGTACTAAGGTCAGACCCGAGGAAACGCAGCCTTGATAACCTCCAGGTAACCGGCGCCAAACGCAAGGCCAATTCTCTCCCCGGCGTAATGGATCTACCTTTAAATAACAGATTTGCCCCGCTCGGGCCTCTGACTGATGACGACCGCGAGGAAAATCCCCAAAATTCGTCTCACCCAAAAGAGCCTGTGATCAAAAAGCCACCTCCAATATTCATCCACGAAATTACAAACTATAAAGAACTCATCAGTAAATTAACCTCCGAGATAGGAGAAAACTCTATCACTCAAATAAAAGGAAATTCTGTTAAAACTATTCTTAATTCAATAGAAGATTTCAGAAAAACAATTCACTTTCTAGATCAGAATAAGTCTCAATATCACACGTTCAAAGACCCTTCAGCTAACATCTTTAGTGCAGTTATTCGTGGAGTGCCGATTGATTACGAAGAAGATGAAATTACTGAAGAACTTAGCAAGGTTGACATTCTGAACGTCAAAGTAACCCACTTGTTAAGATTTGATAAATCTCCCATGCCATTATGTGCAGTTTTAATGAATGACAGATCAACCTTTGAAAAACTATTTAGCATCAATAGACTTTTCAGTGCCTTGGTTTCAGTAGAACTCAGACGCCGTAATGCATTTATTGTGAGATGCAAAAGATGTCAGGACTTTGGACATACTAAAACTTACTGTAAAAAAACTTTCAAATGTGTAAGATGCGCTAACTCCCATGAACCGGGTAAAAGCAACTTAAACCCCCAACTTAATCCCACTTGCGTTAACTGTAATCAAGCTCATCTAGCATCGTCACGCAAATGTGAATATTTCCAAAGACGACAAGTAGCATTCATGAAAAGAAGTTCATCTAACTATCTTTATTCACAGGCAGCTAACAGTTTCCCTCCCCCTCCCCTCGCCTCATTTCCCCCACTTCCTGCTAGTACCAACTATCGTCAGTCTAGAATCCCTCCACAACATTACTTTCCTCCTCAGCTCCACAAAAACATTCCCCCTCCCCCGCCTCCTCAACAAAATATTTTTCCATCTTATTCACAATACCCATCAACAAACTCTGCACACCCACTTCCCCCCTCCCACCATAGCACCTATCTACATCCTGACATAATTTCAGAAATAATAAACCAGGTAATCAAAGCCCTCATTCCCATAATCAACAACCAAATTCAATTAGCTCTTGCCTCACATCCATATATGTCCCAGATCCATAATACTCAAAATAATCAAGAAAATGTCCCAAAATAAATTTTCGTCTCTCACTCTCCTAAACTGGAATATAAACGGAATCATCCCAAAATCAATTTTATAAAATATCTTCTAAATAATTATAATATAGATATTGCTTTCATCACCGAAACGCACCTCACACCCAAAGATAAGGTTAATGTTCCGGGTCACTTGACGTACAGATCCGACCGACCTTCTCGAACTGCAGCAGGAGGAGTAGCTATTTTCATTAAAAAACGAATTCGACACGATCCTCTGCCACCGTTTATCACCCCAGGACTTGAAAATATATCAATAGCGCTACATCAATCACACGATACGCCAATTACATTAACTGCAGTATATAAGCCTCCTAATATCCCCCTGAAACAAACACACCTTAATACTCTGTTTTCTAACCCAACTACAACCATAGCCATAGGCGATTTCAACGCCAAACATGCCGCATGGGGATGCAGAACATGCACCCCGAATGGAAATTTCTTACTCAGATATGCTATCAATAATAATTTAATTATATCTGCTCCACCGGAACCCTCACATTATCCGTATAATCGCCGCATCCTTTCGGATATCCTAGATATTGCAGTTTGCAAAAATTTTACGAAACCGTTATTTCAATCAGTTCTAGCAGAATCAAACTCGGATCACTGCCCGGTGCTTCTATCCTGCGATGCTAATCTAGTAGTATCTAATCACCCCAATCAACGTATCCATAAGAATATCAATTGGAATCTATTCGAAGAGTATCTTTCGACATCTACCCCATACCACCTTTCTTAAAAACCCCAGATCAAGTCGATTCAGCTATTTTCTTCTTCGGGAACACCATCTGCACGACAATAAGTACGGCTACACCCAATTACAACCTCCAGAGGCACCCCCCATCAAATCCGCTTCCACCCAACATCCTGAATCTTATTAGGCATAAGCGATATATAAGACGACAATGGCAAACTCTCCGGCTACCCCAATTAAAAACCGCGTTAAATAAGATGACGCAGAAAGTTCACGAGGAGTTAAGTAAGTTTCGCTATCAGAACTTCCAAAACCTTCTTCAAAATATTGATAAAAACTCCAATACTTTGTGGAAACTCTGTCGTCATTTCTCCCGTCCCAACCAAGCAATCCCCCCATTATCAGCCAACTCTGAAATCGCTTACTCGGAAGTAGACAAATTATAAATGCTTGCCAACCATTTCAAAGATGCTTTCTATCCCAATACTTCTACTGATTTGAATTTCCAAAACGTGGTAGAGGAATTTGTAAGATCCCCATTCCATACAGCTCCATCACCAATTAGTTATATCTCTCCCGCTAATGTCAAACAAATAATTAAGAATACAAAAAAAAATCTTCTCCAGGAATAGACGGTATCCCCAACATAGTTCTAAAACATTTACCTCCTCACTCCATTGCTTACTTAACTGTCATCTTCAACAGTTGCCTCAGAATAGGCTATTTCCCGGAAAGCTGGAAAAAATCCATTGTAATTCCAATATTAAAACCTAAAAAATCTCCGAAACATCCCTCCAGCTATAGACCCATAAGCCTTTTACCCACTCTGTCTAAAATCTTCGAGAAACTGATCCTAATCAGACTTAACAAATTTCTTCAAATTACGAAAGCTATTCCTCCTTTTCAATTCGGATTCCGCCCTCTTCATTCGACCACCCACCAGCTTCTCAAAATAGTAGAAAACATAGGACAAGCATTTCAAAATAAGCAGTACTGCTCTGCAGTCTTTTTAGACTCCGCTAATGCCTTTGACAAAGTCTGGCACACAGGTCTGCTCTACAAATTAAGGAACCAAGGCACTCCCGATTATCTATTCAAAATCATTAGCAGCTTTCTCGAAAATAGAAGCTTCTCGGTGCGAATAAATTCCTCACTCTCTGCCCCTAAAATAATTCAGGCCGGAGTACCTCAAGGCTCACCTCTCTCCCCAACCCTCTTCAATCTGTACACAGCAGATATACCATGTACCACAACTTGTTCCACAGCTTTATACGCAGATGACACCGCGATATTCTCAATACACCATGATCTTTCAATAGCAATCAACAATTTACAATTACACGTCAACACTTTCTATGACTGGGCAGCAAAATGGCGCCTGCACTTAAACGCAGCAAAATGCGAAGCTAAAATCTTTGCACTCAAAAGAATAGCCAACCCTCCTACACTCACAATAGGAAGTTCACCTGTTCCCTGGCTCCCATTCAACAAACCCATAAAATACCTAGGAGCAATCCTAGACACCCGTCTCACGTGGAAACCCCACATTACCCATAGGCTGAACCAAACTTATGCTGCTCTCTTCAACCTATATCCACTCATTAACCGTAAATCAGCGCTACAAACTGATATAACCCTCCATATTTATAAAACTGCACTTAGACCTTCACTAACATATGCCTGCCCTGTTTGGGGAGGTGCTGCACAAACAAACCTAAAAGGGCTTCAAGTTTTCCAAAACAAAATCCTCCGAACGTTGGTTAACGCACCGTGGTATGTATCCAATAATCAGCTCCATAGAGAGTTGAACATCGATACCATTACCCACCACATTTCATCATTATCAAAAAAATTCTTCTCCAACCTAAACCTAGTTCCCGGTGCCAGACTTTACCAACTGGGAAAATCCAGTAATGGTCCAACCAGAATCAAATCCTGCCTTCCCAAAGATCAATTCAGACCTCCGTAAACATCATAAACACGTAATCCTAAGCTCGCTCCCCGCCCCCTTTCCCACTCCCTTCACACTACTGCCCTGTGCATAAGATCCTCATAAATGAGGTTCCCAGAGGGGATTCCCTCTCACAAGTGAGATTGGGTTAAGTTGGTTTATTTTGCAAGTACCTCGGTGCTTTTTCAGTTATTATGATATTATTTGGTTAGTGTTTGTACTCAATTTCAGACCTGTAAAGTGGTTTATCCACTGTTCGGGTGCAATAAAGGGGAAAAAAAAAAAAGGTTGTGGGATGAACTACATATAGATTCTACGGAGATGACTATTTCTGCTTGTATTGTCTAATTTCTTTGGTATACGGTGAGTTCTTACGGCATCTTTGCATTTTTGAGGCATGTTTGCGCTTAACGAGTTGATAACGTATATTCGAAATTTATCCCAGTTGGTGAACTTGCTACACAGTTTAGGTGGTGATCTTTGCTCAATAACATACGAACAGATTGTCATCTCTACTGGCGTGTGATCGAAACTTAGGTCGCAATTGGTTTCAATCTCAATTATATTCGTTGTTACTTCTTTTTCTAAGAAAAAGTCTAGAAGATCAGTTATTTTATTAAAATCAGTGCGCCAGTATGAAGGTTCTCCAGTTGATAGTGTCATTACGTTCAATTTGTTTGTTACTTTGAGTAGGTTCATCCCCCTTAATTTATTGAGCCTTTAGCCCCACTGTACATGTTTGGCATTGTAGTCTTCGACGGCTATGAATCTCCTTCTAAGTGTTTTTATAAGTGCAACAAATTCATCTTCTGTTATTTTATGTTTCGAAGGGCAATAACAGCTGTTAAGTTAGTGATATGCCGTTTTCTGGAACCATTACGGAAGTAGTTTTTTAAAATTTATTTTTGATCTGTTCAACAATACACTTCTTTCAGAGGAGTTAATTTTTGCCAGTTCATTAACATTTGGTTATTAACCTAACTGCGGGTTCCCGTCGGATAACTAAGAAATTTGAGTTTAATAGACTATTATAAAGACATAACATTACATCCCCAAATTTTATTTTTACTGTTTAGAACTCCTATGATCATAATTTAGCAGTTATAATTCAATAAAGCTTCATTTATTTGACGTGAGAATAATTTATTAGGCGGTTTATAAGGTACTATTATTAATTTATTTTGTTTGTTAACATTTTCTTATTTTATTTTTATTTATTTAGTCAAAAAACAGTCAAAAATTGTATGTGACGTATGAGGGAGAAAATCACCTGCGCACGCTTTCTTGAGTTTCAGAATCCCTTCCCAACAATTTAACTATTAATAATTGAAAGATGAAGAAAAACAATAATAATAATAATAATAATAATAATAATAATAATAATAATAATAATAATAATAATAATAATAATAATAATAATAATAATAAATTTAAAAAAGCGAGAGATTAACATTTCAAAAACTAGATATTTTCGTTGCCGAATTATAGAAAACTTATTTGTAACGGTAAACGAACGAACAGATTTGATTTTCTGTATTGCTAACAAAATAGAAACTCATCCTAAGCTCTACTACCACTACAAGCAAAAGGAAAGTTCAACAAAACGTGCGCATAGTGAAGCTACATTTACGTCCAGAAGAAAATCAAGGGGCCATCTCAGCATTTGCTCAATGGATCAGGGAAACTGGACAAAATCCTGATCGAGATGGGGGTCATTGACCCGGAAGCTGAAGTACATTACTTGTTACAGGCATTTAAGTCTTTTTTTTAAATTATACAGTGCAAATGTAAACTAATTCATTATACTATATCATGGTTTTGTTAAAGTAAACATTATTTCCCTTTTTGAGGATCAGTGTAGTCTCTAATTGTATAGAAACAGTTTTGCAGCAGAAAAGATTTCACTTTTAACTTAAATTTGTGTACCAATTTTAATTGTTTAATTGCATCTGGCAATGCGTTGTAAAGTAGCGTACATGTATTATATGTGGATTTCTTGTAGTGAGCTGTTGATACTCACACTTGATGAACATGATTTCTACGTCGTGTTGTAACTATAAATATCAGTATTACATGAAAATATGTTCCCACCGTTAAGTAAGTCAGTTTTGACAAATACTACAGATTCGTAAATAAATAGACGAGGCAATGGTAAGATTCCAAGTTCAATGAAAAGAGGCTTGCACGGATCACGTGGATGGGATTTTTTCATTATTCGGATAATTTTCTTTTGCAATCTAAATGTCTGGGAACTAAAGGATGAGCTTCCCCAGAATATTATGCCATATCTCAGGCGGGAATGTACATTTGCAAAATACACGCAACGAGCAGCATGAAGGCTGACAGAATTATGTCACTGCAGCGCCTCTGACCGGGAGGTCCTAAGTTCGAGTCCTAGATGTGTGAGTGCGAAGGGAGTGACATTTCCAACAAAAAAATCATTATGCAACGCCGCAATGCCGAAATGCTGTAACTCCGTGTAATGCACACTAAACGCACACAGTGAGTGACTCGGGCGAGGCTGTTTAATAGATGATTGTGATAAATAATTACCCGGGCAGATCCGGATATTCTTCTTCGTCACTATCATTGATTAGGCTGATATCCTGTCCCGTCTTCACTCCAACTATCCTTTCTTTACACATCCTTTTTCTCGTCTTCCTACAGGTTTATAAAATAATATTGACTTCGTTATTCGTGTGTTATCCATTCTATTTAAATGTTGTATCCAGCATTGTTTATTTTCTTTAATACGATCATTCATGTAAAAGATATTTAGATCAGATCTAATCTTCTCATATCTTATTTGATCTAATATCGAGCAACCTTTCACTCTCCTTAGAAATTTCATCTCTGCTGTATGCATTCTGTTGTTGCTATTTTGCTGTTAGACTCAATTTTCGCTTCCATCTAGTGCTGCCATTACTTTATAAAATTTCTTTCTAGTTTCTTTCATTGTTTTATTTTTTAAAGTTCTATGAATAGTTCCACACATTATTTGATATATATTTTGTTTATTTTGTATATCATTTTCCCTTTCATAGGATATTTTTTTCCTAGGGCTTTTATCCAGCCGACAGTCGGTTGCCCTTTACGTCCCGAAGGGACGCACATTCGACCATACACTAGACAAACACTTGCGGGCTCCTCTGATCTGGGGTCAGCAGAACGCGAGGCCCTCCGCGACAACACACACACAAAGTCAAGGGACAAACAGTCATGTCCAAGGCGGGACTCGAACCCGCGACCCTTCGGACCGAAGCGCTGAGTCGGTACTCGCTCTTAGCCACTTCGGCCATCCAGGTCGGCTCATAGGATATTTACTCGGTAAAATACTATAAGTAAATGGCGTCTTGTATTTTGCCTAGGAGTGCAAGGTGGCGGCAGTGCAAGGTGCAAATTTTTGGTAATTCCAGAATTAGCCGGTTAATGTTGGATAAATCCGTTGTAGGAAATGTTTCGACCCATTCATCAGACTTAGGCTGATGAGGTTCACATTAGCCAATATGGGGTGGCTGTGGTATGTGGAGTACGTGATGGTAACGAGAAATAACAGATGTGATAAACAGGAATCAGAATGCCGATGAAATTTCTAATACTAGTGAGAGACAAGATGTGTAGTTTTCAGAATATTGTTTCAAACAGCCAGGCAATGTACGAAAGGTTGACTGAAATTTAAAGTTATTTCATAGAAACTCTCTTGAGTAGGACTACATGAATAAATTAAATGCAGAATGTATTTTACTATCTATTTTTCACTACTAATTTTCTGTTTGATAAGAAATTATAAGTTAGTAGAGAGTGATACCATAGAGAAAAAAATGAAAATAGTATTGAATTTAAAGGAATTATGATATACTAGAAAATGAAATAAGTTTGTACATGCAGAAAAAATATCTCTTGATCTTTTTTATTAAAATATTTACTTTACTCAACATAATAAGAAAGATTTCGATGGCTTTCTCTTTAGCGAAATGTTGATCGAGAATGAAATGCGCAACCTCGTCAATTTCAGGGGAATTGTCTAAAAGCATATGTTCTGTCATATTTGAATGATTTTCATGGAACTTGCCCTGTCTTCTAGAAATACATGTCTTGGTAAACTAGTTCTTAGGAAGATCAGTAGATCCGCAACTTCATGTACGATAACACTATCTGTCCTTTTAGTTCTACATTGGATGATATACAATAGTGACTTTTCTGACAAGCACTCTTAAGAGAAAAACTAGCGTAGCCGAGCGAGAACTCTCGCATGTTAAAACCCATCCTCTTCCCTATTTTTCCGTTTCCATATAAAGCCTATAATATATTGTTCTCTTCCAGACCCTCTTATCCTCAGTCACTTATTCTATATGTCTCCTTGTAATTGATAAGAATACAGTACTTCCTGGTCAATACAAATTATTCTCATTTAACGCTATTACCGAACAGAGATATACACCCGTGTAATTCAAGTTGAATATCAAGTAATTAATTTAATTTCACATCAAGTTGTAGATTCTACAGGCTCTGAACAAGTGTGGTAGAATTGAGAAACGTCGAACCTGCAAAAATGTAATAGAATGTTCAAAAAAATCTCATCGCGTAGATTATGGTGGGTGGAACGTTTCTTTGAGGCCTCTAGCCTCAAAATTGTAGTTTCAAAGGGCTTAAAATGCTTCGTTTAGGAGATATTTAACCATATATATTCAAAAATCTGACCGAGAGTTCCGGATTGCATTTGATATGAATATTTAAACGCATTTTTTAAACACATCCTTCATATATTTGAAGTCAAAGTGCAATTCACCACGTCTCCGTGATATTATCTTTCTGTAGAGTCCTCATTTAGTGGCATGTGAGAGCCGCAAAAGGTATGTATACCAATGAAATAATATAGGAGACGATTGCTATAATCTTTATGGTAACAGTTGAAAGATAAGTTTTGTTATTATTAATTTTGAAGTAAGAATTCTCCTTTGTTTTTCTCAACAATTCCACATTTTATCAAATTCATATGGTATTCAAAACATGTTTCCCTTGACGAAAGATGAGTATAGCACTAAACATCGCCACTTGTACGACACTTAAATAACTTCCAACAGCAGTACTATTAACAAATTAATCTTAAGATTATTATATATAAACGACCTAAAAAGTTTAACACTAAAAAAATACTTCTATAAAACTGGTATAAACAAATATTCACTGAGTGTACAGAAATGCCGCAAATGAAAATACTTTATATAAATACAAAACTAGGAAATTTTATTCCCTTTAAGATTGGGTGTATTCATTGAACATAATCACATATTAAGCAGCCTTACCCACACGACCACTGTGTCAGCACCGTTGATATTACACGGAGTATGTGCATTGCGGGTTGCATAATGTTTTTTTTTTATCACTCCCCATTCACTCTTCTAGGGGTGTCTTACCCCTACAGTATTATTTGCCCCATTGAAATTCCCAATTAATAATGTATACCAAGTTTCATTGAAAAAGCATTCTTACCGCATTGAAGAGTTTGGCTGGAAAACGAACTCACACATCCATTATTTTTATATATTAATATTTTCGTCAATTGGTCCATTTGTGAGGCAATTTTACACCAACAGTGAGAAAAATAATAGTATTGAATGTAATAATAATTACATGCATTATAGGTTGTTTGTAGCATCACAAACATGTATAGGTTTGCACACATTTTAAAGAAATGAAAAAATAGCATTTTATCCAAATACTGAGCTCGCTTGGTAATTGGTATCGAAAAAATCTTTCTTACAAAAGTTGTAGGAAATTTTATCCTCTTTAAAATTCAATTGAATAATTTTTATACAGAAGAAACGGGAAAAATTCAGAAAAATACCGTTTTTTCGAGCCTCCCGGAGTGAATACAAAGATTACAAGGTCAAAAATTTCAGGTTTTAACTAGAGCCTGGGTACATACAAAATATCCCAAGAAGTTTTTATGACATTTTCCAGGTAACACCCGTTTTTCAGTATCTATCGACCAGACTAAGCGTGGCCGAAAGCATTTTCAGACCTAGTATGGAATGTACTTTCGGTACATTTTCTGGCTACTGAAAAATGTGAAACTTCATATTCGAAGATTGTAAACTTAACTTTGTCGAATGAAATTATAGAATCCCCCAATGCATTTCGTAATTTTCTCGACAAAATTAACTATACTTGTCATAAAATATAATACCCGTTACGAAATTCATCGAACATGTATATTTGACTTGTCTCCTATCTTGTTATCGCTGATAAACATACGAGTCCGATGAAGTACAATGATACAAAATCTCATCTAAAATAGTAAATTACCAAAGGGAACAATTTTATATTCACATCTGAACAGTAATTGGAAAAAGAGAGATAATCTTGAACCTGATCAACCAGGATACGAAGGTGATTGTGCAAGTCACTTCGGTTTGCGGATTACCCCGTATCTCGATTCCATGAAACATTGATTTGAACATTCGCAGTCTGTAACTGTGTAACGAACGATACCAACATTTTCCGAACGATACCAAAATTTTCGAACGATACCAACAGCGATACAGAATCACCAGAATATCGAGTCAGAAGAACATATTAGAATAAAACATGTGTTACAATAAATAATAAGACCGATAAAGGTCCACCTTCTCCCCAAACCACACTACAGAGAATCAGTCCTTTTCAACCAGATGACCGAGAGAACGAGCAATTTCGAAGGGTCTGCGATGAATTCCGAGGGCATCCAAACGAAGCAATGCGACCGACGCGACGCCAACGCTGATACCACGCGCGGGGGGTGGGGGGGAGGCGACTGCGACGGAGCGGCGGCGGCGGCGGCGGTGTTCGGAGGGCGGACGAGCGTGCATTCCGGCGAGTCTGGCGGCGGCGGCGGCGGCGGGGCGGTGGCGGCGGCGGCGGGGCGGTGGCGGTGGCGGCGGGGCGGCATCCGCCCCCCGCCGCTCTGCGCCGCCGCTTGGCTGCCCGGTCGGGCGGCCGCCGGCCTTCGGAGCGCGGCGATACATCATACGCGGCGAGAGCCCGCCGCCGCCCCCTTTGAAGCGAGCCGCCTGCGCCGCCGCCTCCGCGCGAGCAAATCAGCCGACACGACACCTCGCGGAGCTAACGAGGCTCCGGCCCGCCCGCCGCCCGCCACCGCTGCCCATCGCCTTCGCCAAACACTGCCCACAGGGAGCGCCCTGCTGCCCGCCCCCCACCGCTGCCCTCTGCGCATTTGCATCTTCCACTCTCGATTGTCAGCCGTCGTATCGCGCTGTCCCATCTTCACCCTCAGTCACTCATCTCCTTCATCCCCAACGTCCATGTCCTCTTCACTCCTTTTATCTCTGTCACCATTTCTGTTCACATGTCTGATTATCTCCCTGCACCCACTATCGTCCCCCTACATTTCTGTAGCCGCCTCGTGTCACCTACCGCTCAAACAAGCACCGTCAAAATTCCCTTCCCCGCCTTCCATTATTTTCTCCACCTACCGTTCTGGTGTGCGTTCAATTATTTGTTTCTATTCCTGCCGTTCAGAGAGTATTATGACAGTACCCATCTCGAACACCCATCGTCGCCCGTATCCGACCTTCCCCATATCCGCTTTCCACCACCCGCTTCTGTCCGTTGCCCGTTCGCGTCCCGGCTTCGCCACCGCCTCCACATGCACCACCCACTGCCACGCTGCTGCCTTCCGTTGCCGCTGCTCGCTCGACCGGCCTGCCGCCGCCCGCCCGACTGGCTGGCTCGCCGGCTATCATTAGCGACGATTACTTAGATCCCTGGAGCGTCTCCGTCGTTCTGCGGTTGACACTGACATGCGACAAGTGGACGCTCCGTTCTCATCAAGGCTTTGTCGTCCGGCGGGCGGCTTTCCGCGGCCTGTCGTTCCGTCGGACGGCCGCGATGCCGCTTCCAGAATGGATGTGTAGCGCGAGATTCCGCTGGCGTCCGGCCAGGAGAGCCCGCGTTCGTACCTCCGGCGCGGCGCGGCGCGGCGCGGGCTTAGAAAAGGGCGTTGCCGCCTTCGCCGCCGCCTCGGCCGCCGCCTCCGACGCCGCCCCGCCGGCTGAAAGATACCGCGTCCGGGATGTCAGCAATCTTTCAGGATGAGCAACGTGCGACCTTCGCGCTTCCCCGGGCGGTGAGGCTCAAACGCTCGATGTTTATTACCCGCGGAGAGGCGTATTAACAATACGTGTCGAGGGACGCCCCTTCTTAGAGTCCAGAGTAAATCATTGGATGCTCGATTCCCGACTTTCCCAGAATATTTCAGCCGTCGGGATGGGGTTGTTAGTTGAACAATTTCTATGGATTTTCAGTAAAGTCAACTTACGATCAAGAGCAATTTCATAAAAAATAAATTACTAAATCCAATGATTTCTAATGAATCTCCTGGGATGTCATCGAATGATATTTAACAAATGATATAAATAACATGGACTCTACTTGGAACAAAAATTTAACAGTTGTTCAGAATGTGAAATAAGGATTATTTCAAGTTTAAAATTGGGATGGAACTTAAGTTCATTTTAATGTTGAATACTAGGGGAAACCGTCAAAAATAACCACACGAAATCGAACTCCTGTATGAGTAATTCATTGTTATGAATAGTAGAATACAATTAAATTCCTTTTATACAAAATTAATATTTTTCCATTTCAAAATTTATTTTACTATCAGTGATATATTCTTAAACAAGGGTCCTATTGTGGACCGCGGAGGTATTTTAAACAGACCTTGAAGGAGACACGAGAAATTGACGGCTATATGCAATCATTGATTGCCACGTTGCCATCGTTGCCACAACCATTGGTTGCCACGTCACATTGAGCATTAGAATTTACTCCCTCTGAGATTTGTTGCAGTCGTTTAGTCTCTCTGCTGTTTCTGATTCGTAGGGTGTGTATCGACTATTTTTTCTATCATTGTTTTCCCCAAAATCGCACGTACGTGCGCGCAGAACTTGTGAGCGGGCAACTTCCATTATTCTGCTACGAGAGCAGGGAGGTCTCTTCAGGGTTGTCCTCCCCTCTCGGTCGTATTTTTGTTGAATTTTTTCCTCATTTATTTGTGTTTACAAAATAATTTTGTACTATGGCATACGTACGTCGTAATAAATATTGTTAATTATTTCATTACTTGAAAGTGGATTTAATTAGTTGAACCTACCTTTACAACACAGCTTCTGAACCTCTTCCCTAATCACTAACATTGAATATTCTGAGCACGCGTTCCTGCCATGGATATTTAATCCATCTTCGCAGATCTCGAGTTCCGAAGCGTGCGATTGTCAGGCCTGTGCGTGGCGTCGACGCCCTGCACAAATGTGGAAGAGCGTTTGCCGCACTTCATAACTCCCACTCATTCTGCAAAACCAAATTGCGCGCCGCGAAAGCTACCGGTCGATTTTAAATTTTTTATTGTTTATGGATAATTTCTATCCGAATTTTTTATGTATATCCTTAAAATATAAGTAATAACATGCAAAAAAACAAGTTACTATCTTGCTTCACTGGGTCAAACTTTACCATACAATGTCGGGGTCACAGAAAATTATGTTATAAATTCGTTTCAATAGTTTTTTCTATGGTTAACTAATTATTTGAGAAATTATTTTAAACAAAGGCCCAATTTGAAAAGTGGTTATTCAGGAGATCAAATGTCAAGATGACTTCACTAAACAATGAAACTCGTTTACTAATGAAAAACAAAAGCAATTTTTTGTCAGTTTCTTAAGGCTTATTATTGCTTGTTTTCTACCAACAAAAAATAATGTTGCGAAGAAAAGATGTGAATTTTATTCAGAAACTTTTCATCAAACATTGCAATACCAAGAATCACTGAACATGTCGCTATTTGACAGTAAAAAACTGGAGTGTATATGTTAACAATTGTCCATTAGATGACACAGACTGATATCAACACTGTGAGAATCTCTCTTTGACTACACATTTAGCAACGCCGACCGTCTAGTGGATGTACAACGCCACGTACAAGAACCAGACGTGACAGTGATGAAAACTTGTGTCACGAGATTGCAATGCAATGTGATTACAGGTAGACTATGTGATACAAACGTTGCTCGAATTAGCAACCCGGGAAGGAATACGTCTGCTCAGACATTTATCACAAGCAGAGAAATTAAACAAGGGTCTAGTGGCACAAGTCAATACTAGAAATAAAAAGCACGTCAGAATAAGTAAATTCAGACACATTTCAAAATTTCAATACCCTTTTAATCTTAAAATAATTATTTTGATGAGTAGTGTGACTCTTAATAGTAACTGACGCGAAGTAAATCTTCCGCTGAAAGTATAACATTTCAATATATATGAACGGTCCAACATTGGTATGTTGTTCGGCACCAAATTTCATGAAATCCACATCACAATGTCACATACGATAATAACATTAAAATTACATTTCACTTCATGCCGCAAGAGGTAATAAATTCCATCAGTTTCCAAAATTCTCTAAATACATTTTCTTTTAAATTCGGTGTAACAACAAAGGACTGAAGAAAGTTCTTACGCTAAAGAAAAATGTAGCAGAAAAGGATTTTCATCTGAATTATGGAAATCAGAAAACACAAGTATGCCTCCAAAAGCGGAGAGTTTAGATATCTATTTAAAGAGGATGTTTAACATTTTCTCCTTTTGAAAGATTCAGTAAAACAGAGATAGTTTTTCAGACGATTACATCAGTACAAAATCTTTCTCATTGAGGAAAAAAAATAATTTTGTGTGATAAATTAATGACTTATAAAATAATTTCCAACGGTCATCAAAATTATGCAACAATTTCCTCCTATCAAGCATTGTTGTTTTAGAAGAGAAGTTGAAGAGAGTACATGTGGATTCAGTTACCCAAAGCAGAACCATTTCCGTAAGAGTCTCTACTAATTCATTCCTATGGAGGCCGTAACTCAAACCTTCAAACTCATGTCACAGCTACAGAGCAAGCTTCTGATGACGATAACAAATTTCAATACGAAGACAATGACGAAAAAATGACAAAATGCGGCGACGATGGTGTAAGCGGTGGCGATGGTGTAACGGTTAGCGTATCGGATTGTTTGCGGGTTCGAACCCGATCGAAGCCGTGGATTTTTAAGGGCGAAAAAATCCTTCGTACGCCTTCCTTCGGAGGGGAAGTAAAGCCGGCTGTCCCATGTTAGTACATTTACTGCATGTAAAAGATCCTCAAGCCTAAATGACGCCTCTGAGCTAAATTCAAATCGCCTGTTTCGTCGCCCAAGTAATACCTTCTTTCTCCCATGGTTGGTGAAAGGAGTGTAGCGGAATTTGCGTGGTCAGACGGAAGAGCAGGCCTCATGGCCTGAGTCCCGCCACGTAAAATAAAGCAAATTCAATTCAAAAATGACGTTGGCAACGATGAGTATGTCAACAGCCACATTGACTATAAGGAAGTCTTTTTATTTTCCCCTCGTACCTGTCCCCCATTACCAAAACTTGTAATATACGCCAGGGACATTGACTCCAGGGCCAGCGGCGGCCGCTGCGACATCCTCGCCGAGGCGCGGCGCGGCCGTGAGAACGTGGCGGCGCCGCGCGGTCGGGCAGCCGTCCGCGCCGGAACGCGGCGCCGGCCCTCCCCAATGACACCGCGGCCGCATTAGAAACATTTAATGCATATTCGAAAATGGAAAACCCCCGGGAATGAATTACAACCGGCGCGTCCGTTTGAAGGTTCCGCGCGCCGCCCGGCGCGACCGCCCGCGGGGAGCGCCGGCCGAGAGGAGCGGCGGCGGCGGCGGCGGCGGCGGCGGCGGCGGCGGCGGCGGCGGCGGCGGCGGCGGCGGAGGCTGAGGCGGAGGCGGTGGCTGTGACGGGGGAGGTGGCGATGGCGGTGAAGATGGCGGTGGCGGTGGCGGTGGCGGTGGCGATGGTGTTGATGGTAGCAATGGTCTTGGTGGTAACGATGGTGGTGGCAGTGGCGGTGGCGGTGACTGTGACGGTGGCGGTGGTGGCTTCACGGTTTCAAGCATTGGAAGTGGTGGTGGAGAAGAAGAAGATGACGAGGACGGGGAGGAGGATCAGGAATAAGTACACTGCACAAAGCTGAGAAGATACTAGGTGGATATATGTAAAGATAGGGTGAAAATATCTCTGAGAACTAATCATTGGAACTGATCAAATGACAAAGCAACCGAATCAGAGAGAGAAAAGAACGTACAAACCAAAGGAGTGCGAGAATGGATAATAGAAGGCATCGAAGGAGAAAACTCTTCAAAGAAATACCGACGAAATGGGGAACTGAAAAACATTCAAAGAAGTTGGAAGGTAAGGAATACAGGATAAAATGGAGTGCAAGAAAAGAGAGCACATACGAAAACATTGATGAAAGTGGATAGCAAATAAAGCACTAACGTGTAAACACGAGTCTGGTTTGGTAGATTTGTTAGAGAAACAAGGGAATTAATTAGGAGAATTCACCAGGGGAAGAAAGATGAAATATAAATCTGAAAATATTAAACGAAAACGAAATCAAACCAGTGGTGACAGAATGGCACAAACTTTCCCGTACTAATTAGTTTTTTTTTTAATTTCCTTGGTCTAGGCTAGCTTTTCGGTATTCCCTCATCCTCTTATCAGCTACCGTCTATCGCCACGTAGATTTTGTTTTGGAAATCTTCTCAATTTTTCCTTTTACTAATGGTAGAAACGAAATATTACTTTCAGAATACTACAGAAGATTAAAACTTCGTCCTATATGGAAATTTTCGTTAAAAAATTTGGGGCCGTTTTTAAGAAAATGTCATTTAAGCGATATTGTAAATGGGAAATTTGAAGCTCTTTTTCACTGAAAAAGTTTCAGTTTTCGAAAACTGCATGGGAAGTCATTTCAAGAACTTAACATAAACAATATTGTATCCAAATTCCTGAAAATGTACGAATTAGCGGCGCAAGGAATATGTTTAAACAATGCTTGTAATTTTTGAAAAAACAAAAGAATACAGCAAATTGACATTCACATGTTGTACAGTGTGTGTAGCACTATCCGTACAAACGATTTGAAGTTAAACATTTTGGCATTTCTGAAAATACCAAACTTTCACTCACTTTCACAGAAAGAGTTTTCGAGAAACTACATACATAAGAATTTGAAGCAGTTTTTAAAAATAAATAATGAATATAAATCCATCTCGATCGGGTATTGGTCCAATTTACCTGATCCATGGAGCAAATGATGACCCCTTAATTTGCTTCTGGGCGTAAATGTAGCTTCACTATGCGCACGTTTTGTTGAGCTTTCCTTTTGCTTGTAGTGGTAGTGGAGCTTATGGTGAGTTTCTATTTTGTTAGCAATACAGAAAAATCAAATCTGCAGTTAATTTACCGTTACAAGTACGTTTTCTATAACTCGGAAACGAAAATATCTAGTTTTTGAAATGTTAATTTCTCGCTTTTTAAAATTTATTATTATTACTATTATTATTATTATTATTATTATTATTATTATTATTATTATTATTATTATTATTTATTGCTATTGTTATTATTATTATTATTATTATTATTATTATTATTATTAATCTTCCAAATATTAATAGTTAAATTGTTGGGAAGGGATTCTGAAACTCAAGGAAGCGTGCGCAGATGATTTTCTCCCCCATGTCACATAGTTTTTTATTGTTTTTGACTAAATAAATAAATAAATAAATAAATCCCTGATACCGTAAAAATTAATGACAAGAGAGTCATGTCAAAAATTAGCAATTGTGTAATTTTTGAAAAAAAACGATAGAACAGAGCAAAATCTCGTTTGTCACTAATAAGTATATTTAGCTCTATCCCTATGAAAAGTTTAAATAAAAAATTTGAGCCGTTTTTGAAAAATTCTTGTTTTTTAAATTTTTTTATATATCTCATATTTCACTCACAATTGTGCGAAAATTACTATAATGTTTAAAAATGTATAAGTAGTTAATGAAAGAGCTCATTATGTAGAACAAATTTTATTTGAGGGAAAAATCTCTATATTAAATATTGCAGTGGTAGGAAAACGCCGAAAAATTCAAACATTTGTAATTTTCGAAAATTTAGAGTTAATAGTGAAAATCGGGTCTATGCCATCATTAAATGTATTCAGCTGCAAGATGTATACACTCTCTTTTTTCGAAAAAATAAAGAAAAAATTCAAAGCCATTTTTGTGAAAATTTTAAAAATGTCCCAGGGGCTTCATTTAAAGTGCCCCCAAATTTTAAAGAATGTTTCTTGAACTTGCAGATTTTTGAGAGGGACCAAATCAACCGCGGAATATCAACTTTGGAAAATTATTATATATTAATTTAAGTGTTAGTGTTGTTCCCAGTCGAACAGAGGACGGACGTTTTGCTGGAAACAAATTCTTCAATATATAGGACCCACAAATCGGTCATTCTGACTACACAACGTGTTAGAGCAAATAATTTACTGCATATTGGAACAAGATTTATCCGCCCCACAATACGAGTTTTTCTGTTAAAAAATCGGCATTTTTGGTCACAGCATTACATAACTTTCTCTAAACTATGTATATTACTCCGTTTATATGTACGTACACGAGAAAATAAAAAGGGCTGGAAAAGCAAGTCAGAAAATTGGTAGAAAAAATAGTGGCTGGGCGAGAAACGCAAGGCAGAGTCAATCTGCTCGCAGTCAGGAAGGTCACGATACAAATAGATTTACAGAAAAGCAGTCAGAAAAACAAACAAGAAGTCTTAGTGAATGCTGAGGTGGGAGGGAGGGCACGGCAATGGCGCGGTGCGAGGGGCGTCGGGGGTGGCGGGGCGCGGCGGCGGCGGCGGCGGCGAATCAAACAATAAAGCAGGCGCGCGCGTCGGCGTCGGCGTCGGCGCGTTTGGAGGCCGGCGATGATGCAGAGGCGGGGCGAGTGATCTCGCATAACTCATCTCAATCTAATTGGATCGGTAGTACCGGACCCCGCCACTATGGGCGGCGCGGTTCTCTCGACGCCGACAAAAGAAAGCCGAAATGGTAAATATGTTTAACACTAGGAGGCAAGCGCTGCGCGCACCAACACACACGCGCGCGCGCGGGCGGCTCGCCCTGGCCCGACGCGGCCCCTCCCGCCGCGCGAGCAAAAAGACTCGTAATATATGAAGGAGCTTTTAAAAACCAACGTAATACGTGGGCGCGGGCTGGACGCCAGCGGGGCCGGCCGGGCCTGCCTCGCCGGCCGCGCGTCGGAGCGGCAGCAGGGGGCGAGCGGGCGGGCGGAGTGCGCGCCAACCGCATCCGCCCCTGCGACCGCGCGTCTCGCAAAGCTACTGTTCACACCTGATCGTACTTACACATACCCACTCGTACATACTCGTACCTGCACGCACCAAGTCGTACCTACATGCACCAACTCTTACCTAGGCACGCGAACTCGTACCTACACGCACCAACTCGTACCTACACGCTCCAACTCGTACCTACACGCTCCAACTCGTACCTACACGCTCCAACTCGTATCTACACGCTCCAACTCGTATCTACACTTTCCAAGTAATACCCACACGCACCAACGCGTATCTACACACTAACTCGTACCTACACATATCAATTCGTGCCTACACACTCCAACTCGTACATGCGCTCACGAACTCGTACCTACTCGCCCAAGTCGTATTTATTCGCTCCAATGAGTACCAATGCGAACCAAATCCGTCCTACTCGGACCTACACCCATCCACTCGATCTTACTCGTACTACTCAGATTGGCAAAAGTGAAATTCGCACGAGACTAAAAATTACATAGTGTACGTTTGTCATACGTTTTTTCTTCATTCATAGCGCTAATGCTTAGGTTGTTGGCGTCCAATTACCAAAATATATATTTGTTTTTACAAGGCAACTACGAAATGAATTGTAGTACAATTCTTGATGGAGTGCTTTTATCTTTTACGTCAAAATTATAAGGTAAAGGCATCCAAGGCAGGGCATTTAGACTCACAATCCTAGGTCGGCATGTGCTCAGAGAGAACAGAAATTCAAATAGCAATTCCAACGGAATGGCAAATACATCAATGGAGTAGGATATAATAGAGAAATAGGTTATGCAGGCAAATAGTTGTTTTTTTTTAAATCAGAAACCTTGAATTCTCTCTCAAAGTTCTCACTCAAAATGTAATTTTTCTCCAGTCTTGAAATACGAATCAATGAGATTTGATGCCTCTAGTAATGCAGTGAAACATTAAAAATTTACCGCAAAGTTTTGTTGTGTTTTACGGATTGTGTGTCTTATCCTGGTAATGTAAGAACAAGTTCTTTACGATATTTAAAATTCATTGTAGAGTTCCGATATAATAATAGTTTTTGGTATATTATTAGTGTGCATTGTATTATATTTACTCATAGAAAAATCTGAATACACACTGTTCGGGACTTTAAAAAAATGCAGTTAAATTCACTCGCTCTCTTCTTGTAGCATAGTGTATTGCTATGTAAGCACGAATGATATTTTTATATTGCCTAATACTGAATTCAGCGAGAGTCAACTCACTCTCTCCTAAACCACGCAGCCCATGACAAATGTATTCTATGAAGACAATCGTTCAAGAACAAGGAAATTCTCGGTATGACACGCAGCTTGGCAGGAGCGAATAAATCCCTCCAAAGCTTCGATGCCGCTCTCTTCGTTAGGTTTATCGAATTTTCAACGCTTATAAAAAGAAACTGACATTAATTCTTTTATTAAAGACTGAGAATGTTTTACTCTACAATGGTTTTTATTTATTTCTACTCTGCTCATTGGCTATCGTTTCAATGACATACATGCCCATAATATTAGTAAATGTTTTACCGAATTAGTTTTTTCTTAGCCCTCGTCAAGTGAATTTATTTCAGTTTGTAGTTCAGAGGATTACTATGTAGATGTTGATCTTCTATCTCCAAGAGTTGTCGACTTACGAACATTATATTCAGTGGCACACACGGCTTTCACGAGCAGAAACTACAATACAAATGCTTACCTTGGCAAGGTAAGGGATGTCTATTTAAAATTTTGCACACAGTTACAAAAAAAATTATACTCTCCTTTTGTGGTTCTCAAGTTGGCACAGCATTTACCATTTCCAGGAAGAGAACAAACGAGGATTACACGCAAAGGTTGTGGTTGTTCTACTATACTCGATCCGTCTGCATTCATCCTGGACGCCCTTATCAATATTCTCTTCCTTTGTATGGTTCTTGGCGCCTTCAAAGTTCCTAGAGCGTCAGTATTTTCATTTTTATAATGAGAAATCATATTTTTTCGAACCTAACCTAACCTAACCTTTTTGATTTGATAACTCGTATTCTAGGAAATTATTGTAAATGAAACGTGGAGTTTACGTAATTTACGGTGAATTTGAATATTGAATTTCATTTTTCAAAGAGTTTCCTTTTACCAAGCATTTACTTCTTTTTAAATTTTTCCAGTCAATATTTTACAAAGGATATTTTTTATCAGAAACCTACTGAAGAGAAACAAATGAACAAGTTTATTTTTTTGCCCCTTGGGTAAAAGACTCACGGCTTCAGTAATGTATGAATAATAAATATTCCCAGCGTACAAGTTAACATGAAGTAATAATATATCAACTGAATATTTCTGACATAAGCAGCTAATGGAGACTAGCAATATCAAAAAATTTACATTATGATATTGTGTTACAACTGCCAAACTTGTTTCTTTGAGTGGCCCACCACTTTCCAAACAGTTCTCTTTAAACGTTATACTATATACCAAAATTAGAATAAAGTGCCCAAATCTGGAATATTTTTTACATTTTTCTACAACTTTACAAATAAGCGAAAATTTGGAGACTAGTGTAGATAATGACTAAAGTGATTTATAAACATGTGTGGTTAATATTATTCACTTAAATCTATTAGAAATCCACGATATTTCGTAATTTAAAAGGTCAACATATATTCCCCATTTGGCGCACCCTGTTCCTAAAGTGGAATAGTGAATGTTTTTCTTCTTAGATAATAATAAATGCACTAGCGACTAGAGCAACGTTTATTTAAACAAAAATACGTATTTGATTTTTGGTACAGGCAATTCCTGCTGACGAAATTCTTTTTTGGATTAAATTCTTGGCTGTCCGGGATTAGCCGCGTCATGATCGATGGATCTGACGTTTCGGCCATCTTGTTGTGGCCTTCTTCAGAGCTATACTGCTGCATCAGCGCGGCTAATCCCGCACAGCCAAGAATTTAATAACTCCGGCCGCGGAAGCCTACGACTCTTTTTTGGATTACTTACACATAGGACATTAGCCCGGTTCTTACACTTCTGACACTGAGCCTAATCAGTTGAGTTCTTGGTCCATCCACCTCCACAGTACGGTATAGAATGTCAACATTAATATGTTAGAAAATGCAGCAATGCGGAATATTCTACATTAGGACAATGCTCATATTCCACATTAATGTTCCTAATTAGGAACACAGCGGCCATATTGCTTTCAATCTGTTTTGCGGTGAAAATCTGCATCAATATTTTTTTATATATTCAGAGATATTACTTTAGATATACAATTAACACATACTATATAGATAATTATTCTAATATTTATCACACTTGAAATACATTTTTTGTTTACTTAGTTTTCCAGGGCTCCAATATTTTTGTTGTGTTCTGAATAAAACACGCCCTGTCACTTCACTCAAGATCTTCAACTAAAAAAAAGTTACCTATGCCTGATCTCTTCAAAATAATTCCCAAATTTTGCCTCGAGACGACTCGCTGAATACAGATCCGATACTTCGGTATTTCACATTCGGTACGTATTCAACATTAGGAGACTTTATCCTATAGCTTATTTTCGTCTGCAGATCTAACATGCAGTCGTTACGCTATTTAACATTTCCCTCTTTTTCTCCAGTATAGTTCACCGCGTTGTGTAATTTTAAACAAAGCAGTTAATTTTTATAGGTACACTACCTCTCTGTTCTTTGACGCATACCACAATCACTTTGCTGTGTAATATAATGTGATAAGCCAAGAACCCGGTGTTTAGTTTCAATGATGGAAACGGCATCCGGCGTTAGTAATAATAGCTTTGTTTGCAAACTCGGAAGTCGAAGAATACGCGTTGTTAGGACAACCGATCAACAAAGTGTGATATTCCATGCTTGGTGTCATAGCGCTGTGCAGATGAATACGACCCCGAACACATTATATGAAGGTTTGAAGAGGGCATTGATAGCCGTGATCTTTTAGAAGGACGCAAGGATTCATTCTCTAGAAAAACATTCTAGTGAACACACGTAAGCGGTTGATGAAATGTGAATGGATTTTTAGCATAGGCTTGGTATTATGTAAATGATAGTGAGGCAGGAATTTATTGTTAGTTTGAGGTCTGAGAGCTTGATATTGTGTAAATTGTATTAAATTGTAATTGGGAATTTTATCAATATAATAGTTCGAATTTCGAAAACATAGAATCGATGTTTCGAGGAAATATGCATTAGGGTAGCTGGAAGAATTTTTTAATAAGTCCTGAATATAGTCAGCCGCGAGTACGTGTCTCATACGAAACACAGACAGGGAAAGTCACAAACGCGTATTAATTTTGTGTAAAATATTAAGTCCCATTAATAGCAAATTGTTGAGGACTTTCTGGAACATTAGTTTAGGCAAGGGCGCGAGAATTGGTATAACAAGAATTCCATGGACATCACTCTGCTAGTCAGCCGAGAAGCCATCAGTCAAGATATTATAGTAATCTTAGGAACTATGTTAAACTCATATGGTGTTTTAATGTTCTATATTGAAAATAATTCTCATGAGATCAATATAATTTGTAATATATACAAGAATAAATGTTAAATTTTTCTTGTTGAAAAAGGCTGAAAATTTATATTAGTTGTCATCAATCTAATAATTGGCTTCAATCAATAGAACTTCCAGGAATCATGATTCTGTATAGAATTACACGTCCACATGCCACAGGTAAAGAGTATGTTGTATGTCGAACCAATGATTAAATTGGATGTAAATTTAATAAAATAATGTTAACATTGAAAGAATTTGGGAACATAGCAGGGCAGCGGTAGATATAACAATATTAACAATAGCAGTGGAAGTAATTCCCGTTCTACTAATAAATGTTTGTTGAAATAGGATGCGGATTTGGCAATAGTCAAAATATAAGAGAAGAGACGGAAATAATTTCACAGTCAGTCTGAGAGAGAGAGAGAGAGAGAGAGAGAGAGAGAGAGAGAGAGAGAGAGAGAGAGAGCAATATTCTGGTATTTTGTTATTCTCTCATCTTCTTCTTTGTATTCTCTCTCTTTATCTTCTCTCTCTCATTGCAATCTCTAATTCAGGTTCAATATTCTTCATGACTGATATTACCTTGTCATTTCTCTTTAATAAAGATGCAATTTTTGTTTTAATCAGCTATACG
Source organism: Teleogryllus occipitalis (assembly GCA_011170035.1). Classification (NCBI taxonomy): domain Eukaryota; kingdom Metazoa; phylum Arthropoda; class Insecta; order Orthoptera; family Gryllidae; genus Teleogryllus; species Teleogryllus occipitalis. The sequence continues at coordinate 179,293 of BLKR01001834.1, read as the reverse complement.
TCATAACAAATATTTTTAAAAAGATGTTTGCATTTAGTAGAATTTGCCATTTAGCACTAAGTTTAACATTCTTGATAATTACAATGATTAATTTCCTCAATCCGTGCCTGGTTCGCCTGCATACATCCTGCAGTCAATAAAGCAGCTTGTATGATATTGTACTCTCTTTTCCTGAGCAAATGATAATACTGGCACTCTGCAATTACCTTCTAAAGCTTGCATGATGTGATGGCAGTGGTGGTCATGAGGTGTTATGTTCATAAATAGAAGTAACAGCTAACAACAGTTTATTTGTTCATAGTTTACTGTAACCAAAATTCAATTCGTACCAAATTCAGGCCAGATTATCATTTACAAGGACGAAACCAAGTCCATAGCACAGTCGTACCCAGTAGATAATCTCACATATTTACTAACTCTCTCTTCATAAACTCTCTCTACCTTACCGAGCTGTTCCCTCGTCTGTTATACCCCCTTCTGACGAAGACTTAATTTTTTGGTTAACGGCTCTCCGGCCATGCATATCTTCGCAATTGAGTTCTATGTCGCGCTTTTTGCTTCCCGCTTTTCCCCTGGTTGGTGCGCAAGCGCTTCGGTGCGCGCGCGCTGTTTAAATTACCCTCACGCCCACAGCATGAGAGATGAACGATGATGAGATGCGATGAATTATGAATGGAATGATGTTTAGATGAGGTACCTGGTGGCGTGGTAATACAACTGCAGGCATTGATGAAAACGCCCATGTCTAACGTGGAACTCGAACTCGAAGCCTTAAGGTCCGCTCACTTGGACGCAGCTCCGTAACCCTGCGCCAAGACGCGTGTAATACTCAAACTGCATTTTTAGCGAAATTAATATCTAATTCAAACCTTTTTTATTTGTAATCTGTAAAATGTTTCAAGTTGATTAAAAAATAGATGTGAATGATCGGAAGTAATAGTTCCTCATTGCAAGTGATTGGAAAAATTTAGTAAATTATTTTCTAGTTTAATTCATAATTATTGCCCCAAAAGGTTTTTACTTACGAGCGTGAGATGATGATACACTTTAAGTTTTATTCATTGATGACATTATTTTAAAAGTTATATTGTTGATTTATTTTTATTCGACGTGCTATGTCCGGTTATGTGAAATTGTAATGTATTGCCTTTCTCGAAACGGAGTAGAGAGAAAGTTATATAACGCTGCGCAAAAAAATCAGCAAAATTTCGACAGAAAAACTCTTATTCCTCAGCCCTGGTAATAAGAAGAGGATAAATCCAGTTGCTAAATTTTGATAAAAATCCTCTAACATGTGATGTAGGCAGAATCTATGTTTTGTGGGTCCTTGATAATACTAAAAACGAATGACGGCATAACGTCTGTCCGTCTTTGTCCGTCCTTCCGTCTGTCCGTCCGTCTGTGAACAACGCTAGAAACCGTTCATCAAATTTTTTTCCAAAATTGATATTCCCCAATCGATCTGGCTGATGTCGCGACCCCTTGAATTTGAAACCGATATTTTAATTTTGGGGGATACTTCACATGTAGCCCCAGGGACGTTTTCATAAGTTTCAAAAAATCGCTCCATCGTTTTTTATTAAATTTTGTTGTTTGGTAGTATCAAGTAAAGAACACTATAGGTCTCATTTTCGTTCAAAACTCTGATTTTTCGAAAATTGCAAAAGTTCAATTTTTTTTCGGTGTCTTCTTACATAAAGATAGATTTTTTCCTTTCATGAAATATATTCCTTCAATATAGATTTTGAAATAAGGTCATGTTCGAAAATTTGAGTACTTTTCGCGTTATTGTGCGTGAAAATCCGCGCGAGCAAATACGAGCTGTTTTAGCACCACTAGTTTATCGTGCATTGAAAATGTAGACAGCTTACAACTACAATACGTCTACATCTTTTTGCTTTCTTGCAAATTAATTCAGTTATGAAAATAATTTGATTTATTCATTCAATTCTTCAATCCAAGAATTCGTTTACTTTTGGGAATTATGATTTATTCTAATAATTACCAGGGCCTGTTGATGTTTCATGTTTAAATAGAAATAAAATCACCGTTCTTGCATATTGCTTGCTTGTCTAAACTTAGTTTCGCATTTCATTCAAACAAAGAATTTAAAAAAGTAATAAAATAAGCCTTAATTAAAATACTGCACAAAGCATTCATTTTCAAGCTTAGTTTTTAGGCCCTTGGTTGGGAATTTCTGCCTTCGCAATGCAGCCACACGTCTGGTTGTTACGCGATGACCTTAGCTGAGCCAGGGAGCGTCGGTGATTGCGTTAGTTCGCGCCTTCGCCGTTGCGCCGCAGCACCGCCTACGACTCCTCGCGACAACCCTACTCTGCCGGACAGCTTCTACTTTATCATAAACCTAGTTATAGAAAATTACGCAATGCTAAATACATCTAGATTTTTTTAGATTTTGACAAAAATACGCGTTTTAGAGTTCTCTGAGGATGAAAAAAAAATTTTCTTCATAAACAACCGTTTGTCCGTCCTCACGACAACCCTACTCCGCCGGATAGCTTTTATTTTATCATAAACCTAGTTAAAGAAAATTACGCAATGCTAAATACATCTAGATTTTTTTTAGATTTTAACAAAAATACGCGTTTAAGAGTTCTCTGAGGATGAAAAAAAAGTTTCTTCATAAATAACCGTTTGTCCGTCTGTGAAAACCATTAGCGAAAAAACCTACAGGATAAAACTTAATTGGATATGGTCTGATCGATATGTCTAAACTCGAGATCCTGCAAATTCGAAATGAATCTTTTAATTTTGGGGGTACTCCGCAAGAGGCCAATAAAACATATTTAATTTTGAAGTGTGAATTTAGAATCTAATTAGCTAGTGTCGAAAATTCTGCCACATATCAATTGATGCCTTAAGACACATAAGCTGACCTTTTACTCAGGCTGGGTGTGAAATGTTCATGGATTCGGAGCTCTCCCTTTTGAAGATTTTTGTAAAAAAATAACACAAAGTCGTAGTCACAGAACATTTATAATTGGATGTTTCCTTGAGCATTTACCAAGATACAGAATGTCATTCCATAAACACTCATAACAAAAAGAACAAACATTGTTTTGTTTTTTAATATTGTACAAACAAATAACCCAAGAAAAAACAAGTTTTCCTCAAATATAAACAAAACTTTGTTTTGTTCTGGAGACAATCATTTTATCCATTTACTAGTTTTCTTATGACTAAAGCAAGAATTGAACATTAGCACTAATCAGACTTCAAAAAGTAAAGAATGACATGACAGTGATGTAGTGTTTAATCAATATTATCACATTCCTTATTGCACTATCAAACTGGTGCTTAAGCATTAAAAACACAAATTGAATTATTATTTTTTTTAAGTGCAGCATTCATTGCAGGTTATTTTTCTCTTAAATGACCCTTAAAGTATATCTCACCTGGAGGACAAAAAATGAAGCAAGTGACTGTCTCTTCAGAACACTGTTCAGTCTCCGAGTCAACACCACAAAGACATTCAAACTAGAAAATAAACTACAAATGACAAACGCATTTTATCACCTCAGATATCAACATGAACCTATTCTTAAAATTACAAGTGTTTAAATGTTGTGCTGAAATAAATGTAGAAATGTAACACATTCTGACTCTTATATCATACTAAAGCTTCTACATGATCAGTACAACATGATAAATCATCTAGTCTTGTACACTTTAAGAGAATGATACAAGCAAAGAAGAAGCATAAATATGAATGTCTCATAACATAACATTTTAATCAATGCAGAATTTGCAATACATTAAAGTAAAATAATAAATATAATAACATTCTGTAATAACCTTGTTTTGTTCGAAAGAAAATGGTATGCACCACGATTCGTCCAACAAGACTGCCCTACCCCGAGCTTTCAAATTGGGAAGGCTGTGCACACTTTGTTGCAGATCAGCTGGTCTACGTGCCATTGAACAAGCCAACTCGGTTTGTAAGCGCCAGCATCTGTTTATCAAAAATAAACAATAACCTCTATTATGGTGACTATTACATCAGCACTGACATAAGCTTCATGCACTGTCTTCTTTTAAACATCTCTATTGAATGTTTATAGTTTCAATTTAACATAAGCTGTGTCTTTCCAACACAGTACATTCTATCAACAGAACTGATCACAACCTATAATGTATAAACAAAATGTACGGTTCAATACCTCTTTTCTCAAGATAACCTCACTCCACGACGACTGACTAACGACAAAAATCTCTCGCCTCCCTCCTGCCCCCGTGACGTCACAACGGACGGTAGGGAGACCCCCCTACCTCCTCTACACCCCTCTTGCTGGAGAAGCTGGTGTCGTCAGCGGCGGTGGCGGCGAATTCGTATGTCGAATATTTGAATGGTCACAAAGCAGATTTACATCTCGATATTGCAGTGCTATTTTTGACATTATATTGCCTGAATACTCTGCAACATGTATTAATCTATTAAGACTTCCGAACCTCCACTGTGTCAGGTGAGAGCAATATCAATTTTCGGTATTGCTTGCCAACCGCCATTGCGTAGCATTTTCTTTATCCAGAAGCTCTGGGCCATTGAAAAACTGACTGGTTTTCTTCAAAATACTTCATGTTGAGAGGTTTCATAACGTTTCATAAGCAACTTCATGCGGTTCACTGAAGATAGCACTAAAATATTTGAGGAATAAAAGGTTAAAACGTTAGAAGCATGAAAATTACTAGGGAATGAAATTTATTGTAATAAAAAATGCAAAATATGTACATACATATGTACTTATTTTTTCCAAAACATGTAAGAAGAAATAGAAAATATGTAAAATAAAAATTAATGATTGTGTTTAAATTGTTCTCGACGAGCATTTTCCGAGCATAGAACGTCGCCAATCAGTTCTTAACTATCATTCGCAGTGGCTGAAAGTATGTTCTACCTCTACAGAAGTAATTCTTTACTAGATTTCACCACACACAAGAATTTTATTCGAAATACAAAATACGTTCTTAGTGTACCTATATTACAATGTTTACGAGAGGCCAGTGTTCCAATGAATAGTAGTACCGTGTAGCCAGAGATGTATCGCGAGGGAGGGGGTTAAAGGGAATGCCCCAATTGAACAACGCGTAAGAAAATTTTCTGTAAGAAATATTTGTTAGTTTGTGCGAGTAACGATTGTGCTTCTGGAAATATGAGCAAAATCGTAGTTGAAATTACTTTTGTTTACGAAAATCGGCTCATTCTTGACTCTGAGTACGCAGTAAGCGGGAGGGGGTTGACAATTATGGCGAAGATATGGTGGTCATAGAAGCCCAGCTGCATTACATTTGATTTCTAAGGAACATGATTCCGTAACATATAATGCAAATGCGCATCTGAAATGTTTCATTTCTACGTATAAATATATTAAAATATAACGAAATAGGTAAAATATGTAAAAATATGTAATTATACCAAAATATGTAAAAATATGAGAAAATAAAAATTGTTCCTATTCATTCAGAATGTCTCGTAAACACTAAAAAATATTATTGAATGTAGGTATCTAGTTCCTGTAAAAACATGTAATTACATGGAAATCCGTTCCCTAACAATTACAACTATAATTTGACGTAAACGTTACAAACAATACGAAAAAAAGTGCGCTGTATTTTCACACTACTAAATTATTCGCACATTCCTGGAAATTGACAATCGCTGATTTACACATATTCTTTCAGTACAGAGAAATACATAAAAATTAAATATTTTACTATAAACCGAAATATTTTTTTATTTAAGAATAAAATTGTACTACATACTCGACTTACTTGATGCACGCCATGAACACACGCGTAAACGAAAATTAAAGTATTTGATTCCGCAGTCACCAAACCAGAGAATCATTTTTTTGGCCAGCAACACAACATAAATTAAGCCACAAAAGATAATCAAACTTAATTTATTGTAAACTTAATTTATTAACTTATTTACTGTATTAATGAAGGAAAAGGGAGTTGTATGTGGTGTGCTGATCTAGATGTAACTAAAGCAGATACATTTCTTGAATTTTAATTCTTGACACTATCTCGTAGTTCTCAAACATCGACGAAAAGCTGCGAGTTCCATTCGTCACTCCGTCATAGGATCCTCTTCCCTTCCGCCAGGCCGTATTTGTGGCTGTTCCCACTTTAACCTCGCGCCCCCTGCCTCGCCCACAGCGCGTCGTCCCCGCGCCATCTCTGCAGGCGATCTTCCCAGCCGATAGAGGCGGCGGCGCGGCACAGAGGCGCCCTTGTGCCCCGTTTTGTCCGTTTCGCGCGAGATGTTTCGCGTCGGGGAAATTGGCCGGCGACCCGCTCCCTGCGGCCACTGTGAACAGAGATATCCGAATGGTGCCCAGATCAATAATGCTTATTCAAACCAAACACAGCCCTCAAAAATGCATGCATAAGTTTAAAAAATGTCCCCCAAATTTCTCCTTCACATACTAAATGACATCCCATTACTCTCACCTTTCGCCTCTCAACTTCAAGCAAGTAGGTATCCAAAGTTTAATAAACGAGTTGTCTCACAAATCTAATTTTTACTTCCTCACTTACTAAACTAATGTACACTAACAATGCGCTAGTCCTAACAGCAATAATTTCCTATATCGCACATTTCCTCTCCTCCCACTAAAACAAATAAAAGCAAATACGTTAATGAGATCTCCAAAGGCACAAGCCAGACCCTAATGATCGGTGACCTGCATTCATAATTGTCAACTGTTTTATTTGTTTTTTACTTTAACACACACTTGTAAAGATTTTGGGCTGAATAGTTTGAACGAATATAAAACACACGAATGGTGCTATAAAAGCACATACTTTCTCGTATTATTTTACCTTTCGCAGTTTTAGAAAATTAGGAAAGTTCAACAACAATTAGACCTGAGTCATTCTTTTATTTCTTGTTCTATCCGTGGAAAAATCTCAAAAGACAATTTGTAGCAGTTTTTGAGAAAATATGTTTTTTATAAATTTCATTAAATTCAAGAAGAAAGTATGCAAAAGAGACTTGTTTTTTTTTTTTAAATTGTAGATGATGTTTACTAAAATTATATTTTTTGAAAACATCATAGTAGTAGAAAGAAGTTTAATACTTATGGGAAGCTTTATTCACTTTTTCGTTGCCAGGACCCGACAATAAGATTTTTTTCTGTCGAAAATACGCCGTTTTCCGGCGCACGCTCACAATTCTTTCTCTTCTTTCGAAGTCAGCCCGAGAAAGTGACAAAAAGCCCTCGTCCGCGGACGCGTGCGCGCGCGTGCGCATGTCTCGAGGACACCGCTGCCTATCAGATGCGGCGCCAGGCCAGGCGCTCAGGTGGTGTGCGCAGCGCGGCGCGGCGCGGCGCGGCGTTCGCAGCGACGGAGGTAATGGCCGGGAACGGAATGCCTGGCTAACGACCGTGTTTATTTGCATGTAAGACCGGTGCGTATTTTTAGTGCAAACATGTGCGATAATTTGAACCTACACTGAGAAAAATCTGGAGTTGCATGTATTTGCTAAGTTTTTTTTACGAAGGAAGTAGACTCGAAAAGAACGATATTTCCTTGGAAGTTTCCCGAATACGCGTGTGGAGTTTGTCTTTTCTCTTTCACATCATGTATATGTATTGCAATATAATATATTAAACTTATTTACTAGTGAAAAGGCTAATTTTCTAATAAATTCTGTTTACTCTCCAGTACCATGCATTAGAATACGTATATTCATTACCGCAATGTGAAAAAAGCGAGAAATTTTGAACGACATAGACAGACATAATGCAAATTTTTTGAAGTGGCAGCTCAAACGAAATTCTTCGTAGTATTGTATTACAATCATTGAAATTGTATGTAGTACAGTTGAATAAATTTGATTTCAGAGGATTACACGTTTTTGAGTCTTTAGATAATAAAGTCGTTGTGTTAGAAACAATATCAGCAACAATAACGACAACAACAAAAAATTATGGTATATCATAGAAAATAAAAAAATCAAATAATACAATAAAGAAAATCGAAGAAGTACTTGGATATAAAATAAAAGTTTGAATTTTCCATATAAATAAACGCGAAAACTACGACTTCTAATAACAAATGAACTACTACAATCATCGGAGGATTTTCTGAAGATACTGCAAGTAGAAGGGAGACCCTTTCACCTTGGGTCAGAAAGTGCTTCTTTCTCTGAAAAGAATTTGAATTTTTTGTGCTCTAGTGAAAATCGAAACTAATCTTTTATTATCGTGATATTTGCATAATTTTCTACTTCATTTTTCATTTTAAAACGTCATTTTAAAAACATTAGTGCGGTACAAGGTAAAAGATACTCATGAACGTTGTACCTCTGGTCACCCTCCTCATTACAAACAAGTAATTAGGAAAACATTGAGGATATTCATGAATACTAAACATAGGACAGCACGTATAAAATTTATTATGAAACGTAAATTCTACCTAAGAAACTTGAGTGATTTTCGAATAACTTTCCTTTTACATCTTCTTTCTCCTTTAGCATGAGGATGTTCGTGTTATACTCACGCTCTTGCGTTAATGAGGCACGATTTCGTTATTCGAGATATTCGCGCTTCAATTTTGCTATTCTCGGAAGATTCAATTCTATTCACGTTTCTGGTTTTCTGCCACGTTTCTACATGTTTCGCTAATGAGCTTATGATAATGTATTTCAACCGATTGTGGCGATGTGCTTGTAGTTGCAGGTGTATTTATGTAATCCAAAATAGAGGTTTTTCGTATTAACATTGGTTTCTGATTGTGATAGGCTCGCAGGCTCAGCACCTGTGACAAATCGTGGGAATTCATCTCCTTGAATGGTCGTTTCCTTTGCATTACTGTACATACATTCATCATATGTAATAAGGAGAAATCTAAAAGCACATTTTACTTGTATATTTTTCGTTATTCTTAATTTTGGAATGTTTGCAGTTTGTAGGTGACCCGAGGTACAAGGCAATAAAATGGCTCAAGGTACCACGACTGCCTTCTGGGTGAAAATCTGTTTGATTTAATAACAATACTATCTTTGTTGTTCTTTTAAATAAATAATACTTTAAAAATCTATTAATAACCTACAGCAAATTGTCTTCATTTAAAATTTATCTTGAGGGCTGCACAAGTTTTGGGTGGTAGCACTGTTTGCGCACCGTCAGCAGTGACATCAAATGACAATAGACACTAATCGGCGTGCTTAATTTGTAAAATACCTCGCGACGAGGTCAAAGAGTTTCATTTTGTATTTTATTACCATCCTGTGTTACCTCATAAAATTATCCAAACACAATAATAGTGATAAGCAAAAAAGTTTTTATTTGTGACTGAATGTAATCTAATATTTGTAACTATATGACATAAATTAATACATAGGTATCAGCCATAATCAAATGCAGTGATTTACCCACAAAAAGCAATATTGCCTGCCCAAAGTGTCGAATGGCCATAATTTTTTTATTAATCTTCTAAAAAATAAACAGCTGTAAACACAATGAATGAAAAAGAATAAAGACACTAAACTATTTTGCATTGGTATGTATTGATCTCATTATGAAATTTAATAACTTAATATCTTTTGATGATAAACAGTGATTTGAATAAATTCGGAAAGTGCGTGTGGATTTCACTGAAAAGAACACAGCTAATGTCTCAGAATAAAAATATTGTTGTATTAATGTCGTTTTCTTTTTGAATCTTTTTACAAATTGCAGATAATATTGTTTAATAAAAAATATAATTTTTTAATGAGAAAATAAGTCTGACGTTTTGGCTATGCGACTCGAAAAAATAATAATTCTTCTAAGTTTTTAAGAGAGAGAGAGAGAGAGATGTACCGGCTATTTTGTACAAAAACGTATCGTCTCTTGAAGACCACGAGAACATCAGGTATTTTCAAATAATTGCAATATAAATTTGAGAAAATCCCTTTTTTAATCGACTGAACTACTCTCAATATATTTACTAATTACACACTCACTCAACACATATAAGTACATTACCTTCATAATTATAAAGTACATAAAAATTAATTTCATACTTGAAAATTTAGGGGCAAAATTTAAGGAAATTATTTTATTAATTTATTTTATTTTTTCTTAAAACAGTTAATATAATTATAATTAATATAACAGATCTCATAATGAGTGAGAGAGTTTAATTAGAGTGTAAAGACAAAATATCTAATTTTTTCTCGTCTCTTCCTTTCACTCATATCAGAATCCCAATATCACACAAACGTAGAAATGGAAAAATGTGTGTACGTGCATGTTGAAACTGTTGAAGTATACCGTCCTCCATAATCCCTATCGTAGTCCATTAGAATAGTGAAGATACTATGCAGCTGTCAGGCCAAGGGTCGAATTGTAGCGCAATTAGAAAGAAAGAAGGCATGTAAGAAACTTTACACTCTCATGATTAGAAGTCGCGCCACCTTGATATGGCAGTGATGCTTTACTCCAGGTGCAGCCATTCCTTCGCCAAGATTCACAATAGAACATTCAGGAACAGGTGTCTAGTGGAATCCTGGCTAAGAAGGGCATCATTTCAAATAAGAATCAAAAGAGTTTTGTCATAAATGAAACACGTTATTAAGGAAGAATGGATATCTTTGTTTTTTCAGAAAACATCAAAGCAATTCAAGTGCGTGTGCTAGAGGGGGCAAACCTTAAAAAAAAAGTTCTCACAAGTTTCGAAATAATCGATTGTAGCTCAAACTGTTCAAAAACATACTATGTTGTTTTGGATTAAGCAGGGAAGATGTAGAGTAAAGGATCCGTCGAATGAACAATAATGTACTAATATAACCAAGACACGAAAAGAATACAGATGAGGCTAAATAAAGATGAATCAAACTTGATAACAATATTAAACAATCTCACGTTAACTCCAGTCTACAAAGTTCTTTTCGTTGTGAAGCTCCAGCGAATACGAGAAATTAATTACTCGGCAACTCCTTTATATGTTTTAAAACTAGTTCTGCTACAGAATGGCACAGACTTTCTCGTAATAAAGTTTTCCTTTTTCCATGGCGTGGACTCGCTTTACGGTCTTGCCACATCATCTTGCCAGCTACCATCTATCTCGTCGCCCAAAGTCCATTTTTTGACATTTTCTCAAATTTTCGGTTTTCGGTAAAACTAGAACCGAAGTATTACTTGAAAAATATTAAAGAAGTGTGAAACGTACAAAATAGAAATTTTCATTGAAAAATTTGAAGCCGTCTCTAAGAAAATGGTGATTAAGCATAACTGTAAATGCGAAATTTGAAGCTCTTTTTCATAGGAATATATTGAGTTTTCAAAAACCTTCATTTCAAGTCATTTAAAGTACTTGTACTCACAAATGCATTAATATATACAAATCGATGGAAATGTGCATATTAACGGTGTGATAGACGAACGGACAGACGGCCGGACGGACGTTTTGCTTTCAATTGGTTTTTCGGCATCAAGGACCCATCAAACAGGAATTGCAGCTACATCACATGCTAGACGATTTTGTTCTTACTTTAGCAACTGTACTTATCCACATTCTCGTTATCAGGGTCCGGGAATAAATGTTTTCTGCCGAAAATTCGCCATTTTTTCACGCAGCATTACGTAACTTTCTCTATATGACGTTATTACTCCGTATATATACGAGAAATTAAAAATCGAGAAGATAGCCTATAGAGTTCACCAGGTACAAGCACTCTCATTTCTTTACGTAGAATCTTGCTTTGTTAAGTGCTCGCATGTCCCACATCCTAATTTTCGACAAATTTTCTACTTCTTGCAGCGAGAGAAAGAGATTTAATAATGCAATTACACTTTATGCTAATAAAGTGTCATTGCATTATCATATTCTGTTTAAAATCTGTTCTAAATTATCGCAGTGAACAATGCACTTGAGTTTGCAAAGGTGTTCGTTTATTACAAAAATACTAGAAAGGAAGAATGTTGAAGAGGGAGTAGTGGTGCAAATCACGAAGGTGCTGTTGGATCCAGACAAGCATGAAGAGTTGGTGTAGCTGCTTCAAAAGTGTGTTTATTCGAAAATTAGAGGAAATGAAGAAAAAGTCAAATATGTATTTAAAGATATTACAACCACTCATAGCTGAAAGAAAGAGGAGATGAAAAGAAAGTGAAAAGAAATTTATTGAAAATTTAATGGAGTCTGAAGTATTGTAGAATAAATTATTCTGATAATTGTATTCATAATGAAGATGATGGAGGAAGTGGTAGTGCTAATGGTGGTAGAGATAAAAAGCGCTAGAAAAGTGTGAGGAGGTGAATTAATGATGGTGATGATAAGATTTTGGGGCAAATACGGGCATTGCCACTCGCATCAAATTATCAGAGCATTATTGTATGCACTGTTAAGGTGCCAAACTAAAACATTTTGAAAATACAAAGTAAAATGCTTAATGAAAATCAGCGGTGCATAATTATCACGTCTAGTGGCAATAGGAAGATCTGATAGAAAAAGAATCAGATAATCAATTACAAAATTTGATAAATAAAATCCATGATAATTGCCAAAATCCTCTTCTTCCAGATTAAACAATAAATTCCATTTTCCCTTAGGAGCTAAAAAGTATGTAAAGAAAGGACTCGTCGTTACCAAGTTTCTCTTCTAGAGAGGCGACAATGCGATGTTTATGGCGGTTTTCCCTTTCCACAGAGAAGGAAAGGGTTTTTCAGATTTTTCACGGTAAGATCTGTTTTTGGCAGTTATCGCAGATAGGGAATGGGGCAGTCATGCAGGGAAGAAATCTGTTTCGTGAAAGAAGTAGCAGTGACCCTTTCGAAAATGTAAGAATGATCTCTTCGCTTATGGCACTACGAAATGAAGAAGCACCATGTATTGTAAAGTTCTTTATGCTCGTGAGTTCAAAATCTGAGTTAGGATTGCGACGCACTGAGAGTGGAACGTTTGATGAAAATCTTCATGTGAACCGTAGGCTTTGTAAGGATGTCTATCTTTGCTTTTATAGAAGACAACTTTATTTTTTGGTCAGCTATTTCATTCCCAATTATTTTCACGATTTCAGGGACCCAACAGAAAATCAAGTTAAAATATTGCAACATTAGACCATGTATTTTGTGTTTATTGTCAGGACGTCACGAGAAGAGAAGAGGGAGATGTATCCGCGAGTACTCTCGATGTCAGAGGAGGATGTAGGAGGAGTTTGGAGGAGGAGGAGGAGAAAAAAGGAGGTAGGACTCGATGTTTGGAGGGAAAAGTCGGACGTAAAGAAGAGGAGGGAAGATGAAGGAAGGAAAGAGAAGGAATGGAAGAAAGACGTTGAGGAGGAGAAGAGCTTGGTAGTGGTGGAGGTGGCCGTGGAAGAGAAGCAGGAGGAGAGGGATGAGGAGATGTTGAAGATGGAGGAAGCGCAGTGTGGTGGCGACAGGCGGGGAGCAGGCGGGGAGCAGGCGGGGAGCAGGCGGTTGATTGATTGATTGATTTTTTCGTGTTTCCGGGCGCGTCAACTGCTTCGGTCCTTAGTCCCGTTAGTGTAGTGCATGTTTTTTCACGGGAGATGGCAGTGATCTTCCCCGCTGGATGGCGAGATCGGCGCCGACTACCGTCGGCTAGTGGGGTTTCCCCTAACCAGGACTCTCCCACCAGCGGGGCACCGCCCCAGCCGGGACAAGCTCTAAGCTCCCGACCGGTCTCCCGGAATATGGTAGTGTAGTGCATGTTAGTGTAAGTGTGTGTGTAAGGGGAGAGGATAGGACAAGGAAGAGGAAGGACAGATCGCGGTCCGTGGCCCGTTTGGTAGGGTACTGCTCCGGCATTCGCCTGGTGTTGATCGGAGAAACCACGGAAAACTACCGTCAGAGCAGCCGGCCGCTAGAATTCTCCTCCGACAGCGACTGAATTCGACCTAGGAAAGCTAGTGTCGAAAATCCTGCCGTCAGAATTTGAACCTAGGACCTTCCGGTCGGAGGCGCTGCGGACATCAGTTGATGCACTGAGCTACCGCTCGGTGAGCAGGCCAGGCGGGGAGCAGGCGGGGAGCAGGCGGGGAGCAGGCGGGGAGCAGGCGGGGAGCAGGCGGGGAGCAGGCGGGGAGCAGGCGGGGAGCAGGCGGGGAGCAGGCGGGGAGCAGGCGGGGAGCAGGCGGGGAGCAGGCGCCGGGCCCGCGGCGGAGGAGACGCCTGTGTCGACGGCGGCGGCGGCGGCGGCGGCGGCGCTATCGCGGCGGGCATCGCTGGCGGGAGGTCCACAACGAGCTCCGTGTGCCTCTTTCGGCCGAGAGCCCCCGGGGCGGCGCTGGGGAAACGCGGTAGCCAGAAACGATGCTCACATCTTGGCACGTAGGAAGAACACCCGGACAAGGCTGTAAACAAAACGAGTTGCCGGGAAAACGTATGCGGGTCGTAACGTTAAGGTACATGTGCCGCAGAAGTCCCGCTGGGAGGCGGTTGTTATCGTAAATCGATTTTCACCTAAAATGAATATCGTCCGGGGGTGTTTCCAGCATATTTAAATGTTACAATTCACAAGTTTCATACTACTGAAATCACATTCTTACAAGGATAGACGTAGATGATATTTTGAAGTGTTCCAACGTCATGCATGTGAAAAGATTATACCGCCACACACAGCTCGTTAAATATGATCCATCGCAATAGTCCGCTATCTAGAGAGATAGCCGTCACGTTTGTTAGTACCTAAAAGCACAGCAATAAATTTGTGCTCACATTTACATCGACAAGGCATCCAAGTAAGAAAAACCACTGTTTTATTAGTATATCTACCAAATGTCTTAATGAACACAGTTTACAATAATATCATCTTAGCCACACCGCATCTCTCGCAATCACTTTACATTTTCACACTACGCGTTTCTACGCTTCTCTTGCCAGAAATGATGCGACGCGCGGATCGTTTCATATCAGGGAAGAGCCGGGAGCGGTTCAACGGCATCCACTTACGGATACGAACACGCATTCCGCGTAGTTCTGGCTCAACGAGCATCGCGCGAGGCAGAAGCTGCTCGCCCGTGCGCCCGGCGAGCCCGTGTTAATGGCGCCACTTATCTCCGCCGGCCCATCAAGGACGACGCGGTGCGGGGCGGGGGGGGGCGAAATGTCACGGAGGTGTTCACTGAACCCGCGCATGCAGCGCCTAGCGCCGACGCAACGAGAAGAGGCCTGTCACTCGCAAATGCACGCCGGCGAGTTTTACACAAGATATACGGCACACGTGCGGCGAATCGCGTTTGCAGTGGCCGATGGCGGGACCCGGAGATCTTCAAGGGAGGCAGTAACAAGAGTGTGTCCGACGTGCTGGCATCTCCGCGTTCGTCTGCTGATGCTCCAACCGCTGAGGCTCAGACTCCGCACAAGTCACAAAATGAGAAATATTGCTTTCGTCAGCAATCCGTCGACAATTGGCTGCCCTGGAACTAAGGAAGTCTATAAAACATTTTGTCTAAAATCCAGGTTATGATAAATTTGATCTGCATAGGAGAGCAGCTATTCGATATCCTACACCGATATCCTAGATATATCCACCATTGCCATTTATTAGAAAACGTGTACAATTAATGAATGTTATATATATATATATATATATATATATATATATATATATATATATATATATATATATATACATATATATATATTCAAGATTGTAAAACTAAATAAAATAGAATTAGAAAATAGAAAATAAGTTGGGCTATTTAACATTAATATGCATATAATCTGATCACATAACACATGTGAAGAAAAATGCGGCTTTTAGGATAACAAATATAATTCTGAGGTAAACTATAAAATACTTCTACAAGTTTTCACTAGAAGTTAATCATTAACAAACAAATTGTAACTGGATTTAAAGCAATTATTAAGAACACATAATTATGTTTTCAGTTTTCTCCAAATACACTCGAGTAATCTCAACATATTTTCCATATAATCAGCAAAACTATCGCTGGAACTCTATTTCATTTCACATGTGTTCATATCACAATACACCCGAGTAATCTTAACATAGTTTCCATATAATCAGCAAAAACATCGCTGGAACTCTATTTCATTTCACATGTATTGTAGTTGTAGAGACGTGAGAGGCGAAAGCTAATAATGATGGGCGATATTTGCAGTTACATTGGGCAAAAGTTTGATGAAAACGTCTTATTGTCCTCTAGAGATTAATTATATTTATTTATAATTTCCCCCGTTTGAAAGTAAATATCTTTCAAAGAGTTAATTATTGAAGATTTTTATGCCACTAACTTTACTACCTGAGTATTTAGTACCGATTTCGTCCTTCGTTTACTTCAAACCACGTCGTCTCCAACAACTCTACAGAGCGCTAAAAGATTTACTACATCATAGTCACTGTAAAACGAGCTACTTTACTCAGCGTTGTAAATTTGCTGTCTGTTAATTACAACTCCTGATGTCCCAAGGAATGTTTGTTACTTCTAATGAATTCAATGCCATTAGAAGATGTTTTAAATATTTGGAAGTAAATAAAATGAATATATGAGAATATGTTTCTGAACGATACGTTTTGATAAAGAATGCATTATCACACAACTTCATCTTTTAACGCATACATTAATATGTTACACAAGATGCATTCATTTGAGAAAGTTGAGTGGTAGCGGACGGCGTCACTAACGGCGTACATGGGAATAGAAAAAATGGACCATAAAGATTTGTGGTGTTGTAATTATTTATATGTCACTTTGCTACAGATGTTTTCACATATATTGTCATGTGCAGGTTTTCCCACTATCCTCATTACAAGGCATAGTCACAATCGCTGGCATTGTTGTTGGTAAGTCATGGTCTCTGTCACTTGCACTACCATTACCACCATATTCAATCAAAAGAACCTATCGGTTAGCTCATAAACAGAATCCTAACGTTTTGTAAGGCGGTCCTGGTTCGATTACCGGCCGGGATAAAAATGAAGATTAATTTTATTTTCAAATTCTTAGTTTTCTCATTTAAATCGCCTCAGTTCATATAGCTGTGTAACGAAAGAAAAATATCACGAAGGCCAAGAAAACTAGGTACTTTGATAGGAAAACGTCACACTCGCCACATGTCTCCATTACCCCAGGCGTGGATAATGAAAAAAAGGAACCCGACATGGGAACACGGCTAGCTGGCAAAAGTCGGATTATTGTGATCCTAAATGTACATTCTGTCACATGCATCAATTCCATTCTACTTACCATCTGTCACTCTTTCCTCCGCCTTAGGTGGCTGAGGGCATCAATTGATGTCACTGCAGTTTCTCCGACTGGGAGGTCCTGGGGTTCGAGTTCCGACAGTGACAGGACTAGCTTGTCAGCTAGGTAAATTCAGCCACTATCTGGAGGAGAATTCCAGAGGTCGGCTGCTCTAGTCGGTGGTTTTCCGTTATTTCTCCGATCAACACCAGGAGAATGCCGCAGTAGTACCCTAACAAACAGGCAACATACTACGCGCGTTCTTTCCTTCCTCTTCCTTGACCTATCCTCACCCCTCACTTATTCACACACACACATGTACTACACAACCATGCATGTCGGGAGACTAGTCGGGAGAGCTTAGGCCCTATTCCCCTCTCGGGCGATGCCCCGCTGGTGGAAGATACCTGGTAGGGAAAACACGCAAGCCGACGCGTAGGTCGGCGCCGAATCTTGCCATCCAGCTATGGAAGAACACCGCCACCTCCCGCGACAAAATCATGCAATACTCATACGGTACTAAAGACAATAGCAGTAGACGCGCCGGGCATCAATCAATCCACCTTGATTTCAATCTGGGTCAGCACTTCATTTTCCTCTGCTTCTCCACATCTATGTCCTTGTCCCCTCTTCGTCCTCCTATCACAGCCACCGGCGCCGACGCCGAGCGTCGCGTGCTGACGTCGTTACCGCGGGGCTCGTTACCGCGCGCGCCATAAAAAGCGCTCGCGTCCGCGCCCGCGCCCTCGCACCGCGCAGCGCCGCGCCGCGCCGTGGCTACGCGCCCGCGAGATGGTGGCGCGCGATGCGGCGGCGGCGGCGGCGGCGGCGGCGACGTCCCGCCGGGTCGCGCGCCGCGCCGGCCGCGGGGCCTGGGAACCACGCGATAGCATCGGCCTTCGCCGCCGCCGCTGCCCCGCGCGCGCATTCCTGGCCCGGCTTCAGCCCCCGGCGCGGCGCCCGCGCCCGCCCGCCACTCGCCCGCGCTTGCCCGCCACTCGCCCGCCCCCGCCTACCACTTGTCCGCTCGCCACTCGCCCGCTCGCCACTCGCCCGCTCGCCACTCGACCGCTCGCCACTCTCCCGCGCTCGCTCACCACTCGTCCGCCAGCCACTCACCCGCTCGCCACTCGCCCGCCCGAGCCCGCGCCCGCCACTCGGCCATCCGTCACTCGCCCGCTCGCCACTTTCCCGCGCTCGCCCATCACTCGCCCGCCCGCCACTCACCCGCTCGCCACTCGCCCGCCCGCGCCCGCCCGAGCTCGCCCGCGCCCGCTCGCTCCCGTACGAGCCCAACACCAGAATAAAAAATAGATATCCATATCAGGCATTCCTAGTCAAATGTTGCGAAATACATTGTTTTTAGGGGTGTCTGGAAAAGATTTCTCACCCAAATTAGTTTGTAGTTTCATTTTAGGTAAATTAGAATGTACGTCTTCACTTCATATGTAAAGTGTATTATGTACTGAATTATGTATCCTCTGTAAAAGAAAAATACAACTAATAAAAGAAACGAGCCCACCCCCCACTCGCCCCTGGGCGCAGATGAGCTCTCTGCGGACGGCGCCGCCAACCCCTCGAGGGCCAGGCTGCCCAGTCGGTCTCACTTTGACAACTCGCGGCATCGGAATGACGAGGTGCTATCTGGGCAAATTTTGCAGCAAAACGTTTTGAAAGTTTCGAGGTTTATAACATAGATACGTAAACATGCGAAAGCCTCTCCGTCATTTCCTTTGCAGAGGTATTTCTAGAAGACTCATTTGAAAACTGAATATGTTGTAGATCTTACAACAGAGAGTTCAAACATGTCATTAAATTTTCACGAAAAATCTTGTCGTGTGGCCGCTAACTCGTAATGCACAGTTTGTGTTAAGTAATAAATGGAAGAGAAAATAATACAAGGCCCTTGCCGGGTAGCGGAGATCGCTAAGGCAGTAGTGCTTTGGCCGAGGGATGGTAGGTTCAAATCCCGCGTCAGGCATGACGGTGTTTCGTGATTCTGTGTGTTGTCTATATGTGTAAAGTGGATTATGTCTCCAATGGTTGGCGTCAGGAAGGGCATTCGGCTATAAAATCAAATGGTTGTCAAATCAATAAAATTGGAGTCTGCGGGAAATTAACAAAAATGAGCTATCCCTCATTAGCGCCAACCCCGTAAAACCGGGAAAAGCCCAGGATGCAAAACAACAATTACATTAGTTAGTGGTTGTTATTGCTGTTGTTGTAGTGGTATTAAATGGATGCACTCGTGGAGTTGTGTCTATTGGTACCCTACACAGAAGCTCCATTTCTGCAGATTTGTAATTTAAATTACATGATCTCTAAGGTCCTAATGTTGACTTCCTAATTCGTTGGTAGGGAACGACACACCAGTGATCTCAGTCATATTAATCCGTAATTTGCGTTGCTGAAGAAATGCTCTTCAGATTAGATCGATCATTGTTACTCGATTTAATTTTTCTGGAGATCTGCCAGGGTTCTTTTTCATGTCACTAGCCAATCATTGAAAATGCTCTACCTTCAAGATTTGAAGCCGCGAACTCAGATTTCGGAAGCTAGTGTGTAATCACCATAACATTGTATTCATTTTGAAAAAATATTCAATTTTAGATACGAATTTGAGTAAAACTGTTTTTCTTACAAATATATAGGAACACCCGAGAAACAAATTGATTTATGTAATACTGTCGGCGCCATATTTGACTGAACAAGTTGAGAGAACTTTTTAACAGTAAATACGCAATGTACGTTCCATGAAATGCAGTGACTACTAATTCCACTCAAGAGCTAAAATCTGAAACGTTTACGTAGTGTCGTTAAATTTATTTACAATTATCTTATAGTGAAAAACATGAAAAGCAAGCTGTAAGTAAGTAACAACTTGGAAAAACAACTGTAGATGTTCAAATTTTGTCTCAAACAAATTAATATTCGCCTGTACTAGTGAATACTTGTGATAAAGGGCGTGCCAACTGCTAAGGTCATTAGTCCCGCAAGTGTAGTGCATGTTTTCTTCGCTCGGGAGGTGGCGGAAAACATGCCCCGCTTGAAGGTGAGATCCGGCGCCAACCTACCTTCAGTTAGTGAGATTTTCCCTAATCAGGTGTTTCCCACCTGCGGCGCATCATCCCAACTGGGACAAGCTCTGAGCTCCCGATCAATCTCCTGGCATGTGTGATAGTGTAGTGCATGTAAGTGTAAGTGTGTGTAAGTAAGGAATAGGATATAACAAGGAATGGGAAGGAAAGATCATGCGCGTTCCGTGGCCCATTTGGTAGGATACTGCTCTGACATTCGCCTGGTATTATTCGGAGAAACCATGGAAAACTACCGATCAGAGCTGCTGGCCCCTAGAACTCTCCTTCTGGCAGCGACAGAACTCGACCTACCTATCTGGTTAGTGGTTGAAACTTCTGCCACGGTCGGGACTCGAAACCCAGAACCTCCCGGTCAACGACATCAGTTGATGTTCCTTAGCCATCTCTCCCGGTCAGTCAATCTGGTCTCGATGATGGTAATGATGTTACCAAAGCCAATTGAAAAGTGCTTGCGTTGATTGCGTATGTAATATTGCATTACTACTTCAATACTTACAACTTACAACTCCTCATCAACAGATCGATATTGCAACTCTAAACTCAACTTTACGCTAACTAGTTTAAATGCTAACCTAATGCTGACTGACCTCGTACGTTTCTTGCATTATTTCCAACCGAACGGCGGCTTCTTCATCCCCCGCGCGAAAATCGCACGCAGGCCGGCCACCGCCGCGCAACGGGCGGGGTGGGCGGGGTGGGCGGGGTGGGCGGGGCGGACGGCGCGGGCGGGTCTGGCAGCGGCTGCTGCGAGTTTGCGTGTGGCGCCCCCGCAGCCCTGCCCCGCCCCGCCCCGCCCCGCCCCATCCCGCCCTGCCCAGGCCGTGGCGCCGCGCTGCGCCCCGCGGCGCACGATACGCCGCCGCTCATTAATTAACGGCGCACGCGTTGGCGCCTCCGGGGGCAGCGCGCGGAGCAGAACCTCCGCCACGCCCCGCGCGACGCGACGCCACGCCACGCGGCGCCGCCACGGCCACGCTCGGGTCGGGGGCGGTCTTGCGCTACGACGGCCGAGCGGCGTTGGACTTTGTGTCATTTGTCTCTACCTAGCAATGGAGTATCATGTTAGAAGAGCCTGGATAAACAAAATGAATTCTTCGTGAGGTCGTGGACTCAAGATTGAAAGCTTCTCTGTTCCAGGGATTGTGAGTTTTATGCAATAGTATGCCTAATTTTCTAACGACATTAGCAGTGAGTGTTTAAAGAAGTTGATGGAAGTCGTGAAACAGTACAACGCAAGTTTTGTAATTAAACTGTATTTTTTATTGAGAAAGATTATCTTTTCCCATAAGAAGAAGTGATCCACGAGAAGTTAATGACGTACTTGCGACTCTCTGTCGATTGAGTCCTTACACAAATTTGCACAGACGATCGAAAGGATCATTGACAACAGCATTCTATAAAACGTAATTAAACGCAATTCACGGGCTTGTATGACGTCTGAGTTCTCAACAAGAAGACAGACACTCACAAAAACATAAGGAGAATATTTGCAAGTCGAAAAGCGCGTAGTCCATCAATAAATAAACGAAACAACAGGAACCGAGATCAAGAAAACATGGTAAGTCGCTTCACGGGCAATGTCCCAAACAAGCCGTTCCACGAAGAATATTCCCGTGACATCGAAGAAAAGGTGGACGAGACTCTCATCGGGGATGGTTGTGAGATTTTTCTCTTGAGAATGAGACCGAAGTTATGATCGCTCAAAAGATCAAGCACTAAGGTCAGTCAAGCCAAATATATCAAACTACCGGGGATGGAAATTGTAGACTACAAACAACTCAAAACAGTGAATCACATAATCATTTACTGCAGCAAGATGGCACAAACGTATTGCGTGAGAGTAGGTAGCTACTCTCACGTAATACAACGCACTACAATGCAATGTGTGTCGAAAGTACGGTTTGTAAGCCGGCTTGAAAGCAGATTAGTTGAAATGCTATGCCGCAATATGTGAGAACAGTATGGCTTGCACATTTCTGATCGAAGGTGAAAATAGAAGCCGGGCAAGGTGATCGAAACCTGCGACACGAAATAACTTTGAAACTTCATGATCTACAAAAACCATCGATCGGATCATAAAATGATCTATCTTAACGATGTTAAAAAGTGATGAACGTAGGCTATGAACGTAGTCATCCCAAGAGATTATAGAGTAAATGTAAAAATGACCAAGATGGAAAACCCTAAATAAAGTTTCGTGATCTCAAGACAATTGGAAAGAGGATGTTTCAATTTTGCCACTTACCATTGGGTTTCTAGAAGCCATATCTAGAGATCTGGCACAACTCTTGAGCACGAAGGGACAATACAAAACACGTATTGTGTGTGTGCAACATCACTGAAAGGCGAAACGAATTCGAAAACAGAAATCACAACGAAAGAATTATCTAACTGTTCTCGTCCAACTCAGTGACTTAAGGATAATGATATAACTTCTATAATAACATTCTTCAAATAATATTATAATAATCTAACTCTTCTCGCCAGAAACCTCATTACTGATTCACGGCCAATTGATGTAACCACTCCCTTTATTTGACGTAAACGTGCAATAACTCCTCACAGGCGGCAGGTGGCAGCACTAGCAGTGAAGAGTGCATAAGGCGCGTAGGGTGGAAGTGGAAATCAGTGCACTAGATGTCGCAGTGCGGAGCGATTTATCATGATCATTGGATCTCGAGCCAAAGGCTGAAGCATTTCTGAAACCGCTTTAGTTTGTAAAGTGTACGCCTGCCGCCGTGGTTGGCAGTGCACACCGTGCATGGCGAAATTGCAATATTCAACCCCGGTGCCGAGGCAAAAGTGGCGCGCACCAGAGGTCATAGATGACAGAGGAGAACGATAGCTGTGGAGATGCGTACGAGTGGATACACAAGCAACTGATCGCCCAGATGAACCAAAGGGCTACCAACAAGATCTCAACAACCGTTTAGCGAACGTTGCTGCGTAAGGGCCTCCGTAGCAGGCGCCTGATTCATGCACCCATGGTGTTCATCGGCGGCGAAGGCTGGACTTTGCACGTGTCACTGGGCGTCCATTGAGTGACGACCGGTGGACTTTTCGGATGAATCACGTTTTCTTCTTCATCAGACAGATGGTCATTGGCGTATACGGCGTAAGCCGTCTGAATGCAACACCCTGCAACAAAACAATCGCCGGACGCGTCCAGACAGGTGAGGGAGGGTGATGTGTTGGGGAACGTTTTCGTGGCATTACTTGGGTGATCTCGTTACTCTGGAAGGTACAGTTGCTTAATGGAAGTAAACAGACATCCTTGGAGACCATGCCCCTGTTGCGGCGGTGTCCGCCACGTCGAAACGGCGCCAGAAAGTTGGCGCGGCGTGACGTCGGCGACGTGTACCAGAGCAGCAGACCAGCGAGGGCACCGGCCAACCAGGAGCGGGCAGCCGGTGCGCGAAGCCTCTGCCAGGGAGCGAGGCTACGGCGCGCGGCGCTATATAGTCCGCGGTCGGCGGGGGAACGGTGTGAACTAAGTGATCGGTAAATTAGAGTTGTATAGTGCGTTAGTGATTGACCCGACAGTGAGATTTTGGTTTTTCTATTTGGACATTGTGACCCGGCTGGAAATTGAACATCTTTTGTACTAATGGAACTTTGGCTGTGGAACTTTGTATACTCTATTTGGCTCACGGAATTATTGATATTTGGTTGTAAGTCGGATTGTCTAAGAAATAAACAAAAGCTTTGTTATTGTTATCTTGGTATTTTCAATACATAACACCCCCCTATTTGCAGAGCATTTTTTCTCAGTAGGTCGGCATCTACCAGCAGGACGCAAGGCAACGTGTGTAGCGTCGCGCTGGACCCCCTGCGGCTGGGGGGCGTCAGGCTCGCAGAGTATAGAGGAGCACCTATGCGGCGGAGGTTCAGATATTTTTGGAGCGAGTGGACGCCGACTTGCTCTTCGAGCAACTAGGTTGGCACGTGGTAGAATACCGACCTCCCTCCCACGCTCGACGGTGACCCGGTGGGGTGAGCCGGCGGGTGTAAAATATACATCGCTCACATCGACGGGTTTTGCTGTTGGAAACTTCGCGCTTTGGACAAAATTAACGCCCAAGCCAATTCGTGCGTTGCAGGGATGACGAAAGTCACATAAGTGGCGTGGAGAAAGTGTACACTCGAGAAGCGGGGCTTCTCTGGTAAATGTGGTATATCTACATTTATGCTCTATCTACATTATAAGGCAGAGGAATCCGTTCGCGGCGGGCGGTCGGGAAATACTTCAATGTATGTACGGGAATAAAGTCAGTGGTGTATATTATTTTGTAAATAAACGTGTAAATAGTGTTCATGTCTGTATTGCTTGCATCCACGACGCCACACGAGTCATACAGTTTGCAATGTACGTGCGTGGTTCGAAGAGCACCAGGATGAGTTTACAGAATTCCCCTAGCCACCAAACTACCCCGATTTAAACCCAATTGTGAATCTGTGGGACCACCTCAACCGGGCTGTTCCCGCCATGGATTCGCAACCGAGGAACCTAGTGCAGTTGGCCACGGCACTGGAGAAAGACGTGGCTCCACATCCCTGACGGTACCATCCAGAATCTAATTAACTTTCTTCATGTACTTCTCGCAGCGGTCAGTGTAGCAAAACGGGGTTATTCAGGATATTGGTGAGTGTAACATTAATATGACTGGATTTCACATTTAGCTATTTGAACACTACTTGTTTGTATAATATCAAAATTTATCTATAAAATGGGAGATAAAGAAAGAGGCATTCCTATGGTTTTTTCAACAATTAAGATAGTTTACACACGTCATACATTTCCTTTCAATAGTTAATCATGTGGTCCAACAAGAAAACGTTGATAAAAGCAGCAATGTAGCAACGTGCAGCAGCAGATCGCAGCGTCTGGATTCCCCGTCGCCGCTCCCGCAGCGCGCTCTGGCCGCGAGCCGAGGCAGCAGCAGCGGGCGCGCGCCGGCTGGCGCTGCGAATAGCCAGGCGGGGCAGCAGCCAGCGCGCGTCGTGTCGGCCCATTTGGAGGCGGCGCCGCGTCGGTGGGTCGCGCACGAGGCGCGGCGACGCGCGGCGCGGCGCGATGCGGCGACGCGCCCGGCGGATGCCTCCCGCAGGTGCCGCCTCAGCACCAAACCTCTGCATCTGGTGGCCAATGACTATTTCGGGAGCCAATATAATAGCTTATTTCCTGTGGATGTCACGCACTCATCAATACGACTGAAGATTGTTGGGCAAATTCTCTACATTTTATTCCCGCTAGTACACTTTATGGAAGCACGAAAATTGAGCATTCTACATAATAAAATTGTAGTAAGTTTCCTTATAAGGCCAAGGACTATTTCGGGAGCCAAAATAATAGCTTATTTCCTGTGGATGTCACGCACTCATCAATACGACTGAAGATTGTTGGGCAAATTCTCTACATTTTATTCCCGCTAGTACACTTTATGGAAGCACGAAAATTGAGCATTCTACATAATAAAATTGTAGTAAGTTTCCTTATAAGGCCAAGGACTATTTCGGGAGCCAAAATAATAGCTTATTTCCTGTGGATGTCACGCACTCATCAATACGACTGAAGATTGTTGGGCAAATTCTCTACATTTTATTCCCGCTAGTACACTTTATGGAAGCACGAAAATTGAGCATTCTACATAATAAAATTGTAGTAAGTTTCCTTATAAGGCCAAGGACTATTTCGGGAGCCAAAATAATAGCTTATTTCCTGTGGATGTCACGCACTCATCAATACGACTGAAGATTGTTGGGCAAATTCTCTACATTTTATTCCCGCTAGTACACTTTATGGAAGCACGAAAATTCTAGCACGAACATTCTACATAAGAGTTGTAGTAAGTTTCCTTATACGGTCTTCTGGTTTTATAACACGACGAATATTTGCTAACAGAACATACGATTCCTGTAACTCTTTAGACGAAACCGGATGAGGATGGTGGTATTTGTTTAAAAAATATTGCAACCATCTTCCAATTCTCTTTGATATGGTTGAATTGCTGCTATATGAATCGAAATTAAGTTCTATTAAATTAGCATGGTATTCGCCACATATAAAGTCAGGTTATCAAAACACGGGATATCACTGTACTAGGGTTTGAGCAATAACAAGTTCAGGCGGCTTAGAGACTTGCCTTCAACAATACATTAATTCACGAAAAGGAAAACGTAGCGCTAAAAGAGTACACGTTAAGAAATTACACTCAAATACGAAATATTTCAATTCAACACGTTTCTTTCCCAATTTATATGGAATAAGAGGTATATTTTTGTAGCTTGTGTTTTGTATATTGTTGCGTTCTCAATTTGTCTATATAAATAATTTGGTAATTTAATTTTTTTATTTCTATTTGAATACATTACGCTTAAAGTACGAATACACATCTACGATCTGATCAACAGTGGAAATGAGGAAAGAATTCAGCGTCACCTTTCGTGTTGCAGAAAAAGCCCTGCGTGCTCTGTTCGGGGCTTGCGAAAGGCAATCGCCCGCCGACGCTCTACGCCGCGCGCGTCCGCTCGCTGTCTCACTTGGCTCGAAAATCGCCTGTGAAGCGCACTACGCCATTAATTCCACCACAGTGGGGTAATGAATGAATCGTTAGCCGGGAAGCGAGCGGGCAGGCGGGCGGGCAAGCGAGCCGCAGCTCAACGGCGTGCGCAGGAGCGAAGGCGGAGGCGGTGTGGGTGGGTGAGTCGGGGGATGAATCGGGAATGAGCGGAAGAGTCGAGGGATGAGTTGGAGGTTCATTGAGGGGTGAGTCAGAGATGAGTCGAGAAATGAGTCGGGGTATAAGTGGGGGATGAGTTCGAGGTGAGTCGGAGAATGAGTCAAGAGACGAGTTGGAGGATGAAACGGGGATGAGACGGGGATGAATCGTGGATGAGTCGAGGGATGAGTTGGAGGTTCATTGAGGGGTGAGTCAGAGATGAGTCGAGGAATGAGTCGGAGGATAAGTGGGGGATGAGTTCGAGGTGAGTCGGAGAATGAGACAAGAGGCGAGTTAGGGGATGAAAAGGGGATGAAACAGGGATGAATCGTGGATGAGTCGAGGGATGAGTCCCGGACGAGTTGGTGGATGAGACGGAGGGGTGGGAACGAATAGCGGAGAGGGGATGAGGGCAGAGGTGTGGACGGGAGCGGCTGTGTGGATGAGTGTGGCGGGAGTGGAGGAAGCCGGGGAGTAAACTGCGTTGGCGGACGACTCGTCCTCGGCACGTTCCGGGGTCGCGCACGCGAGCGCCCGCCGACCTCCCACTGCCGGCGCAAACGAGCACAATCACCCGCCTTTGCCGCACGGGTTGCGGCGGCAGGCGCAGGTCCGGCCGAAGCACGCTCGCTCTTCGATGTCCAATCGGTAATTCAACCTTAACGTCCGTTAAAAAGATATTAATCGATAAAAATAGATTAACAAAAGAACTATAACACTGTTGAAATATTTAGCTTTTTATACATTATTATTGATAAGAATGGAAAATACGATATACGTGTCCTTGACTTACACATGAAAAACTCTTAAATCGATAGTCAAATCAAAAACGATTTTTGTAAGAAAGAATTGATGACCCTATAATTCAAAGATTTGGTTATTTTCTGTGTACTTAAAGAAGATATTTACTTATTTAAATTAATAAATATCGATAGAAATTCTTTAAAATGTGTTATTTGGTAGTACGTTTAGGTTTATCAATGCACTTTTAAAGTATTAATCTCTAAAATGGTTAAATTGAAGTCTGAAGGGTTTTCTTCCGCGTATTCATCATTATTTTCAGCTTAATGCTTCTACGTGACGAAGGGTTCAGATAATCAAAATAAATCAATTCAAATTTTAAACTTGATCTTCAATTTGGGCACACTGTTAAGGAGGTATTCAAGAAAAATGAAACTAAAGAAGACATGAAAAGTGCAGAGTGTCAAGAGGCAAAAACCAAAAGGGGTAGAGAGTTAGGCAGGAAAGACATTGGAAAGCACGGGAAGCAAGGTTATGAGAAGGGAGACGAAAGAAACGATACGTGGAGAGTAGTATTTGGAATTTGGAGCGCGGATGACGGAAATGGAAAAATTTAACGATGGTCTCCAGAAGAGATGTGTAGATTCATGATACTCGAGATAAAGTACATGGAGCGCACGCATACAGAGTTCAGCGTGCTAAATACACATTATTTCGAACGTGAGGACAGTCTCTAGAAGGAAGAAGGAGTGATGATGACTGGAAAGAAAAGAAGGAAGCGGTACGGAGCAGTAGTGCGGGGTACGGGGCGATACCTGCAGATGGAAGCAGGGTGTTTTTGGAGAAGGGAGAGCGCACGCCTGGGAGCTGGGCGCGGGAAGTTGAGAATCGGGCGCAACAGGATCAGCGCAGGAAAGAGAGCGCACGGCGTGATGCAGGGCGCTGCATGCAGGAAGGTCTCAGCGTCCTGAGCGCAGGACACAGGGGGTTCGGAGCAGGACACACGGTCAAGGGCACCAGGAGCAGGGCGCCGGCCCTGAGCGTTGAGCGCTATGCGCTGGGCATTGGCGCTGGACGCTGGGCGCCGGTGTGGTGAGGCGACGCCGTCTTGCGCCCCTCGCCGATCGCACTCGGCTCGGCCCGCGCTGGTATGGTGTCCAAATGTGTAGGCTGACCGCTCGCCATTCTCGCACCCCTTGGTGTGCCTCCGAACCATGGCAACGCCCCCCTCGCTGACGCCGGAATGGACTAGCCCGGCGACATACAAGACCGCGTACGGCCTCAGAAGTGGTCGCTTGTTTCCCGCTCTTCGTGAGTGCGGTAGTGATCACCGGCTTCCCGGTTCCCTACGGGGTGCCCCAGACGGGAATTGACGCCTTACGAACAGAGCGACCTACCACCAGGCTATCTATCTTCGCCACCGCTTTAGCCTCCATCTTCATAGCCGCTGTCTTTGTCACATTGTCCGCTGCCTGCCCCCACCCTCCTCATGGCAACCCTCGCCCTCTTCATGGCAACGACCGACCAAGTGCTGGGCTGAGTAGGTTAGGTTAACCGTACTTGCAACAAGGTACAACTTTCTTCCAATACATACTCTCTCCCATCATGGCATCACGACAACGCGCGCTGGGCGCCGGGTGCTGGGTGACGGGCGTTGGGAGACGGGCACTGAACACCGGGCGCTAAGCGCTGGGCGGAGGGCGCTGGGCGGAGGGCGCTGGGCGGAGGGCGCTGGGCGGAGGGCGCTGGGTGGAGGGCGCTGGGCGGAGGGCGCTGGGCGCTGGGCGTTAGACACTGGGCGCTGGGCGCTGGGCGTTGGGCGTTGGTCGCTGGTCGCTGGGACCAGGGCACTCGGATCAGGGCGCTGGGACCAAGGCGCTGGGACCAGGGCGCTGGGACGCTGGGATGTTGGACGCTGGGCTCTGGGCACTGGGCTCTCGGCTCTGGGCGCTGAGCGCTAGGCGCTGACAGCTGGGCGCTGGGTTCTGCGCTCTGGGCTCTGAGACCCGGTCGCTGGGCGCAGGGTGCTGGACGACGGGCCGCTGGGCGACGGGTCGCTGGGCGCCGGGCCCTGGGCGCCTGGCGCTGGGCGCTGGGACCAGGGCGCTGGGACCAGGATGCTCAGCGCTAAGCTCTAGGTGCTGTGCGCTGGGCGTTGGACGCTGGCCTCTGGGCTCTCGACTCCGGGCGCTGGCCACTGAGCGCTAGGCGCTGACAGCTGGGCGCTGTGCGCTGGGACCAGGGCGCTGAGCGCTAGGCTTTAAGGGCTGGGCACTGGGCTCTGCGCTCTGGGCGCTGGCACCAGGGCGCTGGGACCAGGGCGCTGGGACCAGGGCGCTGAGCACTGGGCGCTAGGCGCTAGGCGCTGGGCGTTGGCCTCCGGGCTCTGGGTGCTGGTCCCTGGGACTGGGAGCTGGGCGCTGGGACGAGTTCGCTTTGCGCTGTACGTTGAGCGCTTGGACCACGGCGCTGGGTGCCGCGCGCCGGGCGCTGGGCGCTGGAACGAGGACGCTGAGCGCTGGGACCAGGGCGCTGCGCGCTGGGCGCTAGGCGCTGGGCACTGGGTGTTGGCCTCTGGACTCTGGGTGCTGGTCCCTGGGACCAGGGCGCTGGACGCTAGGCGCTGGGTGTTGGGCGCTTGGCGCTGGAACCAGGGCGCTAGGTGTCGGGCGTCGGACGCTAGGCGCTGTACGCTAGACGCTAGACGCTAGGCGCTGGGCGCTGGGCGCTGGGCGCTTGGCGCTGGGACTAAGGCGCAGGGCGCTGGGCATCGGGCCCCGGACGCTGGGCGCTGGGCGCTAAGGGCGCTGGGCGACTGGTGGCGGGCTCGGGAAGGGAAGAGGAGGAGGAGCGCGGTGGGGAAGGCTCATCGCCATGCGCGGCCGCGCCGCCCCGTGCGTCCGCCGCGTGGGTTGGGTATGCGCAGCGCGTGGAGCACGTGCGCTCGTGCGCGCCGCCGCCGCGGCCGTCGAGGGGTGCAGGCGGCTGCAGAGGCCACTGCGGAGCTCTCTCGCTTGACGGGCGGCGGCGTAAGGGCGAGAGCCACTGGCAAGGTGCGATGTCTATACGACGTTCTACAAGCGGAATGATAGATTATTTCTTGTTTCTCAGCGTATCAACTTCAGGTCATTAGACCTGAAAGTATAGTGCCTGTTGTTTTTGTTAGGAGGTCAGGGTGATCTTCCTCACTGGATGGTGTGATCCGGCACTGTATTTCACGTCAGGATGGACATTTTTCCCAGCCAGATACCTCCCACCACCATGGTACCGGCAGCGGGATACAAGGAAAAGGAAAGAAAGAGCGCCTTGTTCATGGCCCCGTTTATTGACGTACTGTCCTGGAATGCGTCTGGTGTTGTTCGGAGAAAGTACGAAAATTTAGCGATCAGAGCAGCCGGCCCCCAAACTTCTCTTCTAGACAACTGCTGAAGCTTTTGTCGAAAATTCAGCCAAAGTCGGGACTCGAAACTTAGAACCACCCGGACAAAGTCACTGCAGTGACATTTTTCTACTTACAAAGACACTAATTACTTTAAATGGAAAATCGTGACTTTTGAAGTTTCAGCAGAGATGGGATTTCAAGTGAAGAATTGTGATTGTTGGTGAACGGTAACGAGAGCATAGATGAACAAAACAAAAGTTGGAATTTAATACACTGAATTTAATACACTGCTGTTAAAAAAGATATCACTGACAAATGTAAAACCAAACCGAACATTGTAAAATGGTATATGAAATACGAAAAATTGTGGTGGAAGGGGCCGTGGCAGTAGCGGTGACGGGGCGGCAATTCCAATGAAGGAGGAATGATTTTTGTATGAGTGTGAACAGAGATTGCGTTGATACAAAAGAGACGTTGAAAGAATCTCCGAAGAGAGGAAAGAAACAGCTGATGAAGCCGGTGAAAAAATTATCATGATAGTTAAAATTAAATAACGAAGCAAATTAACGAAATGCCTGAAGAAATAATCCACACTAAGGACAAATCAGAGACACCAGAACAAATCCGCACTAGGGCAAATCAGACAAATTTTCTGGATACAGCGTTGGATTAGTATATGACAAAAGAAGCCCAATAAATTCAGACTGAAAATAAAGTATCCGAAACCGACACAAACATACCTCCTAACACGAACCAATGCGAGATGCATATTTCAAAGCAGGTGTCGCAACGCCAGAGGCAGTTTTGAGATCAGAAGCCGGAAGTGGATCGATGTTGTAGGGTGCATCGCAATGGCAGGGCGGGACGGGTGGGGCGCCCGCAGCCATGAGGGGGAGCGAGGGTGCATGCGCGAGGATGTCCTTGCATCCGTGATGCCCTCCCGCGAGCTCCCCCGTTCGCATCTCGGCCCCGGCCCCTGCGATATGCGCTTGTTAGTGGCTGGTGGGGTGCAGCGGGGCGGGGATGATTCGACGACAGGCTACTTGGAAATCTGCGCACGTACGCGTACTTCATTAGGGGGAAAATGGTGGATATATTTGATCTGAAATGGGAATAAATAACGTCCGTGTACGATATATACATCTATTTGCACATCCCATTACTTTGAATCGAAGGAATTTCTTTTATATGTTGTAATGTCAAAATGTCGTAAATTTAATTGTAAGGACGACTCAACAGACATCATACACCTTTTATCGTACAAATGTTTTCAAAATGAACTGGACAAGAGATCACAGTTCACAATTGAAAAGGAAACGCAAAATGGAGTCAAGATGTTCTCAAATTGTGATAACGTTCATTACTGCCAATAACTCTTCGAATAATCAGTCCTCCAGTTAAATCAATTCAGCACATGGGGAAAATTTCTGTTTATCACATTATCACTAAAAGATAATAAAATATTGATAGTTTTTCCTCATTTCACCACAAATTTATTATTTTTCGTGTATTTAAAGTAGAAATACACAGTTGTGCCTAATAATTAATTTTGTTGTGGAAATTTCATCTAATGTTCTCATTTATAACTATAGTCTAATACCGTCTCTCTTCAATTAAGATCTACATACCGGCGGCTCAGGCAAACTATCCTGAGAATTATTGTTTTTTATAAGACTGCACGTCAAGAACAATCTTGAACATCAGAAATTAGAAGAGAATGAGTTAAAAACCTTTTACATAGTAACTGATAGAGCATTCGAATCTTGAGGTACAAATATCCCTTTGGGACTTTAGCAAATGACATCCTCATATGATTCTTACATAATTATTGTGTTTCTAAGTGTGTCTCATGAGCCGTTTGGATACCAGAACTACTTTTTGAATCATAAAAATATTAACTAATGCACTTAAATTATATTTTTGAACGACGTTGGTCAACAGACGGGAGTAGCACGCAGCCTCACTTTCTGCTTTCAGTCGCGATGACAATCATTGCCTATCTCCTGAGAGTAACGACGCTACTCCACCGCCCCATCATCACCGAGCCTCGCTCATTCTCCTCTCTTCCTCCACACCTTCATCTGTTCACGCCTTTCCACATCCACCCACATTCTATCTTTTCCACAACCTTCGTGTTTGTCACCACAACTCCCCGAGCGACTCTAATATTTTAGATAATATAATTAACCGGGTAATGAATGAAACGCTACCACTCGTGTATTTACAGAGGAAAAAACGCAATGACACGAAAGTCACGAGATTCGACAAAGCGTCTCTGAGGGACTGGGTGACAAAGCAACACGCTCGTCGTCGTCACCACCTCGCCGTCGGCGCATGAGGGCGTGACAAGCGGCACGCGACACGAGCGGCCGTGGGCGGCGCGGCGCGGCGCGGCGCGGCGCGGCGCGACACTGGGCGGCACTGGGCGGTGCGGGGCGGCGCCCGGGCGATAGGATCGGCGCTCGCGCGCGGCAGTCCGTCCGTCCGTCCGTCCGCAGTGGCGGGGCCGCGGGGCGGGGGCGGCTGGCGGCACGCGCGCGTCCGGTCCGCACGCCAATTGCGGCGGAAGAGTGATGACCGTGGGGCGCGGAGGCGAGCGGGGCGGGGCGGGGCGGACCCGCTGTTTGCTCGACGCATTTGACCGCGCGCGGGGCGCGTCGAATGCGCCCGTGACGAACGAGCGAGGGGCCGCGCCACCCCCCCCCCTGCGCCCCGCTCCCCCTCGGCGCCCACGCGCCCGCCTCCGCCGCCACCGCGGCGGATGCCCCATTGTCCGGTTGCGTAAAACAGCAGTAGTATTCCAGTTTCCGAATAACTGGGTCTGCCCGGGGGAGGGAGGGACGGAGGGAGACGGCCCCCGCGAAACGAATGGTTTCCCGCCGCGTCGGGTTGTTGGTGGCGCTGCGCGGGGTGAGTGGGCATACACCAGTCGGAGCGCGGGGCGGGGGGTGACGGGTAGCAGTGAAATGCGTCGCAGGGCCACATTACACAGGATACTGGGATAACGCAGGGCCTGAGGCTGAGTGCGTATTGAGCGACAAGAATGTTGTTACGAAGAAGGTGAAAACGATGATCGCAATGAACACGATGAGAGTGAAGGCATGATAAGCACGATGGGAGTAGTTTTGACGACAAGAAAATTGAAAAGAAACGAAGTAGAAAGAATTAGTAGGGAAACTGAGTGGCAAAAAGGATTACTCCTCTGAGTTTCACGAAAGAATGATGAGAATTAAAAAAGAAACCTTTTCGAGAATAACGATTTTTAACAGTGGCTGGAACTGGCTCTGATAATTTAGGGAAACATTGCAAAATCTCTGAGTATCATAAAATTCTTCCGGAAGAGAATTCTAGCAACCTGCTGCTCTGATCGGTATTTTTCCGGTGTTTCTCCGATCATTACCATGTAACTACCGGAGCAGAACCATAACAAACAGGCCACGGACCGCGCGCGATCTTTCCTCCTTACCCTTGTCTCTTCCTAACAGCTTTCACAAACACACATGTACTACACTGTCACAGATATAGAAAGATCAGTCGGGAGCTTAGAACTTGGGCGGTGCCGGAGGTACTTGGAAGTAGGAAGCCACGCAAGCCGGCGAGTAGTTCGGCGTTGTTTCTCACGTTTACCGGGCTAAACACATCATCACCTTTTAGGATAAATATGCACTACACTTACGGGACTAATGACCAGAGATAACGCGCCTGGGAAACCGAATCAATCTAACGGTTGATTGATTGATTGATGTTTTCGTGTTTCCGGGCGCGTCAACTGCTTCGGTCATTAGTCCCGTTTGTGTAGTGCATGTTTTTTTTCGGGAGATGGCAGTGATCTTCCCCTGCTGGATGGTGGGATCCGGCGCCGACCTACCGTCGGCTAGTGGGGTTTCCCCCTAACCGGGACTCTCCCACCAGCGGGGCACCGCCCCAGCCGGGACAAGCCTCTAAGCTCCCGACCGGTCTCCCGGAGTATGTGGCAGTGTAGTGCATGTTAGTGTAAGTGTGTGTGTGTAAGGGGAGAGGATAGGACAAGGAAGAGGAAGGACAGATCGCGCGCGGTCCGTGGCCCGTTTGTAGGGTACTGCTCCGGCATTCGCCTGGTGTTGATCGGAGAAACCACGGAAAACTACCGATCAGAGCAGCCGGTCGCTAGAATTCTCCTCCAGACAGCAACTGAATTCGACCTAGCTGAAAAGCTAGTGTCGAAACTCCTGGCGCCGTGGGGAGTGTAACCTAGGACCTCCCGGGTAGAAGCGCTGCAGTGACATCAGTTGATGCACTGAGCTACCGCTACCGGTATCAATCTAACGGTGAACGTGGGTTGAGAGAAGAACGATGATGCTGAGGAGGGGAAGAGACAAAGGCAGGATGAGTGTGAGCGGGACGGGCTGGAAAGGGCACGGCCGAAGGGGGGCGGAGGGAGTCCCGCAGCGATGCACTCGTTGCGAGCGAAAGGGATGGGTGAATGCCCCGAGCGGTGTTTAACAAAACTGTAATATGTTATTGCGAACATATGGCTCGTTGACAATGTTTTGTAATGTACATCTGGTGGAGGCATTCAATAATAAATTGATAGCATTTTGTAAAGTAATGTTTCATACTTCCAAACCGTTGTTCATTGCGTTACAGTATGCTCAACTTCAATTATTTTGACATCATTTGTAAGCATCGACTTCATCGTTAAAACTAATGTTTTTCTAATTGTTCGTTTCATAGCCTCATGATATTCAATTTAGCTTTGTATGGCACATTGTTTTCTCAGACAAAATACTCGGGGAAATTTATCCATTCTCTTTAAAGAATATTTTATCAATGTTAATATAATTATTTTCTCGAGAATATTTCATTACATAAAAGTTATTCATTTCAAAAACTGTGTAAGCATGAAAAAGACCTTAACTCAAAAATGTCCTTTTTTATTCTTTACTACCACACAAGTCTATAAGGATGAATATTGCTGTGACAAAAACCACGTACATAATATCTATGAGATCTACTGTTGTCGGTTTGTATCCATCCAATTAAGGGAAAAATTGTAGATATACTCCTATATAACGTATGTAAAATAACTCATGTCTAAAGTGTGTTAATTAAGTCGATCTACCTGTTATTTTCAAGTGTGTATGGTATAGGTTCTTTAAACCATGAATATTGGGTCCCAGGATACACTTCTCAGTGTCCGTTATTCCTAAGAATGGGCATTGCCTGTTTTTTTTTTTGTTGTTGTTGTTGTTTTTAAATTGAGTGTTCTATTGCTTCAGGTACAAATTGAAATTTGTTCAAATATTTTATACTCCTATACCTAATTTGACATTTTTATAATGCTGTTAAACGTTAACAAATTTTATAAAATGAAGACAATCGGGTATTCATAAAATATTTATGAATTAATAGTTGTGTGAAGAGAAAATGTGACTACGAGTTTAAGTCTAAAAAGATTTTTAATCGATTTCCCAGTGTACCCGAACAATATATTGTTTTGCATCAGAACAGTGCCTACAGAAATAATATTTAAAAGTAATGTCATTTAAACGTTTTCTTCGGGCAATCAGTGCTCTTAATTCTTTCACATACGATAAAAGATTTTTCCTTCTGTTTAGGGGTCAGAACATCAACACGCTACGTCTCTTTAATTTTTGCTCGCGAATCGACCGTCTTGGACCACGCATACATGCACTTGTACGGGCTCAGTATCATTTACCACGTTGCAAGTATTGCATGAAATCAATCAGGGGGACCAGCATTAGACTGAATCCGATTTTTATACCCCAGGGTTATTAGTCCTGGGGGGATGGAAGATGGAATGATGATGATAATGAAAGATGAATGGACGGCACACACAAACACTCATACACAAACACACCCATGCCCGAGGCGGGACTCGGATCCGCGATCCTTCCGTCCGAGATCGCCACGGCACTACTACTTTAGCGATCTCGTCTATCTGTACTGGCTATTATTTTTATTATTATTATTATTATTATTATTATTATTATTATTATTATTATTATTATTATTATTATTATTATTATTATTATTATTTTCAAGTCTCTCGCCAAGGAGGTGCCATATAGCCGACACCGGGACTTTAGAGAACCAAGGTGCCTGCTTCGCTTGCAAACTCGGGCGGTCAGGATTCGACGGTGAAGTCAGGTGATGTTATATCAATAAAACCTTCCTCACGATGCGTTCAGTACTCAGAAAAACAGCCTTTTGCATTGTATGAATGTGCCAGTTGTTAAGGCCAAGCCTTGTAGACGATGATGTTAGTTCTTCAGAGACCAGTTCATTTGCAGAGCCGCCACATGTCGCTCAGTTCAATAGCCAAAGCCTGATATTTTCGCTTCTTCTTGGCAAAGGAAGTAGCTATTTTTCGGCATAAGGGGATAGCTATGTCGACTATAATCCCTTTCCGTGAAAACTTGTCGACCCATATTATGTCAGATCTGTTGGCTTCGACAGCGGTGACTGCAACATTCCACAAGAGCTTCCACCGTTTCGTCTCCAGAACTGAATCCGGCTTGAACTTGTAATATGGGACCTCCCTCTCTACCATCTCTGACGTTGCAGTCAGGGCCTGATGAACAACCGCAGCAAACGTCATTGTGCCGACTTAGAAATTCTGTTTGTGCCAATGCAGAACACCCGCCCATTATGTGTTGGAGGGTTTCGCCGGGTTGATTGCAAAGGTGACAGCGGTCCTCTACCCTCATATCCCCAATCACATACCTTTGGTAATTGCGTGTGAAGGTTACTTCGTCCTGAATAGAAATGACGAAGCCTTCTGTCTCAGCAAAGAGGCCAGATTTTGTTAGCCATGAGACTGACGATGCAATGTTCACAGCGTTCTGTTTGAGCTCAGCAGGAAACCTGCCATGCAAACGCTTCTGAGCCCATTCACTCAGCCTATCTTCTTTGGTGATGCACACACTCAGAGTCGGCTTCATTGAGGTTCAATGGAGTAAAATTCTTGTCCGTGGCACAAATTGCTTCACGCACAACCGTCGTTTTCTGAAGAAAGTATTTACGAAGATTGTTGATTTGCTTCGCGCAAAGGGACTCAAAATCCAGAAGACCCCTACCTCCTTCTTTACGAGGTATTATAGTCATGCCACCGAACTGTTGAGATGGTTCATGCGGTACTTGGTAAGAGTGGTCCTAATTTTTCGATTAAGCTCCTGCAGTCCAGTTGTTGTCCAGTGAAGATCACCAAATGTATAGACAGCCATAGGTACTACCCAAGTGTTGATAGCTGATGAGGTTATTTCCATTTAAAATAGTTTTACAAATGTTTGCGACTCTTTTCAAGACTTTATTTTGAATATCATGCCTCCTCTTTCTTTCCATTATGCTCAAAAGTTGTTGCACGCCTAAATATTTTTATGTATCCTCTTGCCCAAGTTCTTGGATGCCACACATCAGGGTAAGTTTGACCGGGTCAAGGATTTTTCTCCTTTTCACGTGCACTGCAGCGCATTTATCAATGCCAAACCCAATACAAATAGAGTCGCTGAAGGTCTTTACAAGTTCAAGCAGCGAGGAAAGCTGGTTCTTATCTTTTACGTATAACTTGAGTTCGTCCATGAAGAATTGATGATTAATGAGGATATGGGGATATTTGGTGATTTCATGTCCCATACCCGAATCTCTTAACATTCTGCTGAGAGGGTTTAGAGCTAGCGGGAACAATAAGTGACTTAGACTATATCCCTGGAAAATTCCTCGTTTAATCTTCCATTCCTTGATGGTATAACTGCCTCCAGAAAAGGAGACTTTTATCTTTGTAGGCCAAGATGCCATGCAGTGTCGGATTAGGTTCACATACTAGGCATTTACTTTGTAGACGCGAAGGACATACAAAAGTCACGAATGAGATATTGAGTCGAAGGCCTTGGCATAGTCAATCCATCCAACAGCAATGTTGCCCTGTCTTTTTTTTTTTGGCTTGATTGACTGTCACTACCAATAATTCTTTGCAACCTTGAGCACCCTTTCTGCAACCACTTTGCTCTGGTGCTAGAAGATTCTTGGCTTTCAGATGGGTATTCAGCATACTAGCTAGCACAGATATAAAAATCTTAAATATTGTGAGAAAACAAGTGATGGGTCGATAGTAACATGGAGACATAGGATTGCTAGACTTGCTTATCATAAACGTAACTCCTTCACTAAAACACGCCGGCATGATAGTTGGATCGTTGAATGAGGTCGAAACCACCTAGCCAAGACCGCGTGAGTACATGGGAAATACTTCCACCAAATGTTTTGTATCCCATCAGCACCTGTTGCTTTTCTATTCTACGTCCTCCTCATTGAATTGAAAATATCTTTCCTTGTAATATTAGGCGAGCTCATTTGTGGTATATTACAACACTTCTCTTCCTCTTCTGCTATCCTGTAAGCTCCATCGTCATGGGTCTTGGGAATACTCCATATATTACTCCAATATTTTTCTATCTCGTATCTTTTAAGAACTGTTTCTGGCAACATTCTTTGATCTTTGAGTTGCCTGAAAAATTTCTTCTGGTCGCATGAATACATGTTGATATTCTGTTGTTTTCGTTTCATTGCTTTATGGCATCTTCTTATACGACACTCAAGGGCTCCAACGCGCTGTTTCAGATACTCACGTTTGTCTCGAAGCGCCTCCTCAAAATTCGGCTGTGTTCTTAGAATTCTCATCTTTCGTCCAACCGCCTTCACTGCATTGGAGACCTTTCTAGTTTCGTTTCCAGGAGATGTAAAGAAGGCTGTCAGGATGCCTATGTCTCGCCAGAAGCTTTCAATCTCGCATTAAATACGCCTCAACCATGGGGGTTTGGTGGGTTTAGTAGACTGTACTGAGTCTTTCGATGTTTTCAATTGATTCTTTACAGGTTTTCCAAGTCCCCGTACAACAGCAAGGGCTGCCCAAGACATACATCTTACCACTTCCTCAAGCGATGTCGATTGTTCTACATCAACCTTCAGCAAGTTATTGACCACTTCCTTCGCTGCATTTGTACGCGGACCATATCCCAATCAAGGGATCCATGGTCGGGACGATAAGGGGATACCCTGATAGTATGTCTTCATGGCTTCGTAATGCGCCCAAGAGAATTGCTTAGACACTAGGAGGCAGGATTCATCAAAATTCGACTCCACAGACTCCTGATTAGATTGTGGATCTTCATTATTTCTTCCTTCATCAGTCACATTCCTATTCTCAACACATAAGAATGCTCTTACATTCTCTCTAATGGTATTTATTTCTGCATTTGAGAGAAAGTTCCTTACAATGATGGTGCGCTGCTGGTCGTACACTCTGCTCGGATACCGGTATGTCCGGATGCAGTTTTAACCATTCTTCGTGAAATCGCGTTCTGTATTCTTCCATGTCCGCTTCAAGCCTGGTAGCCAGAAAGTACGCATGCATAATGGAGATATTTCACTCCTTAGTCCATTTCATGCGCTGGCGTTTGTTCTGAGATCGGGTGGGGTGAGCTGTTGTCTCACCCAAGCTGCGACACCCAGTATTTGTTTGTATTGTGATCGCTGTAATTGGTGCAGCGCCACACCTTCTCGGATGGTATGAAGAGGCTCCACTACTCTCCACTGGCACAGGTAGCACATTTCTCACTGCGAGCTCGGTGCCAGAACTCGCAGCGCCGCCTCGCAAGTGTAGGTCGTATGTGTCACGAATCCTTTCACTTATTCTCATAACTGCTTCTCCACCAGCAGACCGGGTAAGAGTCGAGAGAGGAAGCACCTCTCGCCTCTGAGCCAGAGCCCCATCTGCGCACCATCACCTAACCCCTAAAGGCTTAGCTCAGGCACTTACAGCCCGCAAAAACACAGGGGTGGCTAAGTCGGGTGCTGCCCCATCTTCCAGTTGCCAGTTGGTTCGCCGATCGCTTTCACGGAAGTCAGGGGTACAGATCACCTTCCAACTTCCAGAAGAACAGATAGGCATCCGATTTTATGGGTTACCATTGTCCTGATAGCCAACACGCAAACGTGCATTTGCCCGTCCCCCACGTGCTGTAGTAGTTCTCTCAGACCACGCAGGGCTGGTCTTCGAGGGACGTAAAGAAAAGGGTGAACTGTATAGGAGATAGTTTGTGAGCAGAATTGGGAAAACGGCTAAGGGACAGCTAAGGTAGACCTAAGGTATCATTATAGTAAATAAATAGATGTAACAGCGAAAAAAGAAATGTCGAATAAAAGATGGATCAATTTCAGATGGAGGGATAGCGGACAGCTACTCATATTAGTCGTCTTTTACGACAGGGGGAGATCCCGTGGTGCTATTCTACAAAAAAACGAACACCACACGATTATTATTATTATTAATTATTATTATTGTTATTATTATTATTATTATTATTATTATTATTATTATTATTATTATTATTGTATATTACAAGCTATAGGTGTCGTATATATGTGAGTTAATAACATTCAGGTTACTTGTTTCGATAAGGGATACCGCAGAATTGGAACACTTGAAGAGATTTGAAGACATCAGACTGCGTATGAGCGGAGAAGAAAAAAAATAGATTGTCATCATGTATGTTCTCGCGTTAACCAGGAAAGGTACCTCAGGGCATGATTTGTCACTGCAGTGATCTGACCAGGAAGTCCTAGTTTCGAGCCCGACAGTAGTAGGATTTTCGACACTAGCTAGATGGTTATGTCGAATTCAGTGGGTGCCTGGACGAGAATTCTAGCGGCAGATAGCTGTGATCGGTAGTTTTCCGTGGTTTCTCCGATCAACACCTGGCGAATGCTGGAACTGTTTCTAACAAACAGGCCACGGACCGCGCGCGATCTTTCCTTCCTCTTTCTTGGCGTAGCCTCAGCACCCACTTACATGTACTACACCCACACTCACATACATGTCGGGAGACCGGTAGGAAACTTAGAGCTTGCCCAGCTGGGGCGATGCCCCGCTGGAGATCTCCCTCCCGGTAAAGGAAAACCCCGCTAGCCGGTAGGTCAGCGACGGATCTCACCATAGTCTGGAGAAAGATCACTGCCACCCCCCGAGGATAAAGAATGCATAACAATTACAGGACTAATGACCTTAGCAGTCGACGGTTCCGGAATCATAAATCAATCAATTGACCCATTGACTTCCATTTAAAATTGCTAGATGTGTTGCTGGTGTATATTTATTAAAGTAAGTACATTACGTAGTAAAGGCAAATAGAAGCACTTAAATCATGAGTACTCTGGTCTAGACCTTAGCTGTTAAAATTCTGGAGAATTCCCATATGGGAATGAGCTCGTCATTAACAAATACAAACATTTACATAATAAATGGTCATCATTGCGAACAAAAATTGTTATTCCGTTGAACTATTCTATGAAGTTATAAAAACAATCAGTTTATAGCTGACTTTTTGTTAGCTTAAAATTCACCCAATGGACTTTTGGAAATCCCTTCCCACCAATTTTCAAAGCAGGCCCCTTCCAACCGGCGAGGGAAGTTAACAATCAGCTCACACCTGCAGCCAACGAATAAATAACCCAACCCGTGATTCCCCATCGCCTCATGGCCCTCCAAACCGCAGCGGGCATCAGTCGCACGCAGACAGACAACGACGACAACAACAGCGCGCCGCGGCCGCAATGCGTCGCCCCGCGCAGCGCATTCGGGTCGCGTCCGCGGGCGACGCGCGGCGTGGGTGGGGGCGGTGCGGTCCCCTCGCGTGCCTCGGGACATCGCGCCCTCGCCGCCGCCGCCGCCTCCCCGCTCGGCGGGCGCGGCGCCCGCGCCGTGACCTGCGTCCGCGAGCGGCAGATGAATCCGACCGACGCGCCGCGCCAACCCGCGCCGCCCGCGCCGCCCGCGCATGCGGCGCACGCGCGCCACGCAGCCAGGCCCATAATCGCTGGCCGCGCGCCGCTGCGCCCGCCCGCGCCCGCGCCCGCGCCCGCACAAACCACTAAATAAAATCGCTCCTTCGGATTCCGACGCGCGCGCTCCCTCTCCGCGCCCACAGCGCGTTTCGTTCAACTCCATTCAGGGCGCATGCTGGGAGAACGGAATAACTATCGGTGACATTTACACTGGTGTTCATTATTATGAAGTTTGGTACTGGCTTAAGTATTGGTTTGTTATGAGTGATGTGGTTTACTCGTTGCTTGGTAATATTGCCCTTTGATAAGTGCCTTTTAGGATCCAGCCTATCGTATCGGGGAGGGGACATGGAGTTTTGTTATATAATAATATTATATTTATATTATTTTTCTAGTGTATACATGATACTATGCTATATTATTTTTTAAATAATTACATATAAAATTACATAATAAATATTAATATCAATTTTGCCAAATAAAAGAAGGTAACAAACTTATTTTTATTTTTCCTGCATTTTCATATTTTATTCCCTTTCTTTCTATACTTCCTTGCTTAGTGATTCCGGGCGCGTCAACTACTGAGGTCATTATTCCCATAAGTGTTGTGCATGTTTTTATCGGGAGGTGGGGGTGATGTTCCCTCGCTTGATGGTGAGATCCGGCGCCGCACTACTGTCGACTAACGGGGTTTTCCCCCACCAAGTATCTCCCACCATAGGGGCACCGACCCAGCCAGGACAAGCTCTAAGACCCCGACCGGTCTCCTGGCATTTGTGGTAGTGTAGTGCATGTTAGTGTGATTCTGTGTGTAAGGGGTAAGGATAGGACAAGGAAAAGGAAGATACGATCCGTAGCCTATATGTTAGGGTACTGCTCCGGCATTCCTCCGATGTTGATCGGAAAAAAACACGGAAAACTACCTATGAGAGCGGCCGCTAGAACTCTTCTCCCGACAGCAACTGAATTCGACCTAGCTGAAAAGCTAGTGTTGAAAATCCTGCCCCTGTCGGGACATCTAAGACCTCCCGGTCAGTGACACTGCAGTTGATGCACTGAGCCATCTCTCCCGATTTTCTCTTGGCTTCTGGATCCGCCATTGGTGTCACTGTCATTACCGGACTTACGAGTAAGAAGACGCACCTTTTTTGCTAGCTGGTTTTCGGAGTCGTAGTTTTATTTTCTCGAGTACGTACGGGGTAGTATACATTGTATATAGAAATTTATCTAATGCTGCAGAAAATTGATTCTGAGATTTCAACGGAAATACATGTTCTGGGGTTGCCGAATACCGCAAAAGTGTTGTTTTTTTAAAACGACTGTCCGTCTATCCGCCTATCTGTCTGTCCGTTTGTCGTCTGTGAACAACACTAGCGCCTAAACTACGCGTAGGATTTGTTGCAAACTGAATGCTCCCTCACTGAACACTAACTCCCTCACGTCTATCTGGCCTTACTGAAAGTTCTGT
This sequence comes from Teleogryllus occipitalis, assembly GCA_011170035.1. Lineage (NCBI taxonomy): Eukaryota > Metazoa > Arthropoda > Insecta > Orthoptera > Gryllidae > Teleogryllus > Teleogryllus occipitalis. Next base: position 134,862 of record BLKR01001834.1, on the reverse strand, counting down.
GATTTTGAAAGACATGCATTAATTTTTGGGGGTAATTCAAATGAAACCTCTGGAATATTTTCAAAATGTATTTGAAAATATCGTTCTAATCGTACTAATTTTTAATTAGAAAACAATCTAACAGAACGAAAATAATAGCATATATACAGCAAAACAGTTGTATTGCTGTTTTAAACATTATTGAAGGCAAAAATAAATTATTTTTTGGGGGTTATTAGGATAATTAATAAAAACCGATTTGAATTAAACACATTAAAGGCATCAAAGTGAACAAATTGAACAATGAGTGTGACAATCCTCGTTAGATTCAAGCTACACTCCAATTCACGCAACTCGAATGAACGAATCGGTTGTCATTTTAGAACAAAAAAAATGTGTGTATTTCGAAACTATGATGTAATTACGATAATAACTATATGAGTACAAAAAAATGTAAACTTCTTCATACGAATGTATTATTAACCATAGTATGATGGTTTAACCATAGTACGTTTTTCTACAACTACTAATGAAAGATTGCAGTGGTTGAATCCGATTATTCTTTCCGATTCCAACTTTCTGGTACTACTGGCGGTTAATTTCACTACTGATACACTCCCGTTCAACATTTTAGTGTTTTACTCCGTCATGTCGATTTACCGTTACCATTCCATAGGTCATGTTTAAAGAATGTTATATTTTTACTACGATGAAAATTTATATTAATTACATATCATTCCAAGGTTTGCAAACATTGCTCTGACCGGGAGACAATTTGAGCCATACTGAAGACCTATCATAACACCTTACCTTCCTTTTTTAAGGTCGCTTTTTAATAACTTGGTCAGATAGTAACTACTGTGACTGTTTTAACTGTATGGGATCTGTAGAAAGAACACGTAAGAACAACACGAACACACACATACACACACACATCCATGTATCCATACCCGAAGCGGGTTTCGAACCCACGACCCTATCCCGCAGGTACGGTCTTTCAGCCTTAACGATCTTGGTTAACCCGACCAGCACATCTATCAGTATTAAAATATTTTTAGGCATTTAATAACATAAATGAGCATAAAATAGTTATAGGAGTTATAAAAAAATCTCATACGATTTCATATTTTCTGGTAAATTTTCCATTCCAGGACCCGTTCTACATTTCAAATGATGTGTACGTGACGAGTATAGAAACATTCGCGGTGACCAAAATCCTCGCCTCCGAGAGGAAAATCTGTTTCACTTGAAGACCGACTGGCTGCCGCAAGCGCGGATTGAAAGAGAGCGAAACTTTTAATCCGTCGATATGGTGGCGTCCCGCCCACCGCCGAATGAAAACAGCAGCAGCGGCCGACCGCGTCCGCCGCAAAGCCCATCGGCGGCGCGGGGAGCGCAGGCCGCGCGCGACACGGGCTGAACCCGGCCGGGGTCGCGGCGGGCGGCCGCGGGGGCGGGGGTCCGCGGTTCCGCGCCGCGGCAGCGCTGTGACGCACGGCGCCGTGAATCACCGGGACGGGGGCCCCAATTTACATCATTGGAGGCGGACGACGCGACGCCACGCCACGCCACGCCACGCCACGCCACGCCACGCCACGCCGCGCGACGCGCCCCGCAGATTTACGCCCTCCAAATCACGCGCACGTCGCGGGCCGCGGGATATACGCGCGCGCAGTAAAACACCCGCGACCGGGAGTCGAGCCCCGGTCTCCGGACGCCCGCCCCGCCCCGCGCCGCGCCACCGGCTCCCTCCCTGCCCCGCGCGGCGCCGGATCTCGGGCCGGGAGGATGGGAGGGCGAGGGGCGGGGCGTGGGCGGATGTGCGATTGCGGGGCGGACGCCGTCGATGGCGCAAGGGCACTCGACATGGCAGAACTGGGGAGCGCCGCTAAATGAACATGTGGCCGCACTGCGGTACTACAAGCTCATTCGACTTCGGCGTCACCATAACGCGCGGTTTGGAGGTAGCGCGAACGTGTAGCCAATATCGCGAGCTCTGTACCTCTCCTGTTACCGACTTCCTACGCGATCGGAATTGCTGATTTTGGGGTGTAACATGTAGGAAAATTACGTGAGGATACGCGCGATTACTATAGAATTATATTTTTCTTAATGTCTGCTTTAAAGTTTTTCAAAATACACAAGCAAGTCATTTAAGGAATATTGAATTGGGTGGAAATTCAAAAGAGAGAGAAAATAAAATAAATTGATTTTTTCAACGCACAAAGAACAACATGACTTTATATGCTCAATTTTTTCATCAAAATGAAGATTCTACTAACTTACTACCCATGTCGATTATACATTTAGTATATATATATATATATATATATATATATATATATATATATATATATATATATTGTGATGCTGGTGTATAGAATGACTGAATCACGAAAACGTTTGTTCATTACTTTGAGGTTAGGAACATTGGATTAAACCTTTATCTCATGTCTTAGAATGATCTCGACGTGACGTAGATTTATCTGGTTCCATGGTAAATGCTTTCACTTATTCTCGATTAGAGTAGTAGGGAGAACGGAATCTTTAGCATAATCTTAATTCACAATTTTCACAAAGAAAATTACATATTTTAATATTAATATGCCATTCTTTAGAGTAATGTTTTAGTTATTTAGAAAATGAAGGGCAAAAATACCTATTTTGTTCGTAATATAAAAATATCTTTTTACACTTTATCTTTGATCTTTTAAAATAGAACAAAATTACATTATTGAATTCTGGGAAATGCAAACATTTGGGAGTTTTACCACAGTTATAATGGTAAACTTAATTCTGCATAACCGTTGAGAAATGTAATAAATGTCGAATAATCACATTATGTGACTTTCTTCACATTCCATTGCTTTGACAATGAGCTCGCGAATTCAAACACCATTCCCACAAGTCCATCCTCTTTGAAAAAATCACCGTAGTCTTTTGATTAATAACATAAATACTAGCAAATTTAGAAAGTGAATTTGATCAATACGATATTTAATCACCCAAATATGTATGATTAATTTTAGTGTTAAAGAGAAATTTTAAAAACCCAAAATTTGCTAATTAAAGTAAAATAAAATTTAATGAGATGCACAAACCCTTTTTAGAAAATTTATTTTAAATAATCTCGTTCATTGGCGATGATGAAGTTTCATATTTAAAAATGCACTCAATGATTTATAGTTTTCACTCTGAAACAAGTTTCTACTTTATGTTGAAGCAAAACATACGATCGCAAAACTGTGCAAGTAAAAGAACGAGAGTGAGAGGGGGGAGATAGAGGGGGGGGTGAGAAAGACGGAGAGTCAAGTAAAATTTGTACATTGAGACATTCTCTCGCTTGAAAAACGATATATTCGTTGCATAAAACGGGCAAAGGTGGCTCAGAGCATCAACTGACGTCATTGCAGCGCCTCCAAACGGAAGGTGGACGATGCGGCAGGATTTTCGTCACTAGCTTGTCAGTTAGGTTGAATTCACACGCTGTCTGGAGGAGAATTCTAGCGGCCAGCTGCTCTGATCGGTGGTTTCCCGTGGTTTCTCCGATCAACACCACGCCCCAAGCACAGTGCAATACCCTAACAAATTGGACACGGATCGCCCGCGATCTTTCCTTTCTCTCCTCACACCTAATTTACACTCACACTCCATGCACTACACTTTCACACTTGCCGAGAGTCTAGTTGGGAGCTTAGAGCTTGCCCCGACTGGGGCGATGCTCCGCTGGTGGGAGAGACCTAGTTGGATAAAAACCTCGGTCGTCGCCGGGTATTGCCATCCAACAAGGGAAGATCACCGCCACCGATAAAACATGTCCTATTCATAGGAACTAATGACCTTTTCAGTTGAGCAATCAATCAATCGTTGCAAGAATTTGTAACGAGTTTCTTAGTTTGATTTGGGTAATACGAGCCTATAGAGTTGCATTTCTTTTAGAAATAAAGCTATGCTAAGTAAACTGTATAAAACATTTAGTACGTCCAACAACACCAAGCACACATTGAACGCGCCCCATAAACAAAATTCTTTTATAGCAGAGATCCGATCAGAAGGGGGAGCGAGATCAAAACCGCAATTCCGATAGCGAGAGCTCCAAGACCCTCACCCCCTCAACGCGCCCCCTCCCCTCGCGCGCTCTCCCCGCAGAGAATCTGACAAAAGCCGCCCGAACCAATAAAGTAAACGTCTAAAAGGACACAAATTGCGCGTGTCTCCCGCCGCCCTCCGACAGCGGGCGTCTGTCCAGGGCGTCGGTTCGCCCCGAAAATATTTTGATTGTATCTCGGCGAGATGGGGCAGTGGGTGGTGCCAAACGCGGCGGTTATTGCTTGTCGCCCTCGGCCGCGCCGCCCCCCCCCCCCCGCTCGCGTCTTTTGTTACGGACAGTCGCCGCCCCCGCCCCTCTGCCATCGCCCTGCCCTCGTATCGTGGCCGTCTGGCCCGCTGCAGCCGCCACTTCTAACTCACAGAAAACTCTCACTGCCGGACAGTGGGGCCGAAATAACAGTAAGAGCGTTTACATACATTTCTCTTCAATTTTAAAGTAGGCATTACTACGTAAGAAATTTAATATGCAGACAATTTAAAGTGACACAATGTTATTTTCAAGTATTTGTGTATATTATCCAGTGTACTGTCCATTGTTTCTCCCTTTTTGAATTATTTTTATGAAGACCTGTATCTTTGCAAAGAACTTAAGTTTGAACTTAACGAATTTATCAGCGCCTTTTATTCATTATTCCGTAACTTGTCAATGACGACAGTTTAAATTATTTTATTACGCAAAATTAACATATTTACCTAATAAAGCATTCATCGCTTCTCCTGAACTTCATCTTCATTCAAATTTTCAAGTAACAGTTTGTAATTTTTCTCTCGCCCCATTTCGGAACAACCTTTTGACCGATTTCTAAACAGAATAATAGAACTGCTACTACATTCGCCCCCTCTCCGGTCGCCGCCGCCGCTGCCGCCGCTCTTGTCTCCGCCCCCCACCCCACACTCCTCTTCGATGTCACGCGGTGAATCAGCTCCGGGCAACCGCAACCACAGACCAGCCACCCCAACGACTCGGACCCTTCGCGGACCGTCCCCACGAGCCAATTGCACATGTCGGCCAGATACTCATGCTGGCGACAGCCGGGTGACGGTAAATGTTTTTGTGTTGCCGAACCTTGGGCAACGAAGTGTTATGTAGTGACACAGATATAATACGACTAAGCTCGTGTCAGATTTGATTTCTCCTGAAAACAACAAGGCATGTTTCTTGATACTTGATGATATACGAGGAGAAACAAATCAAAACGCATATTGTTCAATGGTGGGAAAAATTGAGTTTGACATGAAATCGTGTAGTTTTTAATACGTTCGACATGTTCCTGCTTTCAGATTTCTTCAAAACGCATTTCATTTAATGAGTTAAAATGCGTTTTGAAGAAATCTGAAAGCAGGAGCGTGTAGAGAGATTTTAAACCATGATTTCAGGTATTTGTTGTTGCTTTTTCAGTTTTATATTGATGAATGTTATTAAAAAAGAGTGCATAAAAAACTCAATAAAACACAAAATTCAAGTCACTAAATAATATTTTACCTAGTGAATCATTCGAAAGGCTTAACTAGAAACAAAAATAAATTATTGTCAACTATTGGTAAATATTTGTGCAAAAAGTATTTAAATTACATCCTTGAGAATTTTTAATATATTGCAAATTTTATGTAACAGTTAAGAAAACAGTAAAATTGTATCTAAAAGACTATCAAAATTAATATTGTTATATAGAGAATGTATTTATGCCAAAGAACTGAATTACGTCTTTCCGACTTATATCATTTTTAGAATTACCAAAGGAGATAGACAGAAAACATTACGTAATTATAATATTACCATAAAATTTACTTAGTTTTTTTTTTTGTTTTACATTATTAAATTTTCTTTTCCTCTTTTTTTTCTTTTCTTGAATGACTTGTTCTTCTTTTTGTACTAAGTTCCTATGATCACACAAATTCATCGCCTCTGTAGGTTTCTTTCTTTCTATTGATATTTATTTAACTATAAAAAAGCACTAATGAATAAATATCAATATTATTATTTTCAGATATTGTTAATAAAAAGTATTTAATTTTTTTTTCAAAGTCGTTAAAATATTAAGCACACGTACACTCCCATTTGAATTTTCATACTGAAATTTAATTTTCAATTTCCGTAAAATCAAAAGAAATAAATAGTTTCCCGGCGCTATTATCACATAAAGCAAGATATATTTTATGTCCATATTCTCACAGTAATACATATTTCTATTTGAGTTATTTTGATTTTATAAATCATGATATTGTTAGACATAATCACTGGTAATAATGTAGAATTACAACCCATATACAAAGTAAATTTGATCATGAGAACATCAAAATTAAAATGACATAAACCATACGATAATCGTGAAGTGATTGTGCACTGATATCTCTGGGTATGTATACCCTTGGAAACGTAATATCATGCGTCGAAAATGCCTTGACCCGAGAGGTTAATAACGATGTAGAACTTTACCTGCCGTCTGCTTTATCTAACGAGGCTTTTCAAATCTACTTCTCCACACCGGACTATGCAGATTAAATTTATTTTATTGGGGAACGAATAAATATTTTAACGTCCATTGAGAGGCAAACAAGAACAGTACGGAGATTAAAGTCGACCGTGACAAATTAAGTAATTAATTAAGTCATCCTTGACATTAATTTTAACTTTCTCGTATGTGTACTACATATATATGGAGTAATATACGTAGTATATAGAAAGTTATGTAATGCTGCGCGAAAAAACGGCGGATTTTCGGCAGAAAAAATTCATTGCCGCGCCTTGATAAAAAGAGAGTGGATAAATCCAGTTGCTAAATTAATAGAAAAAATCCACTAATACGTGATGTCACTGTTTTTTGGGTCCTTGATGCCGAAAAAACAATTGAAAGGAAAACCTTCGTTCGTCCGTCTGTCCCTCCATTCGTATATGAACTCCACTACCGCTTAAACCATAGGTAGAATTTTTTTCCAAATCGAAGTAGACCCTGTCCATCTGGCTCTAATCGAAGCTTTGAAATTTTGAAAACCATTCTTTACAATTTGGGAGTATTTTACATGAAGCACCCCGGACATCTTAAAAATTTTCTCAAAAATGACTCCAAATTATTTCTTTAAATTTCTTGTAAAAGTAGAGTAAAATACACTAATAAATGCGGCATAGGTCTGATTTTCACGGTTAACTCTGAATTTTTGAAAATTGCCAAAGTTTGCATTCTTTTCGGCGTCTTCCCACAACTATAAAATTGAAGATTGAGGTTTTTCTCTCAAACAAAATTTGTAGTTCATTAATGTTGTTCATGGAAGTCATGTATTTTAGTAGTATTCCTGCAATAGTGCGTACAATATTTGCAATTTAAAAAAATAACAAAACGAGGTTTTCCTAAAAAACTGCTCTATTTTTTAAATTTTTGATATGAATAGTGACTAATGAACCCCTACACGGTGGTATAAGTGTCATATTACTCTATTGTTTTGTTTTTTCAAAAATTACAAAAATATAATTGTTTTAACTTGTCACTCACGTCGGTAATATTTGCATTAGAGGCAATTTCTCCACATTATTATATTTATGATTACATATAATTTAAATAATGTCATGTAAAGTTTCTCGAAAACTCAATAGTTTTCTGTTAAAATTAGCTCAAATTTCCACACTTTCAGAAACGATCAAAAGCGTTTTTCTCAAAAATGCCTCAAATTTTTCTTCAAACTTTTTCAACAGACAATGCTAATTGTTTTATATGACATGTAAAGTTCATTTTGATGCATTCTATGTTTTTTCAAAAATTACGAAAATGTAATTTTTTTAAATAACTCTCACGCCGTTAATGTGCAAATTGCCATGGATTTGTATACATTATTGCATTTTTTTGGTGGACGTTAAACTTTATTTAAATGACTTGAAATTAATTTTTTCGAAAAGTCAATAGATTCCAGTGAAAAGGAGCTTCAAATTTCGCATTTACAATAATGCTTACTCGCCAAATTCTCTAAAAGGCTTCAATTTTTTAATGAAAATTTCTATTTAGCGCGATATTTTACTGTTCTGTAATATTCTTGAAGTAATATTTCGATTCTAGTATTAGGAAACCGAAAAGTTGAGAAAATATAAAAAGCTTGGGCGGCAAGAGGATGGGGCAAGACCGTAAAGCCAGTCCCAACCAAGGAAATTAGGAAACTTTACTACGATAAAGTCTGTGTCATTCTATAGGACAACTAGTATACGTAATCAAGTTTCATTAAAGTAAAATGTATTGCTATAAGAAGAGTGATGGAACAGCGAATGCATGGTTCAGTGTCAAAGCGCCGTTCCAGCCCTCGGGGAGCAGCAGGTTTCATTCCCAGTCTGCGGAGGTATTTTATGCATTTCCATAAAATCCAAGAAATTACAACATTCTACATTTGTCATGTAATTGTTATACATAAAGCAGCCGAAATCCGCGCTTACACACAAGGCAAATATTTGAATTCTGAAGAAATTACGATATGTATCTGAAAGTAAAAGTAACCATAAAGCAATATGGAGATAAAAATAATAGATTTTAACCCTGCATCGCGCGCGCCATTTTTTTATCTTAACGATTCTCCGCATGCGGCGGTGTTTGGACCACCCATGGCTTTTTGGAGATTTCTGAAAGATTGTACCCAGCATGAGCAAGATCAATTACACCAAAACATTATAAATAATAGATTTCATTAAAACTATAGAGAAAATGTCCCCAAACTAACGTGTAACACTCAAGATACATAAAAATTAAATGTTAGCTGCTAACACTTAACACACCTGTACTCGTAACGTTAGAACATTTCTGCATTTATTCAGTAGCATTGACGATGCACCCGCAGATAACGCTCAGGCAATGCCTGCACGCGTTTGTCATTCTTATCATTTCTGCGAAAGGAAAGAATCTGACAAGACGCGGTTTAATGCAGTACGCCCTGACGTAAACATTTTTTCACAGCAATGAAAACACTACGATATTTTGAGAAATCATAGTGTCTTTTTAGAACTCTCTCCCGAGTATTCAATGTTATTTCTTTCGACTTTAAAGCTTTTTTGAAAATTGTAAACATAAAAATATGATAAAATACTAATTTTTTATTTAAAAATAAACCGAGAAAACATTGACGTGAAACATTTAACATATGTGAAAGTAAATCTTGACATACAGATAGAACAAGATTTTTAGTCTTCATCCTCGGAGTCACGGTTACTGGATAAATCACTTATAACTTTTCGTTGACATATGTTTTCCGCACACAATCCGGTGGCATATATCAGATAACGTCACCAGTCTCTCAAACAACGTCAGATATCTTCAGAATGCTTTGAGATCTACAAAAATACGATGCCAACTTCTTATAAAAATAAACACCATAATAGTAATAATAATAATAATAATAATAATAATAATAATAATAATAATAATAATAACTGTAAAAGTAATTATTGTTGACATCCTTTAAGATGGACACAAATAATTCTCTAATTGATATTATCCAACTGTGTGTGGAATTCTTCTGTTTTATTATCTTCCCTAGTTTTTTTCAGATATTGAGGATGGGAGTGACATTTTACAGGAGTATTAGGGGGCCCTTGACTTGATATTGTTGTGCTAGTATTACATTTGTATAATTCCTGTTAATCTTTCTTGACATAATATGAATTACTCATTGAGTTCTCCATCTATCTACTAAATTTTCTTTACATATTCTACCTTTCCATTCTGAATAACGAAAGATATACAAACATTGAATAGAGTGAGTAAACGACTAGCAATAAATCAAATTATGTATGTTTGTAGGTAGACGTATGCGGTTCTCACTGACGGGATGTATCTAAATCACTCAATCAGTTCAATACTATCAACTATTTTCGTTATTTCTTTGCTTCACATGATTATGGGTCTCGGTAAACAAAATTTATCTCCATTTCACTCTCCCCCTTCGCATTTGTCCAATATTTCAACAAAAGTCATTCAAAATTGCCATACTCACTGTCCCAAATTCTTATTTATTCACTAAATCAGATAACTAATATTATTAAGTTTGTTTCCCAACGGCCTCCAGCACGGAAGCTTATCCTCTTCAACGAACTGCTCCCCTAATTCTCCTGAACGGCGGCGTATCGTGCGCAGCTGATCCCTTCATCTCTCCCATTGTGTGGAGCGCTGGCAAGTTCCGCGGCCGCACGCACAGGACATCGGGCGCGTGTCACAGCGCCCGAGTGCTCACGCACGAGCGAGCACGCGCCCAGCCGGCCGCGCACGCCGCTTCATGCGTCTCCTATTGTGCTGGCCAGCTAAAAAGCCAAACTAACGGGACAACTTTTGAAAAATGTCACTGTCGGATGAGAGCATACATTTATACTCGATTTAGGGTAGTTTCGTTTCGTTTTATGTTGGCAAAGGTTGTTGCCAACCGTCACACAAATACCCTGTATATATTACCTTCAAGCGGTAGGGACATTTTTTAAAATTTAAGTTTGCAATGAAACAACGACTACTTCCGTAGATTCCGCCAACATTCAAAGCCATCCAAGTGGAGTTGTGTTAGTTTACGAGTGTTGCTAAATATTTGCATTTTGCGTTTTGGTGCTCTTCGTTCGTTCCGTTTTATCGTTCAATTTATTTATTTAGTAGTACTAGGCGTTTTTGAGTTTTATTTATTATTTTCCAATTGTTTTGTTTAGTAATAATAATAAAGTTAATTGAAATAGTTATAGTAGTTCATTGTTTGTTGTTGTTAATTGTGTCCCTTTAGTATTTCTTGTTTTAAATTAATTATATTATATTTATTATTATTATTTTTTCTAAATTCATTTTATTTATAACTGGAAAATAATGGATAGCCCAACAACATCTGGGTCTATACTAAATATTGAACCTTTGAAGATAAAACGCATTCAAAGTTCTCTTCAAAAGGGAATTGTCAATTTATATTGTGGACTGTGGAAGGAAGCGGTGGAAGAAAAGGTCTATATTACCCACTCTTGTTTAATAATGCGAGTGGCAAAATTATTACAGGTAAGATTGATTTTTCTTTTTTCTTTTCTACATCTTATCTTTTAAAACTTACAAGTGTAATTTTCTTAATTAAAATTGGGATGAGTATAGTTGTTAATTATCTATACCATTACTCATTTATTAATTACCTTTACTCATGTATTAATCGTAATAAATTTAATTTTCTTTTTTTCAAGATGTTGTGTGTTTACAGGTGGGTGTAAAGTCAGTTGATAGTATTATCAACAAATGTTAAAAAACAAGAAGCTCTGACCACACCCAAAAAGACCCGTAAAAGATCCCGTCCAGTCACAGATGTTGACAATTTCACTAAGGATGCAATTGCCAATAAAATTTATTGTAGTTTGAGTTCAGGTAATCAATTAGACTTTTTAATTAGTTTGTTAGTATAGAGTTTTATTAATATAAACAATGATCATTTTGTGTTGTTTTATGTATTATTTAACAAGTACCAAGGATTATATTTTATGTAGGTTGTGGTATTTCTATAAGAAACCTGTACATAGAGATCGTGGGAGATGAAACGTTAGATTTTGAAGGCTCTCAGACCTCCCTAAAGCGAATAGTGAAGAACATGGGTTTTACTTGGGGAAAGGGAGACAGGTATGCCCATGTGAGGGAGAATGAAATTATAATTTTTAAAAGAGAGTGCTTCCTGAGGAATTACATTAAAAATACAGACTCCAACACACCAAAGACAGTAATTTTTTTGGATGAAACATGGATATACATGAATGGTAATTTCTTATACTTATTTTCTGTAACATTAACTTTAATATTGTTGCCCATTATAATGAATGTATAGAGAACATAATGGGAAGTGCATAAAATAAAGCAATATAAATTTTGATTGAAGTTGGATAGGTAAATGTTACCATAGGTTTCTTACAATAGGAGGGTCTTCAAAAACATGGTTAAAAAAGGATGAGGTAAGGGGCCATCCAAAAAAAACCAGATGAGGGGAGCAGATTTGTGGTTGTTCATGCAGGAAGTAAGCATGGGTTTGTACAAGGTGAGTCGTAATATTCTGAATGTATAATAATAAACATTGCATAATGGTGCTGTACAGTATGTTTCCCTAACTTTATTATCACCTATAACATTAATTTATTCTTGGTGTTTATACACTGTTAATAATTTATTTTTACAAAATTTCCTCAGTTGAAGTGAAATAATTTATGTTCATTAGGGGCAAGTTTAATTTTCAGCACAAATTTGAAGAGGGGCCAGGATTACCATGGTTCTATGAACAGTGAGAATTTTGAAAGGCAAGTTCATCATTAATTTTTATTATGGTCAAACAATCAAGTAATTCTTAAAGCAATATTTATTGTGTTTTTTATTATTTTTGCAAATTTCCACAGGTGGGTTCAAACCCAGTTAATTCCTGGGATGAAAAATTTGGGGCCTTGCTTAATTGTAATGGACAATGCTTCATACCATAGTAGATTGGTGGAAGAAAATCCTTCTTCAAAGTGGAAAAAAAATGAATTAGTGGTAAGTAATTAGTAAAGATTATAGATTGAATTTGAAATGTAAATAATTTTAACTATAAATATTTTTATAGAGGTGGTTACAACAACATGATGTGGTGCCACCAAATAATGCCACTGTTGTCCTTTTGAGACAACTATGCAAGCTTCATTGTACTCAACTAAAAAGGTTTGATTTCATATATAATTTGCATTTTCAAAATGTTAATGAAGAAAATATTTTTGAGATGGGTTGTTGTTGTTGTTTTTCTAGATATGTTGTTGACAAACTTTTGGAAGATGAAGGACATGAAGTATTACGCCTTCCTCCATACCATTGTTTCTTCAATGCAATAGAAGAAGTATGGTCTGAGACCAAACGTTATTATTCTAAAGTAGTAGTTTCAAGGGCAGGCAGTGGCATTGAAAGAACTAAACAGGTTTGGGAGGAAGCATTAAATCAGGTATGACTTACTTTTCTAAGCGAATATTTAACTTTTAACACCAAATAGCAGCTTAATAATAAAATTTGAATATTCTTATAATATTGATCCAAGGCCATAATTACCATCCCAGAAACTTCAACAAAAATAATAATAATATTTAAAATTAATTGCTTCTCATTAAAAATTGTTATAATAATTATTATTATTATTATTATTATTATTATTATTATTATTATTATTATTATTATTATTATTATTATTATTATTTCTATTATTAGTTATTTTCACATCTGAGTGCATGAATTTTATAAAATTTTATTTCAGCTTTTGCTTTTCTTTGTGTAACCCATATTGCTTAATATTAATATTTATTATTTTCAATATTTATATCAGTTATTTTAATTGTAATGTGGAATCTGGTATCATTTAATTTTTCTTTTTGGCACATATCCTTGTAGGTGACTCCACAAAAATGGAACAATTATGTGGAACACACTGAAAGAATTATAAACGAGTATTGGAGAAAAGAAATTCAAGATGTTCCAGAAGTTCAAGAAATCTCAATAAATTTGGAGAACAGTTCTGAAGAAGAGGATGACAACGACAGTGAGGAATTATAGGTAACATGTTCATTACAACAAGGTTTCTTATCTTTATGAAACCTTTTATGACTGCAATTCATCCTTTATGAAGAACAACATGAAATAAACTATTTATTTATATTATACATTTACAGAAGAATGCTCTATATATCGCATCTAAACTGTCATATTTTGACTATTTGGAATAAAAAATTTAATGTGATGTTAACCTGGTATAATTTCAGGTAAGATATTAACCTTATGGTTCTGTTGCATGAAGTAGATGCATGATTGATGTAATAATAACTTTTCATTCCCCAGCTTACAAAATGTGTCGGGACTATCACTACGTAATCTTTTTATTGAAGCAAGTTTTGTTAACACAACTTTACATTAAATGTATTTCTTTCATCATCAATAGAAATTGATTTTGTAATAATCAAAACATGTTTTTTTTTGTCTCCAGACATTGTGTTATAATAATAATAATAATAATAATAATAATAATAATAATAATAATAATTCTATTATTATTATTACTATTATTATTATTATTATTATTATTATTATTATTAGGGAGTGATTATCTATGATTTTGCATATTTTTGTCTATTGCTTCAGGGCATAGCTACATTAAATTCCTTGACATGTGGTTAGAATTGGATGCTATGAAGATTAATATGTTAGTGCAATTTGGCAAATTTTTCTTGTTGGTGCATATTCATATTATAATAAGAGCATATTTTTATGCTCCTATATTTATTTTGTTAAAAGAGTGACTTATCTCTAAACCATTCCTTGTTTTCATAGAATCTATTTATTTGGGAGCAATCATTGATTAGAAAAAGCTTATCACAATTTGTGTTTTTTCTTTTCTATAGACAATAAAATACTTGTGCAAATGTGGGATATTTCTTGATATATTTTTTTATACCAAGCAGAAAAAATGAAACAAGACAAACAATGTTCTTAATGAAGGTGCATAATTACTTCAATTATTTCTCCTGAGAAGTTAGCTAGGTTATATTATGTTTGCACAAAAATATATCTTTTCATTCCAAGTACCACATGAAATGAAATATTGGTAATTTTAATTACATATTAAAGTGCATATTTCAGAATATTTAGGTCATAGTTGCATATTTCAAGATTTTTAGGACATACAAATCATCTCTCAAATTATTATAATTCTTAGTTTTCACACATGTCCTTGTCTTGTTTATGTAAATAGTCTTGTCAACATTGTTTTAGTTTTCTGTAGCTTTTTGTAACCTTATTTGATTAGTAGCATTTGTGACATTACTTGTAATACTGGTTTTGGGCAAGTAGCACCACATCTCTCTCTAAATCCCACATGCATTTTGAATTTCCTTGGCACAATACTCTAATTTTAATGCTGAAAATAACCGTTGTCTTACCTTGAATTTTTTCATAGCAAGAATGTGTGTTTAACTGGCAATAAATAAACAATATATTAAATCTTGTACTGCTTGACTGCCTATTGGGAATTATTTGGCATGAATTTGTAATGGAAACTGAAGTATAATATACTTTTGATTTGAATTATTTAACCAGCAATGAGAGGGTTTACCGTGTAATAACTGCATGTTCAGGGAGAAGGTTATAGTAATGTAGTCACAATAAGAGAGTAGATTCAATATTATTGTGCAACTATATATTTAATGTGCCATTTATATTGATTGTGTACATTCCTGTTTAAATAAACATCTTTAAAAAAATCAAAAAGTCATATTTATTACCATTATCCCAATCTTATGAATCACACCCCATTGAAATGGTGAAAAAATGGGTAAAGAGAAAGACTGTCTCTGGTAACAATGGATAAGTTATTGAAGACTTACTTATACTAATGATGATTTTTATTATTTTTTTTGAACTTACTTTTAAAAGCTAATGAATAATTGAACGGATAAATTAAATGGATGCATTTGCATTGATATTGACATAACTGGACTGTTAGGAACAATTCATTAGATCACTTAAAAACCACCATG
This sequence comes from Teleogryllus occipitalis, assembly GCA_011170035.1. Taxonomy (NCBI): domain Eukaryota; kingdom Metazoa; phylum Arthropoda; class Insecta; order Orthoptera; family Gryllidae; genus Teleogryllus; species Teleogryllus occipitalis. The sequence continues at coordinate 119,267 of BLKR01001834.1, read as the reverse complement.
TATATCACGTTAATTAACTTCAATGATTGTGGTATTTATTTGCGTTCAATAAAACTCATTACTACCAGTTCAAAACGTGAAGGAACTGTTGACACATCTCAAGAGCATTATTAACATAGAAGTATGACCACAGATAACTTTTGAGGTTGTATTTTTCACTTGCACTTGACACTTTTTAACACTTCTTAAGCTCGCAATAGTTGATAATTCTTAATTAACTTAATAATTATTCACAGAGTTAATATTCGTTTATAGATGAACATCTCTTTTTAATTCTACCGAAAAACGAAACGTATTATTGAACAGTGGACAAGACGAGACCGCGCGAGGACTGTGAATGACAACAAAAAACAAAAGCGAGAGACTTGATCAGAGTTATAGTTTCATAAGTTGGCTATTCCGACAGGAAATCTTTCAAGCTGCCATATTGCGAATCTAGTTCGGCCTAATACACGGCCTGGACTATACCCGAGCTTGAATTCCAGCGCAAGCAAAAACTTTTGCAGTTTGGAATTACTTTTGGGGGTTCAAGAAGTAGTATAAAATTTATTTATTTATTGTACGTCAAAAAACAGTTAAAACTGTGCTATGGGGAGAAGTGAATTCTGTGCACATTTTCAAAATTCTGTGATGCCTACACTGTCATATACTACTTGAAGTTTGAATTTTTAAAAAAAGCTCTCTTGTAATAAAATTTATTTTCAAGGATAAATAAGCAATAAATTTTGGGCTCTTATCCATGATGTCCTTCGTCAAGGAATAATACTTCCTACCGCAACAACATGGAAACGATAATTTGAATAACTATATTTCCCAATGAATTCTAGAAGACGTGCACAGATAATGAAGTTACATTTATGTCCAGAAGCAAAACAAGGGGCCATTTCAGCATTTGCTCAATGGATCAGGGAAACTGGACGAAAAACCTGATCGAGATGGGGGTCATTGACCCGGAGACTGCAGTACAATACTTGTTACAGGTTGTTTATACACATTTATACAGTTCAAATGGTAAATAATGCATTAAGTATCATTGTTAAATTAATGTTACTTTCCTTGTGATGCTCAGTATAGTCACTAATTATATAGAAACAGTTATGCAGCAGAAACGATTTCGCTTTGGATTTAAACTTTTCTATCGAATTTAACCGTTTAATATCATCTGGCAAAGTGTTGTAAAATAATGTACACGACAAAAACCACTGATTCGTAAAACAACAGACAAGGTAATGGTAAAATTCCTAGATTAATGAAGAGAGGCTTACAAGAATCACGTGGGTGGGATTTGGTTATTATTCGTACAATTCATTTTTGTAATCTAAAAGTCTGAGAGCTATAAGATGTATTTCCCCAGAAATTGCGTAAGCCTTACAAATATTCCGAGAAAGTACATTCTCTTGTGGCAGCACACCATTGAGCAAGATCGAATAACGTTCTCTCGGGAATAGTTTACACGCTTTTGTTTAAACAAACTACTAAAATGTTAACAGAAAAATATGAAAAAATTCTCAAATATTTATAATTAAGAGAGAACTAGTGGCGCTACAACTTCACATCGATATTGGTAACGGCATAGACTAAAGAGGTACTATAATTTTTTATTCTACGGTAACTGTTTCCACCTTTTATTGAACACTACAGCTATTTCTCGAAAACGCAAACGATATAATTCAGAATAACGCGAAAACTATTAATATTTTTAAAATGTTTAACGTGTGTTGACCAAGGCCCACTACTAAGATGAGAGGCTACCACTAGCGTAACAAATTGAACATTGCGCTCTCCGCCATAATGTAGGCATATGTGGGAGAGGGCATTTAAAACTGTGTTTTAACGCTCTTTTCACAGAATATTACGGATTCAAAACTTCGAAAATCACATTTTTATTGTTCCTATATACTATGATAAATAAATTACGAAAAATTAAAATGTGTTTTAAAATTAACGTATTTGGAAATAGCTCGAATGGTTTGACTTTCTATTCAGCGAAGATAATTTCATCATTCTTGCATCTTTTGTTGCCCTCCATAGTTAATGCATAGTTTCTTTTTCTGAAGGAGAGATTCAAATTATTCTTTAAAGTGAAATTTGTAATGTCTTTTAATTTTTACTTTCTCATATACGTACGTATATGCGGAGTAATAAACGTAGCAGAGAGAAAATCATGTAATGCTGCGGCAAAAAACCGATGATTTTTTTAACATAAAAACTCGTACTGTGGGGCCCGCAGAAAAGGTGGATAAATTGTTCTAAACTGTGGTAAATTACTCCCTTTAACACGTTATGTAGTCCATTTTTAATAATACGAACAAGTTTTCAAATTAATAAAATATGTTGGGTATAACGAATATATTTTCTTACTCCGTGCAGGTATGCTAGGACCAAATTAAAGGATACATTTCTATTAGATGATTCATTTGGGTTATTTAAAGTTGCTTCCCTAATGCTTCTTTATATTGGCCTTGAGATCACAGAACCATGCAGCTCTCATATATTTTTATTGATGCGTAAATAATAATCTTTATATAGCCAGATAATTTACATGGAAAATATCCACAACTCTCGTCGTGTACGGACACAACACGCCTGTCAGCACCTGCCAGGGAAGTATTGCCTACAATACGGCAGCCTTCAATTTGTAACGCTACATGTGCATCTAGGTAATACACTGTACTATCCAACATCTTTGGCGTTAACAGGAGGCGGCGGCGGCGTTTGTAACCTACAAACGACTTACACGAAGTTACCAAGAAAAGAACCTTTTCGAAGGATTTCGTTTGGTGTATTCATTTCGCAACACGTTCTCGTATCATGAAATGAAATTATCGAAAAATAATACTATAAATATAATACTGTAATGCATTCCTCGAAACTTCTCGCTTTAACACATAATTATCCTTCTTAAAACGTTTGATGCTTTTAAACCATTTTAGAAGTTGAATGAAAATGACTTTCTGCCTCCGAATTTTTCTATCATAACAAGAAGTTTAAAGGAAAAACTAGTTGAAGCTGTAAATGCTTCCAACACACAAAATATTTTACAGGGCTGTGACCCGAAACAAGACTGGTTCCGTATGGATCGTCCTTCCCATTGAATTACAACAGCATTTCTCTCGGGTAAGCAAACTACTAATAGAAATAATTAACTTTTAATTTTAGATACCCAATTAAAAAAACCCTCGAAAACTACTAACATTACAAAAAAAATTAAAGGTCTTCAAATAATTACATTAAGAAACGTCTTGCTTCGAGAAGCACCGGACCAGCAATAATGTAATATAATGTTTATGATCTCATTCTGAGATTACGGCGTGAGAAACGTTTCTTTGAAGCATTCGGCCGCAAAATTTTATTTTTGCATGCCCCAGAACGCTTCATTTATGAGTTATTTAATGATATATTTTAACAAAATGTTGCAGAATGTTGCGGGTTACGTTTGACATGAATATTTAGTTTTCTTCTACAGCGCCATCTAATTGAGTTACATCAAAATTAACAGCAAATAAATCACCTTAGTGAAGGAAACAATAAAAAACACGCAATGTGCCAACTTTCATGGAGATCGATCACATAGTATCGGAGTTAACAGCTTTACTTATATATATATATATATATATATATATATATATATATATATATATATATATATATATATATATATATATTATATATATATATATATATATATAAATATATAAATAGATAGAAACATCCTGTGACCAGTGTACATGCTGGTGTGGTTCAGACAAAGAGACAGATGGATACACGGGTTGCTGAAAACCACTTTTGTGGTAACAAGAACCCCCAAACCATGGATCCTGACTACACAGCGTATTAGATCAACTCATTTACTACATGTACTGGTGAGAATCATCGACTCTTTCAATATCGGGCACCCATACAACCCATTTTTCTGTGAACCTTTTTTGCTGCATTACAATATTTTTTCTAAATTACGACAGTAGAATGCAAGAAAGTAAATGGCATAGAATTGAAAAAATCCTTCAATGCAAAATTTTGGTTTCCATATGCTTATCTTCAAAAAATGAAATCAAGCAAAGAAAAACATTAAGTGGTTCCTCTAAGGTGGTCTTAACTTGTGACTAACATGCGAACAATGAAAACAATATTTTGATTGCTGTATTTAAATAAATTCTCCTAATTTATAACACTGCTACATTACTGCGAGTATCTCATACTCTTCAGAGTATCGGACTTTCTTTTTCCAGATTTCCTATTCCTTGGACACTTTGCTTTGATATAAATCTCCATTCCTCTTAGTAAATCTAAATAATTAATTCAAACCAAAACACTTTAATTCTGAGACATCTTTCCAATAACTATCAAACTTTATACAGCAAGTTCAGAACAGCAATGAAATGTTTACTATAATTAATATGGAAATTATAACTTTCTCTCCTTCAAATGAATTAGAATTAATTACCTACTCTTACCCTTTTAATCACTCTACAAAGCATCAATAATGTTCTTAATTATAGAATATTTTTGCTGCAGACCCAAACATTCATTGTGAATGTTTGTAAATATCCAATTCTAACACAGTATAAAAGCAATATAAACTAAAATTTACCTTCCAAACAGAAATGAACTGAATGAATTGTTTATATGTGACAACAACAAAGCAAATTACATTTTACCCTGACAGTGATTACTACCTGATATGTTGAGCTGTAGAAACCAGGTCTCCATTCCCACACTTTGAAATAAGGAGTGAATCTTCTAGTACAAAATTTGCACTTCATTGAATCCACAGAAAATTAATTCACACACTGTTATAACATAATTCATGAAAATTATAAAATAAATTATAACACTTCACAAGCCAGAAATGAGCTTTCAGGTGTGTTCAGCACCTAACAGGCAACTGACAATGAATACTTCCTACTCCTGCTTGACCCAGCCACCTGTTCACTACCTCCTGGCAAAGCCCCAAAAAAGGACACCACACACAGAATGTTGATCAGTGAATACACCGTTACACAGGAATGCCACTAACAATGCATGACTAGATTTCAAAATAAATTGACAGCTACATTTAGCATTCCACGTCTTCATAAACATAAGCAAGTGGTTTACATGGAAATGCCATTTATTGCAAACTTACTCTCATTGGGGTATCAAATACAACATAACGATGTTCCAGATTGATTAAAAATAACTACAATGAATTTATACACAAAGAATTCCCTCTGCTGAAGACAAAGTTGGCAGAATATGTTTGAACCATCAGTAATACATGGTAGGAGGTATAGGAAGAATGTAAAAGAGGCAATCAATGAACATGTATACATACTTTCCAGCTTTTGTTACAATACTTTACAGCACAAGTTCAAAAAAAGAAAAACAAATATCTTTGGCAACAAAACTGTGGTCTTTGACAAGATCATAATGAAACAATTAAACATCTGTCACAAGACAACATGAAGGAAAAAAACCTTGTTACTTACTGATAGTTCTTTCATTACTACCTGAACATACTTCCTAGAAAATTAGACTAAAAAATATGTACAATTTAATCATAAGTACTATCACATCTTGCATATGTACTGTATTTGTGAGAAAAATTTAATACCAATGATAACAAATACTGGTATGAACAACTTAAATTGGAACATTCTCTACAATCAAATTACACAATATTGTACTTGTATTCATGCAGCCTCCACACAAAGAAGAAAATGAAACATTTGCATCAACACATGACATTTTTAAAACAAGTATAAAATAATAAATAATGGCAGAAGAGAATTCATTTTACCTAGACTTCCTACATATTTAAAGACTACTCCTGAACAGCAGGATTCACTTAAAAAAGTGGGAAGGAATTTATGAACATTTTCTGAATCATTAAGTCAAAGCTATAACCAATTATGAATGTCAATTGTACATTGTCAGGACTAAAAATACATTCAATATTTCTTCAACATTCACTCATACAACAAAGTCGTAAGTTTTTGCGTGCTGAAAATTGTTCTTCAGATGAATCCACATTTTGTACGTGTTGCTTACAAGAAACAATCTTTGTTTGGAATCATGTCAACATATCTGCAGAAGAGCAGTCTTCTTAGTTTAAAAAACTGTAAAGTATATACAGTGCCTTTCTTCAGATGAAATTAGAGTAAGTTTGTTCGGTATAGTTAATGCTGCTTAGTAGCACTACTATAACCAGTCTTGAGAGACGAAAGTCACAGTCCTTGTAATATACAATGAACTGGTTTGCCAATGTAACACAACAATCAACCTCACACTGCAGTAAATTCATAAAATCCACACAACACTGGGTATTGATGTTGATTAGTTATTCTGCAAAATTGCAGATCGCATACACTCAATGCTTGCCCGCAGCAAGCAGTTATCATTAGTGAATGGTCTCAAGTAGGCGAATTGTATTCTTCCCAGGATCTTCAGACTCATCATCTCCTTCTTCTTCCTACAAAAAAATTAAAATTTCTTACAGAATTGAAGAAAGTGATTTTAAATTAAGCAGCACATTTTTTTTTAACTGAATATAATTTTAATTTTAACCACAAATGTAAATTAACTATGCACCTTATGAAAAAACAACAAAGATGTACCAGAAGAGACACAATTTGTACTTCCTTTATAGTTGATCAAAACAAAAAAATAATTGTAATCTATAATGCAAATATCGTAAGTATCTTAACTACCAAAGCTGGATTCTTACCCAAACATACATTTATTTGACAACTTAAGATATTAAAACAGACCTATTTTCAAATATTGTTGGTTCTAAATGGTACAAAGATGGTGGCAAATAAGATAACCCCCCCTCAGCCCAAACAAACTTAATCACATCCTAATATGCTTCACATTTTGTTGGGTGTGATCATAAGCAAGCAAATATAGTCGTACAAACATAAAAAAACATTACAAAAATTAGACTTTTCATCACCATTTTGTGTTTCACATTCAGTGCTATTTATATCAATGATGAAAAGTTGGAATTACACACCACTGATTTCACACATAATTAATGAGCATTGCAAGGGATTTTGGAGGGATTAGGGTATAGGAGTGATATTCCGTGCTATAAAGACAACTGAAAACATATGCCTTATGTGGGATTTGATTACACAGCCTTAATGTTTACCTGTGTGCCCCCACCCCAAGACTTACTGTCTTATTTGTATCAGAAATGTTCTAACACCATTCTTTTTTTAATGGCTCCAAATTTTTTCTTCAAACTTTTCCAACAGAAAGGGGTAATTACAATGTTTAATACGATGTAAAGTTCATTTGGCTGTATTCTTTTTTTCCTTCCTCAAAAATCACACAAATGTAATTTTTTTAAAAATATCTCACACATCGTTAACATACACTTATTCAGCAATTTGTAAAGACCATTGCATTTGTGAGTTCAAGTGCTTCAATAGATCCCTGTTAAAAAAAAGGCTTCAAATTTCACATTTACACTAATGCTTAAACGTCATTTTCTTAAAAACGGCTCTAAATTCTTCAATGAAAATTGCTATTTAGGACAAGGTTTTACTCATCTTTTATATTCTTAAAGTAACATTTCGGTTCTACTATTAGAAAACTGAAAACTTGAGAAAATTTCCTAAAAATGTAATTTGTGTGGCAATAGATGTCAGCTGTAAGAGTAAGAAATGCGTAGTATAGAGAAAGTTATGTAATGCTGCCGAAAATCTATTTCAAGATTTCAATGAAAATACATGTTTTGAGTTCCTTCGATACTGAAAAAGTGTTTTTAATCAACATGTCCGTCTGTCCATCTGTGAACAGTAATAGCACATATACTATAAGTAGGATTTTTACCAAAATGGATATTCCCTGGTTGATCTGCTTCGACTCGAGGCAGTGTAAATTTTTGAAAAACTCTTAAATTTGGAGGTACTGGACATGAAGCTCCAGGGACATTTTCAAAATTTTCTCAAAAATGGCTCCCAATTTTTTGACAGCATAGACTACAATACACTAATAAAGACGGCATAGGTCCATGTTTCTCTGTTGACTGTGAATTTTCAAAATCTGCAAAAGTTTGAATTTTTTTTGTCAACCTCCAACTACAAAGTTGAAGATACAGATTACTCCTTCAAGTGATATGTTTTCTCCATATCTAGTTCTTTCATTAAAGTTGTGCACTTTGTTTTATAGTAGTTTTCATGCAAAATAATGTGCAAAATGTGCAATATTAAAATAACAAATGCAATACAAAAACAACAAAAAACAAATTTTTTTTTAAAACAGCTCCAAGTTTTATCTTTAAACTTTTGGTAGGGATAATGCGAAATGTACTCTATAAGGTGACATAAACGTCATATTGCTGTATTCTTTTGTTTTTTCAAAAAATTACAAAAATGTGATTTTTTTCTCTCATGCCATTAATATTTACATTAGCAGTGATTTGTTCATTTGTACATTATTGCATTTATGAGATCATGAGCTTTTAAATCATGTCATATAAAGTTTCTCAAAAACCCCAGTCCTTAGTGAAAATGAGCTCAAAATTCTGCTTTCCAGAAATGCTTAACAGCTATTTTCTCGAAAATGGCTACACATCATTTCTTCAAACTTTTCAAACAGATAGTGCTAATTGCAATGTTTAAAATGACATTAAAAATTTTGCTGTATTCTTTTGTTTACAAAATTACATAAATGTAAGTTTTTTTTAAATATCTCTCACCATTAATTTGCACATTTCCAATGATTTATAAACACTATTGTATTTGTTAATTAAAGTGCTTCAAATGACTTCCAACGAAGTTTAAAAATTCAAAAGCTTCCTGCGAAAAAAGAGCTTCAAATTTTGCATTTACAGTAACGCTTACATGCCATTTTCTTACAAATGGTTCCAAAGTTTTCAATGAAAATTGCCATATAGGATGAAGTTTTACTCTTCTTTAATATTCTTAAAGTAATACTAGTGAGAACCCGTCAAAATATGACGGTGTGATATAAGATAAATGTAAAATACTGTGCCCAGACTAATGTTCACAATATGTTGCATTGTTTGAATCTTTAGGGTATAATGAAGATATTCTGTGATGTGGAGTTCACAAAATGTTTAACACGTATGGCCCATGACCAGGTGGCAATGCAATATCGGCACCAAATTACACAAAAGAAAGACCACAAAAGAAAGACATTATACTGACGGATATTATTTCTAAAGTTTTTTGATGTGTCATAATCTCCTATAAACAACTGTTAGATTTCTTCTGGCATATTGCTCGAAGGTAAACTTATTTTCCCATGTAAGCAACACAGAGTAAACTCGTTTACAGAATTTCTTTGACATGGGAAGTACAAAGTAGAACAAAACTGACATTTCATAGACAATAACCCAACAGAAAACGAAATGACCTCACTATCACGACACATACGCTGACTTTCTCTTTCCCTGCTCCCAGTCAATGTAGTGCGTTTGAGTCTTTTGGGGCGCGTGGGCAACGATTCAGAATTCAACATAACCTGTAAACAACTTCACTACAACCACACAAAACCCACGGTCCACTGTTCTCTACAAAATACACTACAAAAGCAAATATGTATATGCAAACTGTCATCTTCACAATGCAATTATTACACTGAAACAAAACCTTGACGAATTGTGAACAAATCTCAAGAATCAAAACAAAAACATCAAGCAGCGCCACCATGAAGCGGCGGGGACGTACATCTATAGACTCATTTATATCAATTTTCAAACAGCCACCCTTTGGAAGAAAACAATTGACTATTGATAAGCGTACTATTAAAGAATGATTTAATTAATTAATTTACACCGTAAATGTTGGTGAATCAACACAAACAATATCTGATAACACATCTAGGGATCACATTCTTTCATTTAAAGGAAAAAATACTACAATCGGTTCAGTAGAAGCTCTAAACGAAGCCATGGCAGAATACCTTATTTTTTTAAATATATAGATTGAGGTTCTACTATCAAAAACCGAAAAATTGAGAAAGTAAAAAAAAAATGTACTTTGGACAGCAATAGATAGCAAGCAATTGGCAAGTCTGAATAGCTAGCCCAGATGAAAGAAAACAGAACACTAATACAAGAAAGTCTGTGCCATTCTGTGGCACCACTAGTTAATAATATTGATTATGGTTACGTAATTTTACAATATTACAATTTGTATCTTACTTACTATTTAGCTATCACTTCAAGATCTCCTAACCAAATTAAAAGTAAAAAATAGATATTTTTACTTTTCTGAAAGTTCAAAGTTTAAATGAAAATAGCCTTTTGCCATTGAATACAGAATATATATACATATTCAACATTCACACACATGAAATTACAAACATCAATGCTGTCAGTGGCATATTTTAGCCATAAACAAAATTCATAGTTTATAATAACACAATGCAATAGTAGTGGTGGTAGCAAAAGCCAGTGCATGGTTGCCAACAACGAAGTGACATTTCCTTGGTGGATTAGTTCACCATATACATTTTGCAACACTGCTCTTCTAATAGGGCAAACAGAAGGAACCAAATTCACAAATGGATTGAAAAATATAATAATAATAATAATAATAATAATAATAATAATAATAATAATAATAATAATAATTATTATTATTATTATTATTAAATATAATATTGAAATACTGCTCTAAACTGCTCATTCCAACAAATAATAGACATTGTTCTCCTGCTCTAAGCATTAATAAATTCTCTGTTCCTTTACACACTTACCAAAAGTCTCTCACAAAGTGCTACATTTACTAATATTTATAAACTAGCTGAAGACATTATTGCCAATGCTTTAAACTGTATTAAAAATATTTCCATACAATAAAAATTTCAACAACACAAGTTCTAAAAAACAAGAAATATATATGAAGTTGCCTGGATCTTTCATCTTCGGACACAGTAAGTAAAAAAACCTCTTAAGAATTAAAATTTAAAAAAATACAAAAATGTGTCGATTGTACTATCAGGCTTCAGCCATTACCCACCCCAGAATATGTCGTTGGAAAACCTAATTTGAATGCTTCCAGAGGAGTTGTTTTGAAGAGTATATTTGTTGCGTTTTATCAGGTGGCTTATTAAAGAAAATGTATACATTTACAAGGTCCTATTCTAGAACATACTGTTCCATATTAATAGATTTATATTAGAATATAATTTTGTAGTTAAAATTATCCTACAAAAGGGGAATCATCCTATTAGTACTGTCGTTTACGCTACACATAAAATTGTCCTATCAACCGATAATTTCCTTCCCTGAAGGGGAGCCCTGCACCACTTACTGTATAGTAACAGCAGCATAAAAGTGACTGACAATTTTCTCACCACATGCTGTGTCTAAAGTTTGGCTTTGGCAAAAGTTATGAACATGATATTATGACCTGTCATAGCCTGTCATTATGTTTAATCATTAATGAGATTTAATTTATCTGTGGTATAGGTGGTGCCATGAGCATAGTAACGTGAGGCCACAGCACATAGAACTCTCGGAGTCGCTTATAGGCTGCTGGTACTGTAAACAGCGGCATTTGGGCAATAATATCCCTAGCAACCTCTTGCAATCATTGCCTGAGTGCCAAGGACCTCACATTGAGTAGTCATCACAGCTACATTTGGCAGCAATGGAGGTGGTTTGCACAGCCAGATCGGTAAAATCACAGAACTATGAAACGCAAAAACACCTTTTTGAAGAAAATTCTTAGAATCTTGTGGGTGGATCCCCAAACAAATTTCCAGTTCCCCATAAGGGCACAGAGATATATTGAATGACTACTCATTTGTCTTGATTGGTGAACAGGAAGGGATGTAACCATGAGTGACAGGCATGTAGACAGATGGATGCAGGTTACTTGAGTATCAGGGTAAATTTAAAATAAGGAGAAAAAAAAGGTATATGCATTGATTCAAAGATCTAATATTCAGGAAGAGATTGCATTATATAAGAATGCTCTAGCTTTGTGTCACAGGACTTCGAAAAAAATTGAACTTGTGCAATTTTCAAAATTCCAAAAAACCTTAATGAAAATAGTACTTGAGCCACGTTACTTCAGCAAACTACACTATTTGAGTAAATTATTTAAATAAAGTTAACATCCATTTTCCAGAAATCTTGTTTAAGTACTTTTAAAATTGCCTTTATTTCACTCAAAATTACACACAAACTACTCATATTTTGAAAAAATTGGGCATTGCATTACTTGAGGTCTAATTTTGAATGACATTTTTATTAGAAAAGAAATCCATTTCCAAAAATATAGTAGTTAGAAGAGGTACAAATAAAGTTAGAACAAATGGAATTTTTGGCAATTGAGAGGTTTTAGTGAAAATCAGACCTGGCGCATTTTTATAAGTTTACAATGCTCTCAATGAGCAAGCCATTGAATCCACCAATTGTGTCACTGGGGCACATCATGGAAAATATCAAAAATAATGTATGACTGTGACATGAGTCAGAATAACTGGCCACTGGAATTCTCTTCAAAACAGTATTTAAATGTGACCTAACTACCTATCTAGTTTTGCAAATCTGCCTGGTCTTGAACCCTCGGACCTCCCAGTCAGAATCACAACAGAGACAGCAACAATGAGCTCTGACGTAACGCAGCCAGTGTGGAGTTAGAAATAGATACCTACCTTCAAATATTAATGATTTTTCTGATTGTACCCTTCTTTTGTATTTTTTATAATAACTTTTGTACAATTGCTTCAGAATGAGAGTAATCTAAACAAATACATATCAATAGAAAAGAATAAAGGTAGTTATTGTTTTAAATGAATCAATTGTTCTTAAGTCCTACAATAAACAAAATGGAAAATCAAAATGACATATTAATGAACGTACAAAAGATATCATTGATGATCCACATCGGCAAAATTCATCGACAAAAATTTGAATTAATTATAATCACAACACTGATTTCAAAAACACAAAAATATCAACCATAAAAACTAAAAATATTCCTGTCTAGTATCATAAATATTAAATATAAAATTAAATTGGCTGGCATTGCTAGACTAATTCCTTAACTGCGTTCTGTGATGTCATGGAGGTTAAGCAAATTCAAGACTTTGTGGGTTCCTGGATGGGTGACCATCTAGGAATACACGGGCCTAACACCACCGAGCCCCTGGCCGAAGGGATAAAAGGTACTGACTGACTGTGAGACATATGACTTGACAAAAATAAAAATCATAATGGAGGATTATGCCTATAATATATATTACTAAGTGCACTATGCCTAACAAGGGGTTAGGAGATGCATTGCGTCGACAAAGACTCAACAAATGAAATAAAATAATAAAACTACATAAATTTTCAAAAAATCAATTATTAACTCATTTGTTGTGTAAAAATCAATTAACAAATATATTTTACATAAAATAAAATAGTTTCCTTTGCCCTGCTTTCCTCCCTCTCCCTTTATTCCTTTCTATTTTGAGCGTATTGTACCATAACAATGTCGTAGTAACAAACAAAAATGTTATAAGCAGCAAAATAAGAGGTAAAATTTGATTTTGTACTTGATTCAAATTTATAGTCATTGTATGTAAGATATTTAAATATATTAAATGAATTAATTACAGCCTCACGATAAGAACAAAATAGGTTTTTGAAATGTTGCTAATACAAGTATTTGAAAAATATAATTGCTCTCTTTCTTTTTACATTGTTTAAATAATGAGTTCATATATAATGGGATGAAAAACAAAAACTAGAATCAAAATAGCAAGATACAAACCATTTACTTACTTTCATTTCCTTAGAGACAACAGGAAATTGAGAAGGGATATGTTGAGTCTGGGGTTGGACGTGTGTTGAGGAATAGCTCAAAACTGTCTGATTTTTGTCAGTGTACCATGATTTGTTACAATGCTCAGAGTCTCTTTTGGGTAAATTTTCCTTCCCTTTATCATCAAAACAGTCATCTTGCAAATTTGATAAATTATTATGAATTGCTGAGCAATTATTCTTCTTATGCTTTATAGCCACATTATTTTCACAAGTCATTAATGGAAAAGGTTTTCCAGCATCTGAATTATTAGATTTCTCTCTATGTACACCAACATTTTTCACAATAGAGAGCGATTTGCATGGTTTGTCACTGCATTCCAGGGTTCTGATGACAAGTTTTGGAGCTAGGGCATCATCTTGGATGGAAGATGAAAGGGTTATAAGGTTTGGGTGCTTCTCATGTTCATTACAATTGTGCTGTTTCACATACAAATAAAAATCACTCAAGGAAGAAAATTAAAAAAAGATTTGTTCAAAAACTGAAGATAAAAGAAAGCATTTCTGAAGAGAATGGATACTCACATCGAAACCAAAGCAATTCTGCATATCCTTTTCAGTTTCAATACGTTTCCTAATAGCTAATGCATCTTTCTTGGACATTTTCCTTGACCTCTGAATTGTCTGAATCACTTCTTCATCTGAAAGATCTAAAATCATATTGTATGAAGATCACATTCAATGACTCATATTAGCAAGTAGATATGTTAACACTCACTCAAGTGGAAAGTCACTAACATATCTACCAAGCAAATCATCACAGGGGATGTCTTTTAACAGATTCTAGAGGAAATATCAACAACTGCTTCCAACTTGAGTATCATCTGATTAAAAAATAGCTGAACCATTGACATCTTTAATCACTTAGATATTTTCAATTACAAATTTATTTTTAGAGCAAAAATGAAAATGAACCTACCTTCCTCATCGCTGTCAGCTGCTCTCAAAGTTACAGCACCTTGTTCAATTGCATGGGATGGATCTCCAGTAACCACAGCTACAGCTGGTTCACTTCCATCGCCATCCTAAGAAAATATAATTTCTCATTTCTCTCACAAGTGAAAACAAAAATTTTCATAAAATTCTTAGTAACTGGGAATTCTTTATACTGTGTGTGGTGTCCAGGAATTTCAGAAGAATAGCACCATGGGGACTCGCTTCATATCAAACAACTTAATACTTCTACTCAGCCCTATTGTTCCTTCTCCACCCCCCTCGGAGACAATGGGGGTCTGAGCAGTTTAAAGGCTCGTGGCACCCTTCCCATACTTTTCCATACCCTTTTGGAGGGGTAATAAGAACCCTCAGTTGTAGAGAATGGATTATGTATAAGGAGAGGTACCCAAAATACCCTTGCAAAATGGAGAGCTAAATGGTGGCAGCCTCACTATCAAACTAAATTAGTGCAGCCCTTGTAAGGCAGCCACATTAATATTTTATTACTAAGATGTTTCACAGAAAGAACAAGGCAACTGCAACTTTATGACAAACTTGGCATGACAAGGATAATCTACTTGAAATTGTAGAACACTTCACAATATCAACATGGAATATGAGAATAGGTATTATAAAGGAAGAGCTATCACCATTAGAGGAAAATACAAATTTTGGGAGCAACAGAAACTAAGAAAAAACTCAAGGGATCTCAAATATTGGGAGAATTATTATGATGCACAGCGAGGTACATCAAATCATAAGGGCAAAAGCCAGTATTATAGCTATAATATTAATAAACAAACTAGTAGAGATTTAACAGCGTACATTTTCTCACATTACATGGAACTTTTGGAATTTTCAAAAATTAAGAGTTCAATAAAAAAAATTGAACTGTGCCATTTTGATAAGTGAACTTTGCTTTATTTGAAGGGGAGAAAAAAATTGCCTTCTCTTCATATAAAATTACATGAAAACTACCCATATTTTTTAAAAAATTTACCCTCTAAAGATCTAATTTCTTAGAATAGTTTTCATTAAACAACTAGTTGTGCTCCAACAACACTTACTTTCTTGCAGTATATCTAAAATTTGCAATTTTCAACAATTCACAAAGTTCACTGAAAGTAAGATTCGCACCATTCTTTGAAGCATCCCTTCTTCTATCCATGGAAAAAATTTAAAGAAAAAAATTTGGAGTGTTTTTTGAGAAAAAAATGTTAATTTTTTTAAATTACCTATAATTCATGCCAAATTACATAAAAATTTGAACCTGAACTTATTTAAAGATCCATCTTTAAGGAACACTTTTTAATTAAGGAAACAAAATGAGCCCTGAAGCCAAAGTTTGGTCAAACAAATTTGGTGCCATTTTTGAGAAAATTTTGAAATGGTTTTTGAGGCTTAATGTTATGTACCCTCAAAAATCAAAATATCCATTTGAAACTCCCAACGCCTTGAGTTCATTCAGATTGATTGGGGAATATCAAATTTGAAGAATATCAGCTGAACGATACTATTGTTGACCACAGATGGACAGATAGACATTTTGCCATCAATCAATTTTTCAGTATCAAGGACCCACAAAACGTGGATTCTTGCTACACTACATGTTAAGAGGATTCCCTCCCCCGTCTACTTAGCAACAGAATCTATCAACTTTCTCATTACCAGGGCCTGGCAATAAGAGTTTTTCTGCCAAAAATTAGCAGTTTTCCAGCACACAATTACATTTCTTTCTCTTCTTATGAAGTCCCTTTGTAAGGGTGAGAAAGTAAAAATTCTCTGTCAACATTATAGTCTTTTCATCTCTGCAATTTTCGAAAATAGAGAGTCCACTAAAAATGGAACCATTTTTAAGCGTATTTGAGAATACTAAAGAAAAAATTTGAAGTCATTTTCGAGAAAATCTTGCCCTTATTTCTTGCAAAATTACACAAAAATTACTCTATTTTCTAAAAATTATACATTCCCTTATTTTCAATATTGTAGTTGTAGGAGAAGCTGAAAATATTTTGAACTTTTGTGATTTTCGAAAATACAGAGTTCAGCAAAAACGAGACCTCCATCATTGTTTTAAGATTTTGCAATCCCCCCTCTACACAATCCAAATGGGAAGTTTAATCAAAATAATTTGTGACTATTTTTGAGAAAATTTTGAAAATGTTGAGGCTTCCAGTAAAATATCCACAAAAATCAAAATATCCATATCAAACTTGCAGTGCCTTGAATTCAGCCAAGTTGATGGGAATATCAATTTTAAACAAAATTGTCTGAAAAGCATTTTTTTACTTTGATCTCATGCAAAACATGTTCGCATTTGCCTCGGATCCTGCTAAGAGTCCATGTGCAATTCCTCATGAACAATGAAATCTGTGCATTCACGTTACATTCCCTCATATAAAATAAGTTAAAAACTTTACCTGTAGCTGAATTACTTCAAGAACAACATACTGTTGCCCATCATTTCCTTCAACTGCCATCATATCACCATCTGTATCTTCCTCATCTTCATCATCATCTTGCCCCGCCATTACTTCAACTTGCTGGCCGTCTATGATCTGCATAAATAATTATTTATCCATTTTAAAAATTACTTCTGTTTAGTCAAAAACACAATAAAGTTAACACCACATTTCTTTCAAAATACCTGTATTTTCTTTTGTCTTCCCAATTTCAAAGCCAAAGCTTTCTCTTGGGCTGAAGAATCTGGATCATGGACTGCCATATGCCTTATTAAATTCCCCTTATGTCGAAACGCACGACCACATTCTGGGCATTCATGTGTTTTCTCTTGAGGTGGGGGAGGTACATAGTTAGGATTGTGGTACAAATTCTGATGTCTTCTAAGAAGTTGTTTTTGTCGGAATGACTGAAAGAAAAATAATGCAAATATACAAAAGCAGATCTTCAATAATGAAATATATTTTTCTATCACAAAGGGAAAATTACTTTACCTGATCACACTGATCACATTGATATGGTTTTTGATCGGTGTGTATTAGCATGTGAGACTCCAAATGCCTCTGAGATATGGAAGCATATGGACAAAGATCACATTTAAAACATTTCTCACCCTCATGAGATTTGTTATGAATCTGCAATAAGAAAAGTATAAGATAAGCAAAAGCAAAGTTCATTTTCAAATTAATTCACATGATTTTGCAATTGTCACCTACTTTATATGTGTATCTATCAGGAAAGGATTTTCCACAACGTTTACATTTCAAAGGCTTGTCCGATGTATGTAACTTTTGCACATGAATACGTAGATCTGTTTTACGGCCACAAGTTGTAGGACAAAGTTCACATTGAAATACAGGCTTATCTCCAGCTAAAAGATAAAAGTATAATCCAGTATTAAAATACATTATCTTTCAATCAATATCAATTATACAACTTAGTTTATACAAGTACTTACCACTATGAATCAACTTGTGAGCCTTTAAGCTATTT
The DNA here is from genome assembly GCA_011170035.1 of Teleogryllus occipitalis. NCBI lineage: Eukaryota > Metazoa > Arthropoda > Insecta > Orthoptera > Gryllidae > Teleogryllus > Teleogryllus occipitalis. The sequence continues at coordinate 101,101 of BLKR01001834.1, read as the reverse complement.
GACTGTGTAAAACGAGCATGGCAAATATCACACTCGTATGGCTTCTCACCAGTGTGTATCCGCAAATGACGTTTCAATTTGAATGTATCTGGACTGGCATATGTGCAGTGTGGACACTGAGAAATAATTTATTAACAAACACAAATTACAGTATTAAAGACGCCATTTCCAAAAGGATTGCCTCAAGATAAGGTACATACAAGCAAGTTAGAAAAAGTAAATTTGTATTTTCATGGACATTAATTACAATAAATTAAAGAAATTAAGACTACTTTTATTACACAATGGAGCATTACTCAGACACATAATAATTACTTTGTTCTTGCACTTGTTTGTTAGAAACAAACTCGCATCATAAACATAATTAAATTTCTTCTCTAATTCAAATATAATGAATAATTTTGTTCAGAAAGTTTTGATCTCTATTCTTTTAAGGAGAAAGATCAAGAAAATTAAGAATTGAATTCTTATAAAAAAATTAAATTTTATGTGCAGTTGTAAATGCGTTACTTCTTATTTAAATAATATTTCTCCCATAAATAATGAACTGTTCATGAAAGAACAAATCAATGAATGTGCAAATAAAATATCCTCATATTTCACTTTCCAAAGTTGCACTTGAACAGAAAAAACTCAGAAGTACAATATTTCCATAACAAATTTCACAATTGGAAAAGGGTAATACTCCATAATAAAAGGTTATCTATCCCTCTACACCGAAATCCCAAGTTCATAGACACTAGTAAAAACAAAAATAATAAACTGGAATGATTTCTTCTACTTTAGGCTTCTTTTAGTTTTACCATATCAAGAACCCACTTTAGTAACACACCGTTCAAGGAAACCCACCATGCCAATCCACCAAAATGACAAAAACAGAGACTGAAGAGAACTTCCCAGTTTTGAACCACAAAAGCATGCTTTTCCTGAAGAATACCTACAAAAATTAATGGCTCATGCAAAGAAATTTACAATGAGCTAATTATTAGAAAATTTGCAAATAAGTCATGAATAATGTACAAAGATAAGAGTAGCATAGTTTGTGAGTGCTTTTTTTTCTTTCTTCTTTCAAAAAAACTTAAATTAATTATTACAAAACAATGTAAATTAAAGACCAGACTACCAGTGGTGCAGCAAGACCTAATTAAAATTACAACTTTAAAATGATGAGGAAAGCCTTGTACCTAAGTAAGCATTTCACCAAGACCGCCAGGTAAAATTCAATTTTGAGAAAAGTAACAATACTCTGAATTGCTCACCTGGTACGGCCTCTCACCAGTATGGCACCTCATATGATTCCTCATTTTGCTGAGTTCCACACTGGCGTAGTCACAAATAGAACATTTGTGGGGTTTCTCGTGAGTGTGTTTGTACCGAACGTGTCTTACAAGTTCACCTGCGGAAGATAACACAAAAAAAGGGTTGGCTCACCTGATATGGTCTCTCGCCAGTGTGACATCGCATGTGACGCTTCAATTTACTCAATTCCACGCTTGCGTAATCACACTCAGAACATTTATGTGGTTTCTCGTGTGTATGTCTGTACCGAACATGTCTTACAAGTTCACCTGCGGAAGACACCAAGGGCAACAGTTTACACAATAACTTGCGGTCAACCCTTGCTCAATATACCACCAATATATAAAGAAAATAGTGAATTTTCTTGCGAGATGAATGAAACTTACTCATTTGGGAAGGTCATCCATAACCAAAAGAATGTATCTCCAATAAATAATACAATACTGAAATTATTTCAAATTATAATTTGCAACAAAGGCATTAGATTTTTTTTTTACAAAGGCAAACCATTAAACATATTTTTAAACTTTAACTGTATTAACCCAACATTTATCACTGGAGGTATATCAAGAATACCTGCTCGACTGTAGGGTTGACCGTGTGTTAACTCTTTCCGATTTCAAGTAGACATTCGGTACAACACACATGCAATAATGCTGCACAGTCAAATGGAAGTTTGGCAAATGAAAAGACACTGAGATATCTTTCGCTTCCGACTTTATTACAAGTAAGGTGTGTACGATAGAAAATAAAACACACCTGAATTGTTGAACACTTACGTTCCAAAGTCCACTTGAGCATATGCAACACTTCTATGAAAATTTTTAAAATGCCAATCTAGAATTAATGAGGCCCAGGAATTCTGATACACTCCGTATTTACTCGCATACATTTTGCCCTTGGGTACATGCAATGGATTACATTTTGAATATTGTAAGACTTAACACACGTGATTCTTTATCTAGAATTTCATTAATGAAGAACAAACTCTAATTTATTCATGCAATGTCCATAAAACAACCACATTTCATGTTTATTAACAAGCAGAGTTCCATAACAAGTGAGCCAGTTTTAAGTCTGTCGTGCCAACGGCACTATTCTACAAAAACATTGCAGATGTTCAACATTTAAGCACACCATATAGAACTGACTTTCAATACAAGTTATGATATTGAGAAGCAGCATAGAACAATAGACATAATGTGACAGCAACAGCGAAATTCAGGGAAATTTCTTTGCGCCTGGAAACGTATATCCAATGATGTATTTTCCACCATCATCCTACAATGTAGAAGAAAAAAAAGTCAAACATACACGAGTAAATACGGTATTCATTTGTTCTATTTTCCAACACCAGAATTTCCGTGCCAGGATTCTATAAATACAAAAACAATTTAAAACCCATTGAATAATAATATCACATTTGTAGGCCAATACACAAACATTCCATCAAATATTTACATTTACACCCACAACACAACAATTATGTTTAAGCAAAATCTTGGCAAATAAGATGCGTAAAGTAGTAATCATCAAACAATAAATTAAATAAAATACAAACTGTAAAACCCGTGATGCTTGGGCTTTTAGTACATTTAATTTTTTTTTTAAATCCCCAAACACAAATTAAAGCTGTTATGCAAAAAAGTCAAGCAGACAAAAAGTGACTAAACCAACATTACAAACATTTCTTGCAAATTATCAGACATTCACCAACAGAATACTTCTACTGCAAAATAAAACAAAACAATAGTTAAATCTAAAAACTGGCATTAGAACACAAAATACACAATGAACAACATAAAATAAAATTAGTAAAAATGCCAACCACATAAATGCAAATCATTTAAAATAAAATCCATCAATTTACAGAAATCATTCAAACACTAAAAGTAGGAGAAATACAAGCAAATTTACCTGAAGTCGTAAATGCACTGTCACAAAACTTGCATCGATGCGGTTTTGTTCCTGTATGTGTGTTGACATGATTTTGAAGTGAAGCTAAAGTTTTGAAGCCTCTCTCACACACACTGCATTTATGTGGGCGTTCTTCAGAATGAGATTTCATGTGACGTGAGAGTAAATACCTAAAAAATTCAGTTTATGAGAAAGTGAACAAAGTATACAAAAAATCAGGAAGAGGGACAGAAATCAAAAACGAATTATAAAATATTGAGCAATACTGTGACCTAACAATAGTAAGATAAGTGGAAATTCTTGTTTACTTCAAACTACTTGCAGTTGAACAGTAAATATTTACCAGAATTTATTTACAATTTACACATTGTTTTACCCACGCATAGCTACTCAGGTTAAATAACTGAAATATCTCAAAATTGACAACAAAGGTATCATTCAGAAAAAAAAATTAAATGAAATGTCATTTCAGAAAAATAATCAAACATAAATCATGAGAATTTAGACATCCTGTTAAAATATTAATATTTGTGTTTGAATTGTGTATGAATGCCACGTTCTTTGATGTTTAAAGAATTTTCTCTATATTCCATTCACATTTTTTCTTTAACGTTTATCCTAGATTGGACACGGTAGTTTTCCAATATGGGCAAAGGGAAAGTCTGTATGCATCACTCTAGAAGCTTGTGACCAGCTTTATGTGCCTCCAAAAACATCATGTCGCAAAAAAGAAAATCTCATGACTTCTAGATATGGAGACCCACAAATATAGGTGAAAGGTACATGAACTCTGAATATGACATCCTGCAATGAAAAGTTACAACTTTCCTTCCTAAAGTTATTTCAGTAAATTTTTGAAAATGGTGGAAAATAGCAATGTATTAACATTATTAGATAAAAATTCAAGACTACAAGTGCATAAATTGAATATCAGAAGTTTCTCAAATAATGATGTCAAATATGTACCAGAAACCTACCCTTTTTGAAACAGTAAATGGAAACTACAAAACCATCCCAGTCTTTGTGAAGTGTCACCGCTATTATTAAAACAAGAATACCTTAAATACTTCAAACACTAATTTCCCAATTTCAATTCACCACACTTGGCTAACATCAATACATCTCTTTAATATTCTCTTACACCTGTGTTATGTGAGAAAATTGAAGTCAAGCCAAAATAACTTAAAATATCTTTATATCTATAATTTTACTTTTATGTACATACATGAAATAGAGAATGTTATGTAACATAACAGTGCAGAGGGCAGCTAGTGCAATAAACCAGTACTTCAATTTAAATAGTATTATTACAAAATTAAAACATTAAAAGAAAAACTAAATACCAAAACCTAATTCAAACTATAAGTATTCTCACCTCTTTGGACTAGTGTAATTACAATAATTACACATATGAGCTTGAGTGACTGTTTGAGATTTCTTGGGCAGAATCTTAATAATTTTTGTCTTGTCATCTTCATCACCAGACTCCTAACATAAAAGTAATATTTAATGACAGGAGAGCAACACATGCTTATCTAAAGCTTTGTTTAAACTACTTAATTTTTAAGATGAATCCTAATGATTAAGTTGTATCATACTTATTTATTTCATTATAACAATAAAATCAACGTGACTGCTGTCTATTGTAACAATAAATAATTAGTTAGAGCAAAAAAGAAACTTACCATAGCAATTCCTCCCTCTTCACCTTCATCAAAGTCATAAACAGTTAAATCCTGATCTTCCCCTTTTTCATCTTTGTCATCTGTAGGCTGTACAATTAATACATAACTAACTTCTCCAGGATTTGTATCTGATGGAACTATTGTTACTGCTTGATATGCATCAGAAGCATTCAAGATCATCCCTGAACCCTCTTGACCACTTGCTGCGCCCTATTCAATAAATTATCAATAAAAACACACATCTACAAATCCATATTTCAGTTGCAAGCCAATGTGAAAACAAGATAAATAATTGAAGAAAAACATTTGAAAATCTCAAAACCAACCTCTTCAGAACTTTCAATTGTCATTGCTTCTTCCACTTGTTGTCCTTCCTGAGGTTGCATGGCAACATACGTTGTTTCTGATGATCCCTCTGTTCCTTCCCCACTGGGATCTGGTAAACCTTCATGACGAACAAGACATTTTAGTTAAAATACTTCACCAACATTACATTACTCACCAGTAAGAAAAGAAATAAGAAGACAAAAAAGAAGGGGAAAAAATGGGGTTGTTAGAAGATACTCACTTGACACTACAGTCATTACTGAAGGTTGATCTGAAGTTGTTGCTTGATAGTAGTATCGTCCAGATTGGTCTACAAAATATGTCCCTTCTTCTCCATTTTCTTCAGCAGCTACAACTTGCTGCACTTCTAAATGGTATAATATGATAAATATTATACTGCAGACTAACAATACATCAACAAAATACAATATTTTAAATATTTTTCACATTATGAACATACCTGTCACATGTACTGTTTGGTCTCCTCCTTCAATCTCTTTATTGAAGGTTTCCAAATAGTTCTGTATGTCAGTAATAGTTTCTGTGCCTTCATGATTTTCCATTTTAATCTGCACACCCGAGTGGGCTGGAAAAAGAAAGCTTACTCAAACAAAATTCAAATACCAGCTGAACATTTATATATCAAGAAAAATAGGAAGTTCTTACCAGATTTCTTTGCCTTATCATTGCTCATGATTAAAGAGAATGTTCATCCCTGAAAATCACAAAAGCAATATGTGAAGTCATAAATAATTCACAGAACCCTTACAGTTGTTTACATGCATATTCATGAAACGATCAAACGCAACAAGCAGCTACTAAGTTTGATAATGTAATTCCAAATATTGACAAACAAGAGTTAATTACACTTACAGATGAAGCAGTTAAAACAATTATTTCAGGTGGATATCCACAACTTATACGTCACTCTTACTCAATGTAATAAAAGCAACCATAACACTTTAAAGATTTATAGTGTACTAGTGTATTTGGACGTTTGTGATGCAGAAACATCACATCAATAGATTTGTAAACACATCGTTCTCACTTCAGTATTCAAGTAATTAATTAAAGTTTCAAAAATCCACAGTCTAACCCCCAACTAATATCCACAGAATCGAGTACTGTCACAAAAAAGTCGATATAATTGTGGATACATATAACCCAGTTAAAATAAATATTTGGCAGCCATTTTGTAATATAACGAGGAAATAGGAAATTCCTTTATTAAATGAAACTCAATTATTTTCGATTTAACTCTATTCAACTTATTATCCAGTCAAAATATTTAATATGGAGCGAAGCATCAACAAAAGTTGTGATAGTTGCTTCCCAACCGCCAAAACATATTCTTAAGAATAACGCCATGATCATGCAATCAGGCACTTTGATGGATCGAACATCTCTTATAAAGGTCATAACTCAATTTGGTCATTCAATTAATTTTCAGAAAATCCCAAGCTGCCATAACAATACGCAATCTACCGGGGCAATTCTCACACTGATTCCTACTTACGATTTTGGGATACAGGGGGCATTAACGGCAAAAATTGCTCCAAATTGGCACTGTTGGCGCTGTCGGCAACATGGAGTCGTGATGAGACTGCCTCTTCGTCGAACCGAGAGTTTTCTTCTCAGAATGCCACTTAATACTCGCACTAAGCACTTCACACTTTTACGCCACGACCAATTGCTGCACTGTTGAATGTTTTGATCGATAAACTAATCACAACAGAAACAACGTACTTACAAAGAATGCGATGTAACGTACCTGTAACTCCAGATTTCGCGTGTGAGGGCGTTGTTCCAGAACAAGACGACAATATGGCGCCTAGAATAGTACGGGCCTGCGCAAAGGAGCATGGGGACGGTGGAGATTGTTTGTCTCGTTTTGAGCGTCAGCGTATCGCACAGTAAGCGGAGATTTAGTTGTAAAGTTTTAATCCGAATCATTTTTACCTTTTCTGTTAATCTACCTCAGTCCTTTAGTTTCCAATCTTATGGTTTTCAACACATTACAAACTAAATGAATCGCCCCATCAGTCCTTAAATACAGGCGTGCCAATGCATTGTTTTAATATTTGACTCGACACCGGTCGACATATTATGCGTATGTAATTTCCATTATTTGTTTCATCCCATTTCGAGAAAAGTGAAATGTTATTTATTATACATAACCTAGTGCGATAAAATCTTTACGAACTTAAAATAATTCAATGCGGAAATTTAGAAACCGAGAGCATTTGTGGTTTCACCGATCTACGTGATCTCTCACCCAAAATTTGGACGTATCTGGGGTTTAAATCTGAAATAAATAACAAGGGAAGATGCGAGGGTAAACATATATTTCATAAACACTAACAGTAAAGTCCACAAGATGTATCACATTTCGTTTTGTAGCAGATTGCATGACGCTAATACTGATACTAATTGTAATTTTAAATCAATTCATTGTTCATTATTTTCACTGCTCACCTTTCATTAAGGCTAAATTGTCGTACTTCAGTTAACCATCATGCATAATACTATGACATGACTGCAGACCTTCATTACTTTACATATATACATAACTATACAAATAAAAATAAAATATATTTTTACAATAAATGTGCAGTTAAGCCGTATACATAACTCACATACAGTAGCAAAACTTTATAACAAAATTCTACAAAAATACGAAAAATCTGTTTCATTATTCATATTAAAAAAAACAGGTGTAGAATATTTTTACAGAAAAATATCAGTGTTACACAGCACAAGTATACAAGTAGATACTGTAAAGATTACCGTAGTTGACAGTTCCACTCTTTAAGAGTATGAAACTACTTTTAATTGCTTCACATTACAAAATGTGAGAAATAGGGAATTTTTTTTAAATCTAATAAAAATTCCCACCTGGGACCAATTGAAAAAACCTTAGTTAAAATATTTCCTTTTACCAAATTGAATTCATTGTAACCCATTCCCAATAAAATTACAACCCACAAGAAAATTTTGCTTACAATCCCAATGTTAGTGTCACCCCCTTAACCAGTGTTCCAATGAACTAGATATACCATTTTAAGTTACAAATTTGTTTCACGACAAAAAAGACCTAACTTTTCAATATTCTACTGAAGTCTTTTTCAGTTTTAGTAAAAAGATTGGAAGCTCACATATAAAAAGAAGCAAAATAAGGCAAGATACACATTTGTTTGCTTATAAAAATAGTGCCTGTTTGTAACATTCACACTATCTGAACAGTATTTTCCATAGATGGTAAAATAAGAAGTATATAACCATACTCTCACTTCTATATTTAGTAACTTGAACTTTTACCCTGCGAAGCATGATTCTCCAGAAGAATGTCTTTGTGAAAAGAAAACGGCAAGAATGAACCCCAAAAGGACAATACCAATAGTGAGCCACTGAAGCTTCTGAGTGAATCTGAGATCTGCACACAACTTCTCGTGATGATCTCTCAGCTGGGACACCTGCATGTAAAACACAAAAAGTAAGTAACTTGTAACTTTAAATAAGAAAACAGTTGTTTGTACAAGTCAGTTCAAGAAAAACCTTTTAAATCTTTAGGCAAAAAAATTCTAGATCATATAACCACATCAAGAACTTGGGTACCATTTTTTGTTTCCCAGAATAATTTATTAAAATATTCAACTCTGAAACCTAATAACTTTTTTCTTTAGAAAAAACAGTGAATGTTTTCCACTGAAATTCAAAGAATTTTCTATTTTTACTGTGCTTTTGAATAATATTTCTGTGATTTATGTTCTAACACAATACAATTTGAATACTCACTCCTGATGAGATTTGACGTATCTGTTGCTCCAAATCCATTGAAGTTGGGGATGAAAATGCTGTTCCATTTTTGAGAGCTGATTCAGGTGTGGCTGATCCCAGATTGCATTTTAGTCTGTGATGACCTACATTCTTTCCAGAAGTTTGCTTAAAAAAGGAAAAAAATAATTGGATTAAAATCATAATTATAGTAGTCAGCATAATCATATCATGATTTTTTTATGCAAGTTCCAACATAAAAAAAGCAACTGAATTGCTAATAATCTTTTCTGAAGATAAACATAATTGAAGAGTTCTTAACGACCAATTGATAAAATATTGGAAGGCAGGTTAACGGGGCTTAAATTAACTCTTGGGGAGTGAGAGACACACAATCCTCCTCACCACACCAACACACACCATGATGAATATGATACTAGTAGGAACCAAGTAGGAGTACCACTTAAGTGGGGCTTATTATGTAACTTACCACATACAAAATGATTTGAAATATATAAATCGAACAATAATTTAGCAATAGTTGAAAAATGATTCGCTTTAAAATATATTATTAATAAATGATATTAATAAACAAGAGAACTATTGTTGGAAATAAGGAGCCCCCTCGAATCTACTGCCTCAGGCTTCTTGTTTTCTCTGGTCTGTACCCTGTCTATATTACTAATTTCTAACAAACAGAGAAACTGAAAGAAAACTGTGAGGCCTCTCACCATGTGAGAAGTGTTTACTGTTTTGACAGACACACAGGAACTTGAGAAAAATCCAAAAACAATGAAACAGTTTCAATTTTGACAGAAAACGCAAGAATCTGATTGTGTGTTATTTCACCTATTCTCATACTCAGTGCATCACTGCTTATTACAGCTGAAGTCGTGCAACAGCAGTTCACTAAGGAAGAGTCTGCCTCCTTTAATAGTTGGAATTATGTTGTGTGAATGGAACAGCAACTTTTTTGTATTCTTGGTATGTAAAGAACTGTTGTACCTATTTCTGTTAAAATATTTACTTTATTGCAGTATTATAGGACGTATTTTATTTATTTTTCTTGAGCAGTGTACATCTTACATTGAGGAGAATCATATTGTGTCATTTTGTTCGGTACCATTTTCATTGCTGAAGGCCACTAGTTGATGAATTTATTGCTGCTGATTCAAGAGCAAAGGTGTAAGAAAAAGTTTAACTTTTGAAATGTTCAAAATGTTGGGTTTTAATGAAAATTGGGCCTATTCTACTGATACATAAGGACTCGAATTTGAATTTTGTCAAAATCTGGTCATGGAATTTTTTTGTGCATTACAACTTTCTCCATGCAGTATACATTCTCATATACAAGGATGTAGAAATGGAAAGGAAGGAAAATATTCCTTCATGCAGTATATTTGCTCTTATTCAAAACAATCCAATAACATCTAATATCCCAATGCTGATACATGCAGAAAATTAATTATCACTTACTTTCCATAACTCTGCTAGTTCTTGTGGGGACATGTCTGTTGAATCTACAGGAAGATTCATAATTAGAAACTTATCTCTTGATAGTCCTGCCAACTGATATCCAGGCTGGAGAACCACATTTATTGACACAGATTCTGAAGGTGCAAGAACACCTGTACTAGGTCGCACTCTAAATTTTTCAGGGGATGTGGTTTTTATCTGCACAAAAAGAAACCCATTAATAATGTTTAATGTTTTCAAAAATGAAAAAACTGCTACAAAATTAACCCAGACAAGTTTATTACCTTGTATGATATAATTTTGTCATCATTATTAGTCAATGTAATTGTTCCCGTCATTTCAGTACCCTCAGTAGTGAAACTAATGGCATCAGATGGTGTGATCTGAAGAGATACATCTGAAAAATGTACTGTTCATTAACCATCCCAAAAAAAACATGGAAACTGCTCTGGAGATAAGTAATGTTTCTTACTGTTATTCGGAAGGCCATCCTGTTTGCTCTGTGCATCACCAAAACCTCCAGGAAAGGATTCATTTAAAGGTGATCCATCTGCAAAATGCACCTGCAAAAAAATTTTAAATTCTTGTTAAAGAGAAAAGGCCATCTACATGTGAAAGAAATTTGGGGAACACAAATCCATATCCTTTCAATTTTGTCTCAATGCACTGTAATTAAACCAAAGTTTCAGCTGCCATGGCAAAATGCCAAATTCCTTTACTGAAAATAAGAAAAAATTACTTGCGTAAAACTCTTGAGAGAAGTTCAACATACAACTTTATTTATTGTAAGTTCTTACAGGTTCTAAAAAATAAATAAATAAATAAAGAACATTGGATACTAAATTTCATTCACTACATTGCTCTAATAAGCGAGAATGTCAGACTTGGTATTCTAAGGTACTTCCCTGCCACATAGAGAAGTAAGAAACATAGCTTATTGTTTATCTTTCACATTGTGAATAATATTATGTTCTTAAGTTTACAACTCTAGGAAGGTAGAGTTTGCCATTTGAACTTTCAAACTTTGACTGTAATACAGATCTATTGTAACAATTACTACACACTCTACTAAAAACAAAATACCTTTTCAATCTCTTGGTCACAAAACTATGAGGAAACAAAACCAATACATTCCAGAAGAAAAACTTACAAACAGAAAAGAAAAAGAAAGCTGAACACCCGACTATTCTGGATTCGAAGCAGCAGGGTTAACACCAGGTACAACCCACAACTTACCTGCAGTTTAGTGCAGAAACCAGGTGTCTTTGACTGGTTTCTACTCTACAAATTAATACAATAAAACATGTGACCATTATACCAAATGTTTGAGTAGTTTCGACATAATTTAGTGAATTTTATTTTTAAATAAAATTTAGTTCTCTTAATGTGGTGCATGAAGTGTAATCAGTGTACCATTCACAATTACCTTTTTATCAGCTCTTTCTGTTGAAGCACTTGTCTTCTGTTCTGGCACAAAACTGAAAGTATAATCATCTTGACCACCCCATACTTTTAAGGCTTGATCAGGGTTTACGACAGTTTTCAAGGAACTTTTGTTCACAAATCTTATTTTCTGAACAGCTTTGGCAGGTAGCCATGATTTGATAATTTTGAAGGCAGCTGAAATACATTTGAAAACTTAATAATTTTCTCCAATAGATAACACAAAAATACAGGGAGAAATTAATCTATTTTGGGAAGAAAGAAAAATATTCCACCACAGAAGAGGAGAAAACTTACAGAAGTAAAAAATTGTATGTACATCCTATCATATGATAAGCTATCTTAATGAGATTAGGTACAGTTCTTCGAGATCATAAAAAAACATTCCACTTTACATGTAAGTAAAACTTTCACGTCAATAATTGGATTTGTTTTTGAACTACAAAGTAAAACATTTACATCTGCACCAGTAAAATCTATTGCATACACACTGTCCAGTTTAGCTAAAAACCATTTTTCACAACATACGTTAACAAATTGATTTCCCAACTAACTTTTGAACTTCCTTCTTTCAACTAACTTTTGAACTTGGATCTGTTACAAATTTTCAGAAAATATAATCACAAGGTACTCTCTCTGAATCATGTATTAGAATAGATAGTTCAGTTATTTTATTTACATATTCACAAAGTTTTAATTAATGAAAAAATCAATAATTCATTGTATCAAATAGATAATTTGAAATAAAATGGTTTAGAATTAACTTATTATGTACACTACACAGGTAGTTCATTGTGTACCTCAACTTTAGCCCTACAGATTCCTATTAAGAAGAATGAAAAAACTTGAATTCAGGTAATTACATATTATGGAAATACTGAACTGGAATAAGTTTGGACGAGTCAGCTTAAATTTAAAATTTGTGTATACGTAGTAACTTTTTTTATTCAAGCTAAGATTTTCCTTTATTGTAAAGACAGCTACACATTTTAATAGAGATATGTACAAAGTTTTGTGTCTTATGTTACAAGTAGTTCTTGATTTCCAAGAGGGACTTGCGCTCCCTTATTTAGTTTGAATTAAGGAAAATATAACAACACTACTGGAAACGCTGACAAAATTTGACAGTAACTGATAGAAAATCCACAGAAGTGGCCATTTAGTAATCCCAAGAATTTTAGAATATTTTCCTACTCTTCCAACCCCTTTTGCTTTTGTCCCAAACATAATTAACCATTTTGACAGGATAAATGAAAATACTTTTAAATACATAGGTAAAAATAAAATACTTTTAATACTACATAAAATACTTTTCAATACATTGGTTTAAATTAAATCAAGCATTGAGATTTTGTTTTATTGTGCATGTTTGTACAGTTATGGTCTTTGTAAATATAACTATAACCTCACACCCACAGACTTGCCTGCATCATGTGCCAAAACTAAAATCATTTGCAACTCTAAGAACCAAATTAAACAAATTATGGCAGACAAACATTTGTTCTAATAATTTTATTACAATTTACTATTTTCACTACAAAACCAGTGCAAAATAGCAAGCTATAACACATCTGGGGTCCACTACCTTTGATCAAAAGTGAAAATAAATTTGGTTTAGTAGAAAGCTCAAATTGCTTTCTAAGCATTGAACAAATCGCTTTCTAAGCAACTTGAAGTTTAGTTGTTACATATAACAATATCTCTGATTGGATTAATTTACTGAAAAATCAGAGGTCTTTTAACAGTCATATAACATAACTTATCAAATAAGATGTATAGACTTTTGTGTGGATTGTTTGGAAGGAAAATTCAAGGGCGGATGTGTGGAAAACTGATGTGTGAAAAAGACCCTTTGTACTTTTGTATAAAAAAAAAAAAAAAAAAACCCAACAACAACAACAACACAACCTTTATTAGCTTAGGCACATCAAACTGGAGAGTTTCCTTCCCTCTAGGAGGAAGGAGGAGGGATAATCCCCCCAGGATCCTACAATTTAATTTGAACCTCGCAAATTTAATTTTCAGAAAACATTTCAAGTTGAAGACATTCTGTGATTCGATAAAAATCTATCATAAACAAAGACATTAATACAATATGGAGACCTGCAAGAACTTTCTTTAGTCATAAGGGGTGTCATGATCTTCTAGCGTAACAGCTTTACAAAGTTCCACAAGAATGAGAGAACATTTGAACTCTGAGTTTCCACTGAGATTAGCCTTGGTGATCCTGTGGGAATTGTGAGAATGCTGATGTGGTGTTGGCGTAATTACAGGATGGGATAATGGAAGTCATCTCCATCAACTTATTACTTGGTGATATTATTATTTGACACAAGCAACTACTTGATCCCCTTCAATTCGAGGTATGGGAGTAAATGCAAGAAGTGTTTTGCACAGCTATATGAGGGAGACTGATTTACTTTGGAAAATACATACTTTTGAATCAGTAGATTCATGGTCTGAAAATTACATACTATTCTAAGTGCACACAAACATTTGCCTGGTCTTAAGACACAGTACAACCTGCATTAAGCAATCACAGTATGTTCCATAAAAAAATTAGGGGCTAGTGAGTGGTCAGGGAGAGGTCTATTAACAGGGGTATAATTTTCAAACAATACCTATATGGATGATTGTGTTTCTTCCTATAAAAAGCGGATGTCGAGAGAGAGTAGTCTTTCAGAGGTTTCACGGTACATCAGTTACAGGATTAATGTCAGCTTGATATGGATGTAAGGTTCATTAGTTAAACATTTGATGAAGGATTCCGTTTAATAATGACTAATAGAAGAAACAATTCCCCCAAAAAATCATTAACATAAGTATGTCCTAACAGGGGGTAGTGGAATAAGATAGGCCAGAAGTGCCCATCGGAGATCAACATTTTTAAGTTGAAAATCATATTTGAAGTGAAAAATAAACAAACATGTTTTTCATCAGATTTAAATCCATTTGCTCAGAGTAGTTCACACAAATGGAATTTTTTTAGCTTGTTATTTAAGTTTAAATTTTTTAACCAAATAGCACCTATGAATATTGACATCAATCATTCTTGTGATTTTCTATAGTCTACAAAGATATTCTGAGAATTTATTCAGGTGTTTATATAACGATTTTGACCCTTATTATCAACAAAAAAGAAGAGGAAAAAAATTTTTCCCCATTTATTTTTTTTAAAGAATATCTCATGATCCAACACAGATCATAAAAAGGATTAAAAACAAATTGTAACCTTGTAAAGTCTCCATAGTTTTGCAAAATTTCAATCTTTTATCTTATAATTTGCACCCAACAGCTAAATATAAATAAAATTGTAAATTAATACTTTCTTATTTATAATTTAAAATTAGTTTTCGTAATATTTCTATTTTGATTTTATTTTATGTTAGTGTTTATATATATTTATTAGTGACTGTACTTAACATATATTGTAACATCATTATAAATAGAATTTGGAACATAGTTCTATTTTGTTTATAAACTTATTATTTTCAGTTAAAATCTTAATTCATTCAATATTCAAATTAAAATATGTTATAATATTTTCTTACAATTTTGTTTTTCCTTTATTATTTTATCTTTTCTAATAAACCTAAAATAAAAAATAAGAAAACTAATAACATAAAAACTTATTTTAAAATATAATTACAAAATTATTAAATTAGTTTTATTTATATCGAGCTGGTGGACACTAATTATAAGATAAGCTGAAATTTTGGAAAACTGTAGAGAATTTACAGGGCAACAATTTGTATTTAGCCTTTATTGATTGTCAGAACATGAGACATTCTTAAGCAAATGAAGGGGGAAAAATTCCTCCCCCCTTCTTCTTGGTTGAGTGTTTTATGAGTGTCTAAATCATGATAAAGTGCCTGAAAAGATGTTCAAAATTTTGAAGTCAATATTCGTAGAAGCAATGTGGTTGAAAAAATTTAAACTAATATAAGCTAAAAACACCTTTTTCCATTTGTGGGAAGTACTCTGCGCAATTTTTTTTTTTTTAATATAATTTTTATTGTATTTTATTTTTTTTCCACCAATTACAATTTTCAACATAAAAAAGTTCTTGTTCTAGGGGGCACTTTTGCCTATCTTATTCCTCCTCCCTTGATTCTTCAATGTCACAATTTAACCATTATTTGAATATCATTTGTGGACACAATTCCCTTATTTGGGTCCTGTGATTCATGTGGTCCACAACTGCTTAACGACTACACTACAGGGAAATGCACAGGAATTTCCTAGAATCGCTTCTTGTGTTATGGGTACATTAACCAAGTTCAAGTTGCCAAAATCAATTTGGTACATCAGATGGTATTAATAGATTTAAAACATAAATCAATAAGACAAAACACAGCTGAAACATAGCAATGATAGACTTATGTTAATGTATCATTTTCTTCTTCTAATGACTACCAACAATGACTGAAGGAATACTGACCTTCATATCCCCCCAAAAGAAACTTTGTGCATTTGAGAGTCCAAAGGCATTAGCTTACCATTTAAAATCCATGGCATTTCAAATATAATAATATAATTGAGGAAATCTGGATAGTATTGTTTAAACAAGCTAATCAAATATTTGGTAAAATCCATATCCATGTTAGCTAGACCAGTTTCTGCCATGTCGAAAAAAATTGTTACAGGCTTTCCTTTGTCCATTCTGGAAAATAAAATTGCCTAATAAAAATCAGAACTACTCACAGAAAAATAACATCAGAAAATTATTTGAAGATCTACCTTTCCAGTCTCTCAAACCAATATACCACACATCTTTTGAGTTCATCCATATCTCGTTGGCCCTTAACATGTTTTTTACAATTAAAAATCAAGAGACTTCTTCCATCTATATCTCTATTGTGTACATACAGACTGCCATCTTCCAAATATTCTCGTTTCACATTATTTTCAGTTATTTCTGAAATAAGGTTCTTATATAACTGAGATATTTTTGAACACTGGCACATAATCAACCATTTGTCATTAGACAATTGTGATCCATACCATTGGTCCCAAATTTACTCCTCCATTCACAAGTGTCCCACAACATTTGCAAGGTTAAATTCATATCCAATTCACAGTGAACTAAAAATCTTCGCAACCAGTCATCACCATTCTTAACTTTTGCTAAATCAGCTGCATGAAAACCTTCTGCATAAAACAGACGAAACAAGTAGATTGATGATTATTGATATCATGAACACCACTATAAAGAAAAAAATCTATAACAGTTTAAAAACTTAAATGTTTACCTGGAGCTGGTGCACCATCAGTCTCTATCTTCTGAAGAAATTTAGAACGTAATTCTTGAATCTGCTGGGGTGAGGGATCCATAATTGAAACTGTGATTATACCTTTGCCAGATACGATATTAGTCCTCCAAGACAGGCCGCTGATTAACTTAAAAGGTCAAAGGACACTTGCGCTTCTAATAAAATGTAAAGATAATCAATGAATATAACGAAGATGCAATAATATACACAAACTGCCGATTTCACCAATCCTGTCACACATTCATATTTTGTACATTACTTAACTACAACTTTCATTCCTCGAACGTCACTTTTACAGAAAGCAATTCCAATTACTTGTGTCAAAGTACAGACCTGCGCGGTCCAGCGCCATCGTGGAACAGGTGTACCAATGTATTAACAAAGAATTAACAAGTGTACTATACCACATGACACCATATTTACCTCTTGGGAAAGGGAGAAAACACGATTTACGTAATAAAATATTGGCCAAAATTTGCTTTTCAGAAAGTACAAATTGTCTGTCACTTTACTGTAGCCCTTTCAGAAATAATTGAGTTTATGTCAGTGACATTTATGTGAGTGTGTATCTATATATTACAGCTGTGTTAAAAGAACCATGCAAAAAATATTCACACAATGAAAGTGAGGCATCGTAGGAAATCGTCGCATCCTTGACGAACTGTTTCACCCTTCATGAATCTTTGACTTGTTAGGTGGGAAAGTAAAACAGTAAAATTTCTACCATTAGCCTTACATATCTGTTTACATGGAAATATAATTAGATCACACGAGGTTGATCCGAGAAAAATCAAGTTTCTTAAGACGACTTTTGAATGATGCTGACAGAGTTCCTGTGTGGTTCAAGGGAAAGGTGTCCTCGGAAGTATACTTGTGTAATGTCAACTTAATACAATAGTCAGCTATGGTAATATACTACTTGCCATAAACCACACAAAATATTCTTATGCAGTAAAATCCTTTTTGACTCTAGAAGTGTCCGATTTTGCGAAGTGTACAGGATAAGAAGGAGTCCACAAAATACAGAATTTCGTCAGGGGACCTCCAATAAAGAGGGACATCTAAAAATCCGATGGTGTCCAAACTGAAAGGTACCGGTACATTCTATGAAACCAAATATAAAAATAATTGGTATAGATATGAGCGTAAAAAGAAGGAAGGGTATCAACTGCTGTCACTGCAGAGCCTTTGACCGGGAGGTCCTAGGATCGAGCCGCTGTTCTGATCGGTAGTAGTTTTCCCGTGGTTTCTTCAATCAATTCCAGGCGAATGCTGGAGGAATACCCTAACAAATAGGCTACGGACCGCGCAAATTTCGTCTTCCTATCTCACCCCTTACTTACTTTTATATTAACTACTATATACACATGCCGGGACACCGGACGCGAGCTTTGAACTTGCCCCGGCCGGGGCGGTGCCCCACTGGTTGGAGATATCTGGACGAGGGAAAACTCTAGCTGACGGTAGGGTGGCGGCGGATCACAGCGAGGGAAGTTCACCGTCATCTCCCGCGATAAAGCATGCACTACACTTACAGGACCAATGACTTAAGCAATTTACGTACCCCGAATCACTAATCAATCACTCAAACTAATTCAAAGAATTCCTCGGGAACTGTAATACATATAAGATAAAATTTAAAACGGAATGATTTCTCTTAAAATGTAATTTACACGCAAGAAAATATTACATTTTATTTTTCTAATTCAGTGACTCGGCATTGATAAGCTGGTATTAATTTCATCGCTCTGACTGGAAAGGACTATTCTATTCATTAAATTATCACGTCCACTCGAATGCGAAGACATGATTGATAAGATGTACAGAAGAAAGAGCCTTGGCAAGGATGCAACCAAGGACGCCCACGTTGCGTTCTCAATACACGTTTAGTTTTTTATTAGTCTAGCTGAAGTACCTTGCATTGCGTAAAATTTATTTTTATCTCAATCAATTTAACAGGAGAAATACAATTCATCCATTGTGCAATTTTGTAGTTAATTTTAATATAATTTTTACTTTATCTTATATATACGGAGTAATATATGGAGTATAGAGAAAATTACGTAATGCTGCGGAAAATCGATTTCGAGATTTCA
The DNA here is from genome assembly GCA_011170035.1 of Teleogryllus occipitalis. NCBI lineage: Eukaryota > Metazoa > Arthropoda > Insecta > Orthoptera > Gryllidae > Teleogryllus > Teleogryllus occipitalis. Next base: position 81,811 of record BLKR01001834.1, on the reverse strand, counting down.
ACGGAAAAACCCGTTTTGGGGGTCCCCTGATACCGAAAAAGTGTTGTTTTTTTTCTTCCTTTTTTCAAAACGTCTGTCCGTCTGTCTGGTATATGTGAACAACACTAGCGCCTGAACTATTCGTATTATTTTTACAAACTGAATAAACCGCTTTCGATCTGGTCTGAGTCGAAGCTCTGTGATTTTGAGAAACATTCATAAATTTTTGGGGGGTTCTTTACATCAAGCCTCTCAGACATTTTCAAAATTTTCTCAAAAACGGCCCCAAATTTTTTCTTTAAATTTCTTGTAAGAATAGAGTAAAATACAATTATAGAGGTGGCATAGGTCCGATTTTCACGTCTAAATTTTCGAAAATTGACAAAGTTTGAATTCTTTTCGGCGTTTTCTTACAACGACAAAATTGAAGGTAGAGATATTTCCTTTAAATGAAATTTGTTGTTCATAATTAGTATTTTCATTGTCAAGTACATTTTTTTGAAAATTTTAGTAGTTTTCGTGCAATTGTCCGTGCAATTTTTGCAATTTTAAACTATGGGCTTTTTTTTTTCGAAAATTACAAAAATGTATTTTTTGTTACTTGTCTCTCACGTCGGAAATATTTACATTAGAGGCGATTTCTTCACATTATTATATTTTTTAGTGAATGTGCTTTAAATAATGTCTAATAAAGTTTCTCGAAAACAACCGTTTTCTGTGAAAACGAGTTCAAATTTCTGCATTTTCAGAAACGCTCAAACGCCATTTTCTCAAAAATGGCTCCAAATTTTTTCTTCAAACTTTTCCAATGAATAGTGCTAATTGCACTGTTAAAGATGTCGTAAAGTTTATTTCCATGAAGTGTTTCGTTTTCCAAATATTATACAAATGTAATTTCTTTTAAATATTTCTCACGCCGTTGATATGCACATTTTTACCACATTGTATACATTATTGAATTTGTGAGTGGAAGTTGTTCAAATTACTTTTAATGAAATTATTCGAGAACTCACTTGATTCCTGCGAAAAAGAGCATCATTTACAGTAATACTTAACGCCATTTTCTTAAAAACGGCTCCAAATGTATTAATAAACTAGTAATAAAGTAAAATAAAGTACTATTTAGGACGAGGTTTTAGCCTTCTTTAATAGTCTTAAAATATTTCGGTTCAACTGTTTGGAAACCGAAAAGTTGAGAAAATTTAAAAAAAATGTACTTTGTGTGGCGATAGATGGCAGCAGTCAAGAAGGAGGGGCAAGACTACAGCACTAGCTAACACCAAGGAAATTAGAAAACTTTACTACGAGAAAGTCTGTGACATTCTGAAGCACCTCTAGTTACTTTCTGGTATATGTACGTACATATGGAGTAAAATAGGTAGGATAGAGAAAGTTACGGAAAATCAAATTCGAGATTTCAGCGGAAATACACGTGTTGGGGTCCCCTGATACAGAAAAAGTTTTTACACTCTCGCTAGGGAGTAGAGAGAAAGTTATGTAATGCTGCTCGAAAAAACAGAGAATTTTCGGCAGAAAAACTATTATTGCTGGGCCCTGGTAAAAAAAAGTGGATAAATCCAGGGATACTATTTATAGCGCAAACTAGGTTATGAGCTGAGTGCGATGTGCATTTGTTCGCTGACGTCATTCCCACCATTTGTAATCATACTGCCAACCTAAGCGGAAGTATGAAATGGGAAGCGGAATGGATAGGGCCCATACTACTCGCGCAACTTTTCTTGAACGATGACCTTGCTTCCCCCTCCCTTGAGCAATGAACAGTTGAAGGCAAAAGCTCGCAGCGAGCACTGATGACAACATTCTAAGCATTAAAACTTCGTTGGTGCGAAGCAGAAGCTAGTTGCTTTCATAGTCGAGAACATTTGTTCAGCTTTATTACCATTCAAGAAATGGCTAAGACGGGTTAAGGTCTTTCAAGGGAAGCATCTAAAACTCCTATCTAATGTCCCTGCTGTTGCCTACCCAGAGAGATGACCTGGCCGCAAACGCAGCAGGCGTGACTTTGATTTTCCAGAGGTTAGCATTACTGTCAATATTCTAGTGGCCAATTTTCTAACGAACACCTCCCACTCCGCCCGTATTTCTTCAATCCATCGTTCAAGAAAAGTTGCGCGAGTAGTACCTCATATTCGCATTTTCTTTGTTCCCGCCACATTACTTTAAAGGCAAGTTTTCTTTCTTCGCTCGCCCGGATCCAAGTCATGGCGAGACTCGGGCCTTCGGCCCTCGCGTTCACTGTAAACGACCTTGAGTCTATCCACCGCATAAATACCAATTCACTTTTATAAGAAGGCACTTTAATGGTTACGTTTTCTATCCTGCATTACGTCACTGCGGGGACAGACAAATGAACATCGCACAGAGCATAGCCCAGTCTCCACTCATATACAACTCACTATAAACAAACTTGTGTCTATCCACCGCATAATTATGAATTCACTTTTATAAGAATGCACTTTAATGGTTAAGTTCACTACCTGGCCTTATGTCACTGCGGTGAGAGACAAATGAACATCGTACAGCGCAAAGCCCTTGCTATTTTTTTTAATCCTCTAACACGTGGTGTAGCCAGAATCCGTGTTTTATGGGTCCTTAATACCGAAAAATCGATTGTCGGCAAAACGTCTGTCCGTCTGTGAACAACGTTGGCGGCTAAACCACTCAGCCGATTTTCTTCAAAATCGGCTAAACAGTTCAACAGAATGTCTTCATAATTTATATTCCTCAATCGATATGAATAAACTCGTGGTTTTGGTCCGTCCGTCTGTGAACAACACTAGTGCCTAAACTGGCCACACTGGAAGCTCTACGATTTTGAATAATATTAATTAATTTTGGGGGTTCTTTAGATGATACCCCTGGGACATTTACAATTTTTTCTAAAAACTTGCTCTAACTTTTTTCTTTAAATTTCTTATAAGAAAAGAGTGAAATGACTAGGGGGTCCTTGAGTTCGAGTTCCGACGGTGGCAGGATTTTAGATACTTGCAAAATAGCTAGGTCGAATTCAACCGCTGTCTGGAGAACTAGCGCCAGTTTTCCGTGATTTCCCCGATCAACACAAGGTGAATACAGGAGTAGTACCCTAACAAACGGGCCACGGACCACGCGAGATCTTTCTTGTCCTATTCTCTTCCCTTATTTATACACTTCCACTTGCATGCACTACTCCACGAGACCATTGGGGAGCCTAGAGCTCGTCCCAGCGCTGGGAGATTTGCGCGGTGCGGCGCGTGGGGCGGTGTCGCCCTAGCGCGCTGGGGAGATACTTTGCTGAGGAAAACCCCGCTAGTCAACGTGTAGGTCGGCGCCGAATCTCACAATCCTGATCACCTGAGGTGAAGATCGCCTACCCCTTTCCTAATTCCTTCCCAATTCTGGCCGCTGGGTAGTGACGTAGGGGCGCGTGGAGAAGCGCGAGTTAAATTGGCTAATGTTGCGAATGTTGATTTCTGCAACTTAGCTTCCTCAGGTTCAATACCACAGGAATGATGACTGTTGATCAATAAAACTCACAGAGAAGTATAACGTCTTTAATTTAGACCTAAACTCTGTACAGGCCAGGTATGGCCAAAAGATGTTAACAGAATGAACTTTAGTGAGCTTATGCGCTGGCCTCTCCTCTGAGGCTTGCGTTTATATAGGACAATTTGGAGATAGTGGTTTACATTTCAAAATATGTTTTCGTCATACATCTGGAAGGTTCCTTCGGTATGTGATTACACTTGACGTGTTTACATTGTACATCCGGAAGGTTCCTTCGATGGAAAGAAATGGGAGATCACAACAACACATTAGTAATTTTATGGCAGGTTTCTACATATGCGATTATTTTGTAAACAGATAACAGCGGCTGGTTGTAGGAGCGGCGGTGTCTGATGGAAGGTTTCCCTTGGATTCTTCCGTGGTGCTTTCCGTAGTTGACGTCAGAGTGGGTGCATGACATAATTCCTCCACCCCTGGATGATGGTTATTATCCTTAATAACCGATCTTCTTTTGTTACAGAACAAGAGGTTTTGTACACTTTTACATATGTTTTTTCTAAATATGTAACACAAAAGGCATAAAATAATTATAAATGGTAGAATATTAAATACATTATTTTGTTTCCATATATTCTGAGTAGGTATAATAGGTATTAGGTCCAATTTTAATTTATTTACATCAAGATGGGAATATTGGAATTGTATCTGTTTCTTTATAACTGGTGCATTGTAGATATACGGAAGGGAAAAGTTTTTAATATATTTTGTTGGTTTTGGTTCTAGTGTGATTTCCATTGAAGATATTGGACAGTTAAGTTTACTATACAATAAATGTGGACCTTTGATTTGTATAGAGTTTTGACTGTTTGTACATGTTTGTAATACAATCTCTTTGTCCTGAGAAAAGAATAGAATATTGTTATTATTAACCAGTTGAAATAATTTAACATTATTTGTTAATTTGGCATAATCACAATACACGGTTTTTGTGAGATTACAAGAGGTAATTCTTATGTTGTAATAAAGGCGTACATAGGTTACTGTTCCTTTTATACAAGTTTTGGTTGACCATTTCGGATTCGGGCCTTGTAAATAGTAATTTTCTGATGGTATTAATATAGTATTATTAATAGTAGGTACTGGAGTTATTGAATATAGTTGATAATTACTTCCATCAGTAGTTGGCACAGATAAAATGATTACTAAGCCTTTATTTAACATAATAACTTGTGTTTTGGTAAATTTTAAGTTTTCGTACATATAATAAGGATCGGTGTGAATGATACTTTTTGTTGGATATACAATACGAAGGTGGTTTATAATATTCGAGATGTCTCTCTGTGAGAACATTTGTACATTAGTTATATCATTAAAGGATAAACTTATAGTATTTTCTAGGGTTTGTACAATTTTTGATAGTCTTTTCAAACACATTACAATATATTGGTGTTGTTCTAAGATGCTTAATTGAAATTCTTGTTTTTGTAACAATTTTTGAATTATTTCCAAATTTGTATTTACATGATTCATTTCGTTGTAAAATTTTTGGGCAATAGAATTACTGAAGGAAACTAATTTGTTTATGTGTTGTATTTCAGTACTATGATCTGTTTGTAATGATTTTATTTGTTCTTCTAATTTATCATAGTCACTCTGATCTAAATTACCAGTAATGAATTTGATTATACTTCCGAGTCCGTTAATGAGACCTCTTTTGTTTCTTTGTTTTGAAGGTAACAACTTTGAAAGGTCTTCTTTAGTATTTTCTAATAATTTTGATAGTTCATAAAATAAAAAGGGGAAGGAGTTATTACTATGGCGTATTAAAGTATTAGTAGTATTTTCAATTAAATTATAAGAGTTTTCTAGATTAGTAATGTCGAAATGAAACATGAACTTATGGTAACTATTCACAATGACTGCTGGGCCAAGAGGATCTGCGTAGAAACCTCGAGTTTCAATGGGTTTGAATCCTAATCCTTCACTTCCGTTGGTGGGTCTGAAACAAAAGATCGTTTAGGTTTGACGTGGCGAAAATTCCTGACATGAATTTTTCCATTTTTCATTTTACAATGTATTCTGTTTTCTTCGATTTTGACAATTTTACCTTCGCGGTATAAGTTTTTTGACTTCTTATTTCGCGTTAAGGGGTCTACAATGTAGACTATGTCATTCAGTTGATATTTATGAGAAAAAGAGGTATCTCTTTTCGGTGGATTTTGAGAAGCTAAATTTTGAATTTCAGTTTCTTTGTTGAAAAGGTATTCTTCTATATTGGAGGTTGGTTTGAATAGGTGCTCTAGACTATTGTAATGATTTCCTATGGTAATCGAAAAAGGTGTTCTCTTTGTAGTGGAATGGATTGAGGAATTATAGAAGGTGATTGCATCAATTATAAGGTGTTGTAATGGACTGCTTTTATCCTTGTTTCTGAGGATACGTAATTTTTCTAATAAAGTAGAATTAAATCGCTCTACCGGAGAATTAGAGGAAGAATTTAGGGGGGTTGTAGCGTGATATATGATGTTATAAGATTTGCAAAAATCTTCAATTAGCTTATTTTGAAATTCAGTTCCTTGATCGTGGGTTATTTGAGATGGGTATCCATGATGAGAGAAATATTGTTTTAATTTCCATAATGCCGAATATCCTGTGCCATCTTTTAGAATGTATGCTTGGCCATATTTTGAGAAGACATCTAAAATTGTTAGGATCCGTTCTCCCTCAAAATGAAATGTGTCAATGTGGATTACTGAAAAAGGTGTTTGGGATGTGATTGGTCCTTCGTTAGGTACTTTGTTAGGGTGGCGTTCATATTTATTTCTCTGGCATAATTCACAGTTGTTTATGTATTCACTGACTTGTGTTTGGAGATTTGGCCAGTAGTATTTCTTTTTGAGATGTTCTGTGGTTTCTATAATGCCGTTATGGTTGGTACTATGATATTGTGCTATCAGTTGTCGTTGTGTATCTTTGTCTTCTATATTTTCGAGAATTTTGGTGGTTCGTAACATGACTAATTCTGACGTGAAAAGTTTCTGACATGTTTTTATGAATGGAATTTCAATAGTCAGATCGTTAAAGTACACGGCATACTTTTCAGAGGGATTTATAATTTGCGGAAGAAGTAACTGTAAGTCTTGTAAAAGGTTGTTTTCCGTGACTCTAAGTTTTATGATTTTTTGCTTTTTGAATATATTATGGACCGAATGTCCTGGAGTTTTTCCAAAAGTGACAAATATTTGATTTTTGTTCTGGTTTAAAGCTCTTTCTGACATTCTAAGGACAAATATGGGGTCTTCTTTGTTAGAATGAATGGTTTCATTGTCAACGTCTTTTTGGTAATTTTCATCGGGACTATTAACAATAATAGATTCTTTATCCTCTGTATGTTCGTTTATTTCAATACGAGATAGCGCGTCAGCTACGTGATTGGTTTTGCCAGCTACATATTTTATTTCAAAATTAAATTCTTCTAGCTTTACTTTCCATCTATATAATCGCGATGAGGGATCTTTTAGTCCAAAGAGCCATTGTAGTGGTCTGTGATCACTTTCGATAATGAAGCGTCGTCCCCAAAGGTACGGTCTGAATTTTTTGCAACTATCAACAATTGATAATAATTCCTTTTCAATTGTTGAATAATTACGTTCTGCTGGATTTAGGGTTCTCGAATGGTAGGCAATGGGGTGTCCTTTTTGTGATAACACGGACCCTAACGCTACGTTTGAGCAATCAGTGGTTAAAACAAATGTTTGGTTGAAATCAGGGTACGCAAGTACTGGCGCATTAGCAAGTAATACTTTTAATTGTTCAAAAGCGTCTCTGTACGCACTATTGCTGGTGTCAATTTTAGCATTTTTCTTTAAACATCTAGAAAGGGGAAAACTAATTTTGGAGAAATCTTTTATGAATTTACGATAAAATCCTGCCAATCCTAGGAATTGTTTAATTTCTTTTTGATTTTTAGGAATTGGATACTCTTTAAGTGTTTGTACTTTGTCTGGATTTGGTTTTATTCCTTCTTGAGTAATTACGTGACCAAGAAAAGCTACTTCTTTATGAAGAAATTCAGTTTTATCTAATTGTACTTTCAAATTTACTTCTCTTAATTTTTTCAATATTAATGTCAAATGATGTATATGTTCTTCTAATGATTTGGAAAATATAATTATGTCATCCATATATACGAAACAGAATTTGTATAGGAACGGTCTTAAAACGTTATCCATTACTCGTTGAAAAGTTGCTGGAGCATTAATGAGACCGAATGGCATTCTTTTGAACATCATGTGGCGGTTATCTACCGTAAATGCTGTTTTTTCAATTGATCGTGGGTCCATCTCAATTTGATGAAACCCTTGAGCCAAATCTAGTGTGCTAAAATACTGACTTTTCCCTAGGTTATCTAATATTTCTTCAATTCGGGGTAGCGGATATTTATCTTCAATAGTTTTCTTATTAAGATCTCTAAAGTCTATTACTAACCTCCATTTTTTTGTGCCAGAGGCGTCCATCTTTTTTGGGACTACCCATGCCGGGCTGCAATAGGGTGATTGACTGGGCATAATAATATCTTGGTCTAATAATTTTTGAATTTCTTTGTCTATAATTTCTTTGAGATGCGGAGGATATCGAAAATTCTTTTTATATACCGGATTTTCATCAGTGGTCCTTATGTAATGTTTAACTGTGTTTGTGAAGGACAAATCGCACCCTGGATAGTAGAAAACGTCTGAAAATTCTGAACATAATTTGTAAATTGCTTTTTCTTCTAGTTCGTTCATGTGCTGCGTTCGGAGAAATTCTCGGATGTCGTGGTCTGAGATGGAATTGATTTCTATGGTTTCTACTTGAACGTTTTCAATTGGTTCTACATAAATTGGTTGTTCAAAATTCAATGATATTTGTGAATTTATTGGATAATTAATATTGTAATTTTTGGCAGTTATTATTGTATCAGGAAAGAGATGATTGTCATGACAGAATGAAGGAACATAAATATCTCCTTCTTTTACATTAACCGGAATTTGGATAAAGTTTGGAATTTCCTCTTTTCTGTGATTAATTTGTCTGTTTCCTGAATAGAAGTGAAAGGGGATTTCTTTATTTCCTAAAGTGACAGTGTTTTTATCGTAGTCAATTTTTGCTCTTAGTTTTGCAAAATCTGCTGAACCTATAAGCGCGTCAAAATATTTATGCCATTGCATGACCCTGAAGTTTATGGGCATGTCGAGACCGTGTTCTTCAAATATGGGATATCTTATGTTGTCACATCCTATTGTTTCGGCATGTACAGATTGAATGCAGAATGTTTCTTTATATATAAAATCAGCAAACATAGTGTAGGCGGGGTCTGGGTTAATTATTGAGTTGCAAGATCCGGAGTCTATTAGAATTTTGAGGCCGTGAAGTGTTATGAATGGTAATTGAGGAGCATTATAAATATTGTTTAAGTCTTCGACGTTGATGATGTGTCCTCGCGAAAATCCTGATTGTTTTGAGTACTTTCAAAATATTCTTTTTCTGGAATGTCATTAATTTCGTCTGAGTACATATAGTAATCATTTTCTTGCGGGGTTTCGTAATAGAAATGATCATCATAATATGCATAGGGAAATTGGTTATCATCTTCATTATGCATGTTTACACCATGTTGGATGGTTGATACACCTGACATTGGAGTGGGGTTGTTTCTTAAGTTTCCGTTTGGCGGAGTATGCAATCTTTGAAGTTGGAAGGGATGCGGATATGGTCTTATTGTACCTGCTGGTCTGAATTGAGGTCTAGAAAGAGGTGACCGGTGTGAGTTTGGAGGAGTATAATTTTGTAATTGTGGCTGTTGTGAGCGTGGAACTCTGTTTTGTTCCGGTTGATGTTGGGTTGGTTGAAAACGATTTATGTTTGGAGGTGAATTTATAAAAGGTGTAGGAAAACTGTTTCTAAAATTGAATGTAGGTGGTTGATTATTTCTGATTGATTGATGAGGAATTGAACTATTTGACTTCTGAGTATTACGCAGGCCGTCCATATAACTTTCATATGCACGCTCGTTGTCGTAATTACGACAGGCGCGAAGTGCCTGTGACAAATCACTGAGTTGGGCATACCGCAAATATTCGCGATAAGGATTTAAGATTCCAGCGCGGAAAGTACTTAAGGCTTTAGAATCAGCTTCTTGTAGTTTCATTTCTAAGATTGGGGAAGCATGATTTAATTTTAAAGTACATTTGTATTTTATTAGTAATTGATTTAGTCTATCATGGTATTCGGAATAATTTTCTTTATGATTCTGGCAGCAGTTTGAAATTTCTCTGAAGAGAATATGTTCATCACGAGCATCACCAAATTTCCTGATTAATTTTTCTTTTAATATTTCAAAACTAGAGTTTGTTTCAATATCTAAAATTGACTGTGCTTCGCCTTTAAGTTTAGATTTTACAACATTGAATAAGAAAGTGTTTGTTAATTCCGCGTGAGGGGTTTCCGGAGCCCTTTGAAAATTGCGTAAAAAGGTTTCACATTGAACCAGGAAGTAATCTAAATTACTATTTGATTTTCCATCAAAAACTGGTAATAAATCAATGTGAGCCATTTCCCATTTTGATAGAGGTTCAAAACCTTGTGCCATTTTGATAAGTTAGATATAGTTTTTCTTAAAATTAGTCTAAAGAATTTTGAAAGAAATTAATTTTCGAAATGAATCAGTATATCTAAATTTGGTTAACAACTTTTGAAGTTACAGATTATGAAAGTAGTTTAGTTTAACTATTGCATTTAGTTTCTGTACTTCACAGAGCCTAGTTCCTTAGTAAAACACAAAGTAGCCAAAAATAGTTGTTTCACTACTATAGCTGAATGATGATTTACTTTGGCGTTATAATAAAGTTCACTCACAGTTCCGAAAGGATGCAGATCAGTATGATGAAAAACACCATCTTGCAGCAGCGGTGACTTGTCTCCTCGATGTTTTCTTGATCAATCAGTTCTTCTAAAGTGGATAGGCAGCGGGGTGCAACCAACAGCAGTCTTGAAGACCTCTTAATGTTGAAGAAGCTCTTACTTGCAGTTGATTGGCTGGTGAAGTCCTCTGCAGCAATGAAGAAGGACGCAATGCCTATGCCGGACGAGCCCCCAGTTAAATTGGCTAATGTTGCGAATGTTGATTTCTGCAACTTAGCTTCCTCAGGTTCAATACCACAGGAATGATGACTGTTGATCAATAAAACTCACAGAGAAGTATAACGTCTTTAATTTAGACCTAAACTCTGTACAGGCCAGGTATGGCCGAAAGATGTTAACAGAATGAACTTTAGTGAGCTTATGCGCTGGCCTCTCCTCTGAGGCTTGCGTTTATATAGGACAATTTGGAGATAGTGGTTTACATTTCAAAATATGTTTTCGTCATACATCTGGAAGGTTCCTTCGGTATGTGATTACACTTGACGTGTTTACATTGTACATCCGGAAGGTTCCTTCGATGGAAAGAAATGGGAGATCACAACAACACATTAGTAATTTTATGGAAGGTTTCTACATATGCGATTATTTTGTAAACAGATAACAGCGGCTGGTTGTAGGAGCGGCGGTGTCTGATGGAAGGTTTCCCTTGGATTCTTCCGTGGTGCTTTCCGTAGTTGACGTCAGAGTGGGTGCATGACATAATTCGCGTACGCGGAGATGCTACCTGGCGGTCCTCTTTGTTAACTGACTAGATGACACGAGACGGGATAGATAGAATACAGAGGGATAGATATTAATGGAGGATTACTCCGCGCTCAACGCATGACCAGGGGCGAAGAGACGCGGTGCGTCGATAAGTTGGATTAAGGGCGCAACGAATTTTTAAAAAAAATCAGGCACGTCAAACCGCTCACGCACGAGATATTTGCCCGCCTGGGAAGCCCAGTGCTCCTACGGGCACAGGCAACTTACTCAGACTCCGCACTCATTTCCCCTTAACATATTTATTCTATCAAACAACCGAATTGAATTATGATTGTATTATTTACTATTTATTACTATTTCATATTTATTTTCTTTTTAAATTCTTTATTGTATAAACATTTTTGCCAAGGGTCAGGAATATGTATAATTGGCAAATTCTTTCCTTGTTTTAGTTTAGTTTTGTGTTTCTAAATCATTCAGTTGTTTATTGTATTGAGCAATAATGTGAAATAAATTAACGAGTATCTATGAGTTGACAATGCTCGTTTACGGACGGACAGCGCTTTTAATGGACAAGAATGTTTATTAAATCTCCCAACCTTAACGAAGAAAGATAATGCTTTAGTAAACAAGATTACAAGATCAAGATACTTTCGATCCAAAATGTTTAATTTTACTCTGAATTGAGAATTTGTGACATCTGACTGATATTTCGTTCTAATGGATCATTTCTTTGTTTTAAAGAGAAAATGGGAATTAATATAGCAAAATTTGTGACAATAACTGTCAAGTAACTTCTTCCAAAGACTGTCGTGAGTCAGGTATCCAGTGACGTACCGCTACTCTGGAGCTATTTGTTCAACTCGCACCAATGTCTCTGGACGGAGTGTCCGCGAGCTCTAGTTATCTTCTTACCTTGCCCGCGTCCTTGACATGCCTGATTTATATTAACGCGAACAAACGGCGGCCGTTTTTATCGTCTTCTGTTGCACTCTTCTAGAAACACCGTCTAGCAATGAGAGAGATTATTCTGCCAGAAGCCAGCTGCGCACATTTTAGGTTTTATGTTACGGATCATTGTCCTGATAAAATTTAAAGGAATTCTGTATTCCGAGTATATTCGCACTTAAGTGCAAACATTTCTTGAGAGTGCGGAGATAGTTCCTTTCTTCGTCTCTCTGTCTGTCTCTCTCTCTCTTTTTTTTCTTTCTTCCTTTTCCCATCGTTATTGACCAACGCCTCTCTTTAACCCTTGGGGTTGAGCGCTTTCTCTGGAACAATCTTCCGTTATTGAGTAAATACTATATTTGTCAAGTCTCGTCACGTCGCAGTCGTGACGAATCATCACAGTCGAAGTCGTGTCGAAGAATTCGGATAGCGGCGCCGATTTCTCCTACATACCGCAATACAGATGTCCAGAATGACGTCACAACGTTTGGCGGGAAAGTGTTGGGTGGCAACCTCTGCTGTGCGCCTAAGCGATTCCTAGAGAATTACTAAGTTTTTGGCTATATTATGCGATATTATGCGAGGTGTGTGTCTTATCACATTTGTTATTTACAATGATATTTGTTTTCTTTCGGGTTATATAGATTCTGGCTGTGAATCTCGTCGATAAATTGGATTTAAAAAACACTATTTGATCAACACACGTCACCTTTCCTTTTTGAAAACTTCGAAGTAAATCTTATCATGATCTTAGAGATGATGCTTAAGTGTTGCTTTATAATAAAATGAAATATATGAAACAATTGGCTCCACGTGCTCTTTCACCGAGTATGAAAAGTGCCAACGAATTTCGAGCCCCTGTGATATTAGCATAGAAGTGACTCCTTCCGTATATTTTTTTAAACTGTCAGCTTTTAAATATTTATTTTAGACATTTTTATTAATTATTATCATCGAGAGAAATATTACCTACATTAAAATTCAATAAGCGTCTGGAAAAAATGCGGAATGTTCATAAACACAGTCCTAAAACAAATCTTCGTAATTTTTCACGGAGTGTAGTCAACACTAAGTTAACCAGAATTTAATATAATTTAACTATTAATTTTTCAATGTATTAATCGTAATAAATACTCGGTTATTTAAAAATATAAATCTTGCACTTTTATCATATTTTTAAAAAATGTTTGCAGTTTCCTGTGCTGAATTCAAATTTTAATGGTGGAATTTCAATATTCAAGTCACCCGCTTAAAATAATACTTGTTATACCCAGTGACTTTAATTGAAACATTTTTTATGAAACATATTAAACATATTTTCAATATATTTTGCTTAACAAGTTTTAATGAACATTTGATGCCATTTCTTGCAATACAATTGGGACACGATTTAATAGCCCTACGACTAATAGCAGAAGAAAACAGTTGATTTGGTGACCTGCGTAATATTTGGGCTTAGCTTTTATACAAATAAAGTTTTGAATAAGATGGCTTAGCTTTGCACAAATAAAGTCTCGAAGATCCCCAAAATTTTAGTGGCTCATACATATTATGATGCTGTGTTTCTACAACACGTTCAAAAAATGCAAGTAAATGACAAATAACTATTTATTGAGCGCTATGTCCTTTAGTGGGTTATTTATATTATTGCGAAAATGTGAAAAATCTGCATACGTTTTCACGTGAAACATCTGAGAATGACATGAAAATATTTAGACGTGTGAATTGCGAATTACGAAGATGGGCAGAACCTGAAAGTGGCTACTATTGACTGGAAATAACCATCTAACTTTTCAGGCTTCAAAGCAGAAATCTACATTTGTTTTCTTTGTCCCGAGAGTGCTATAATTTTACATTCCTGGTTTTGGGGAACGGTAGAGCATCTAAAAAAGCTTACTTTGTCACTCACGCCCCTTTTGCCCCAGTCTACTATCGGACATAACTTGGTTTTCATGAAGATGGAACTATGAATACATGGAGATGCCGTTACCAACCTCTTCCGTGATCAGCAAGTGAAGCCAGTCCGCCATATTGGTAGTTCCAAAACACCAATATACCTTTTGTTTCTACAGGCCTAACAATACATCATAAGCTGCTTGTGAATTTGGAATATGTAGGCTGACTATGACCATGTACGACAACCATTTTGCTTTAGTTTATATATAAATTTATTTATATAGGTTATAGAAGTTCTATCAAAATCGTGTTCTTGGAAATGAGCCGAACATAATCTGTTGTAATTGCTAGGCTGCCAACGAACTGTTACGAAAAGCTAACTATTCTGAACAAGGCTTTTAAATATTAAAAACGATGCCAAACAACACTACTAAACACGAGCACAGCTACAAGTCACAAAGCACTCACGCGCAGTTTGTCTATGCCACAAGCTTTCTGGACTCACCGATACGGTGGAGGTGGCTTCAAGTTTGTGACATCATGCCATCTCCCTACATTCATAGCTCCATGATCGTGAAAATACAACTTTATTTTAGAGAAAAAAATTCACTGCCAGAAAGTGTATCTAAATAAAACAAAAACGGTTTTAAACGATTATAAGCAGAGGAAAACTTCCAACGAAGAATGATCACGACATATTAAAAGAAAAATCGACACAGGTCGTGTTTTGTCCATAAGCTCGCGGGTTCTAGCAGCCTGCCGCATGCCACCCAAAGGCGATGGTGCTGCCCTCCGAACTACTAAAAGTCATGTGTTCTGGACATCTCTATTCTCCAACTCCAAACGAAGATATGCACTCCGACCTCCATTCGCCGTGCTTACCAGTCTACTGCAGATTTCATTTTTTGAAGTGTTCGCTGACCTTGCGCCGTACCCTAATTTTGTCATCTGATTGCCACGAGGTAAACTTACTCTCATCAGTAAAAATAACATCCGACCACCACTCTGACTCATTGTTCACATACTGCTTCACGAATTCTAGCTTTTTCTTTCTATTGACCGCGCTTATAAATGTCTTTTATCCTAGACGCTCTTTCATTATACCCTTCGTTTATTAGCACTTTCTTCGCAGTTTCAGGATGCACTTTCTTTCCACATTCTTCCAGTGGCAGCTCGTGAACAAATGTGCAGGATAGGCAAAACAGATTACTGAACAGCAATGGGTTCCGGGAAGGGAACATGGGGCTCATGCCCCACCTCAATCCAATCTTCATGTGATTTTATTCAATTTATTGAAAACAATTCTATCGCTGATATCATTACATTCCAAAGCATTATTTCCACGAAGAACGCGGAGACGCAATTTCAAGATATTAAGATTTCAAAAGTTCAACGAGTTTGTATTGCCTTGATAATAATTCATTAATCAGTTTCAATTTTTTATAGACGTTTAAGATTCACTGAATTACATATCTTTTGGCGTCTCAAGTCTTAGAATAGCTTTCGATAAATTTTTCATATCAAAATATCCATCTCTATTTCAGGTCAGCGTTGCCATGCCTTTTTAAGATTAAAATTGAATGTCCCGCGCGGTATAGCCAAAATCACGCTTTTGTAAAATCTTTCAATTTGAATTGCCCAATGGAGAAGGGGGAAAAAGCATGGGGAATAAATATCAGCGACAGTAGCAGTCAGCTGCTACGACTCAGGTCGGTCATCGCGTGATGCAATGAGGTGAGTCGGATCAACGCCACTTACAACTACACTTACGCCCCTTGTAGATGGCGTTGGTCGGATCGGCACCCGCGAACTTCCGGGGGTATATGTGAACAAACCTAGCTAAACCATGCGTAGGATTTTTTCCAGGTTGAAGAAAGAAAGAACTCCTGTCGTTTTTGCGGAAACTGAAGCTCTGCTATTTTGAAACACATTCATTAATTTTTGGGGGGACTTTATATGAAACCCTAGGAACATTTTCAAAATTTTATCAAAAATGGCTCCAAATTTCCTCTTTAAATTTCTTGTAAGAATAGAGTTAAATATGCTTCTAAAAGTGGCATAGGATTTACATAACACTTCCGTATTTTTCTCCCTCTAATTCTAGAAGAAATTAAATCTCCACAAACTAATTTGTGTTCACTTCTTCTTCTTCTGCAATTGCTCGTTTAATTAATCGTTTTGTATACGAATATATACAAACATTAAAAGGCGACTGTTTTGTATGTTTAATAAGAATAAGTTATGGATCACATTCAGGGCCGGATTTAAGTATTGCAGGGCCCCCAAGCATAAAACTGTGTTGCCCCCAGATAAAAATAGTGCCATCTTTATTAAATAAAAAACTTATCTTAATACAAGTACTTTCTGAACAAATATCCAAGAAAACTAATATTTTGTATACAAAATTTTACATCGTATATTTATTACATTACAAATATATTTTATTACCAAATATGTTATGCATATTTTTTCGAAGCGCGGGTCCCCCTCATGGATGGGGGCCCTCAAGCAACTGTTTGTTTTGCTTTTCGGTAAATCCGGCCCTGGTCACATTCATTTGAAAATCGGTATTTGCTCACTTAAGAACGTAAATGTCAGAAATAATGTAATGTAACTTAAATCTAATGAAGTACAGAATTTTTCGGCTGTTGCATGACTGTTCACATACTTCCTGTCCTTCACATCCTTCACTTGCCTCCTATCCTGTTATTATAAACATCGTAGTAACTGTTTCCACCTGCAGAAATTCCAAATTTTCATATGATTTCCACATTCTGGTGTACCTGTGTAAGAACAGAAACAAACAATCCCTTCTGAAACTCGAAGTGTGAAATCTCGCCCTGGCGACCTTGGGAGAAATTCTATAATAATATTAAACGTTCTTTCGACATTTTGATACATTTAAGCTTTCGTGAATAAATGTAAATGATAAAAGTTGAATAGTATACGTATTAAGTTTTCTATGTAATGGAATTACGTCGTTAAATTCTTGCTCTAGCTTTCAAAAGTCAACAAAGTTCTAATATAAGTTTAGAATTCTTTCAAATTCGGTCAGCCTTCATACTGCTCGTTGTGTATATTTCGCGAATGTTCATTCCCGCCTGAGATATGGCATAATATTCTGGGGAAATACATCTTATAGCTCCCAGACTTTTAGATTACAAAAAAGAATTGTACGAATAATAACCAAATCCCACCCACGTGATTCTTGTAAGCCTCTCTTCCTTAATCTAGGAATTTTACCATTACCTTGTCTGTTTATTTACGAATCAGTGGTTTTTGTCAAAAATGACTTGCTTAAGGGCGGGAATATGTTTTCAGAAAATGCCGATATCTATTACTATAACACTCGACGTAGAAATCATATTCATCAGGTGACAGTATCAACAGCTCATTACAAAAAATTCACATACAATACATGTTCATTATTTTACAACACTTTGCCAGACGACATTAAATTCCATAGAAAAGTTTAAATCCAAAGTGAAATCGTTTCTGCTGCATAACTGTTTCTATACAATTAGAGACTATACTGAGCATCACAAGGAAAGTAACATTAATTTTAACAGTAATATTTAATGTATTATTTACCATTGGACTGTATAATTCTAAACAATATGTAACAAGTATTGTATCGCAGCTTCTGGGTCAATGACCCCCATCTCGATTAGGTTTTTCGTCCAGTTTCCCTGATCCTTTGAGCAAATGCTGAGGTATAAATAGATTCTGGACATAAATGTAACTCCATTATCTGTGCACGTCTTCTAGAATTCAGTGGGAAGTACAGTTATTCAAATTATCGTTTCCATGTCGCGGCAGGAAGTATTATTCCGAAGGACAACATGGATAAGAGCCCAAAATGTATTGCTTATTTATCCTTGAAAATAGATTTTATTACATGGGATTTTTTTTAAAATTCAAAATTCAAGTAGTATATGAATTAGAGTAGGGATCACAGAATTTTGAAAATGTACACACAATTCACTTCTCCCCATAGCACGTCATACGCAGTTTTTACTGTTTTTTGACGTAAAAATGAAATAAATAAATAAATAAGTTCTAAAGTAAGTGTGTGCCCGTTTGCTCACCACCACACCACTTGGAGCGCTATTGACGCCGCATCTGTCAGCAGGGCCTTTTCCAGCATAGGGAAAACTACAGAGGCACAGAAGTGTGTGACTATGAACAGAATATTATAATTAGAGCCCGGAAGTTGGATAAAATACCTTTTTGTTATTGTTACTGTTTCGTGACTTTTGACAATATGAATCACTTAATGTTACTTCTGGCGTAGTTTTAGTATATTTTCAATTTTCCTATTTTAGCTCCTGGTGCCTATTTTTGCCATTTTGTCACTTTTTTGCCTTTTTCTGCCTTTAACATCAACATTTTGCTTTTCTTTCTCTTGGCAGAGATTTTTGTCAAGCTGGATACATATCTGCAAGCCTTGGCAACACGAAGGCACGGTCGTATTTTGTCTTTCTGTGGAAGCAGAGACTGTGTTAAAAATTATTTTTGATTTTTTTTTACTTTCTCTCTACGGATAAGAGAGAAAGCTGCGCACAAAAAACCGCGAATTTTCGGCAGAAAAACTATTACAGGGATAAATCCAGTTGCTAAATTTAGAAAAAATTCTCTATTACGTGGTGTAGCCAGAATCCATGTTTTGTGGGTCTTTGATACCGAAAAATCGATCTGTGAAACACGCTAGCGGCTAAACCGTTCAGCCGATTTTCTCCAAAACTGTTATTCTCCAATCGATTTGCCTGATGTCAAGGGCCCTTGAATTTGAAACCGATATTTTAATTTTGGGGGGTACTTTACATCAAACTTCTAGGACATTTTCTAAATAAAAAACAAGACAATTTTTTATTTAATTTTGTGTTTTGGTGAGGACGTTTAAGAAAATGGCGCAGATCTCACGTTCGTTGAAAACCCTGATTTTTCGAAAGTTGCCCAAGCCTTTTATTATTTTTTTGTCTTCCTACAACTAAAATATTAAAAGACAGAGCTTTTTTCCATTAATGAAATCTGTTCCTTAGATATAGATTTTGAAATAAGGTCATGTACAAATTTTCGAAACTTTGAGTACTTTTCCCGTAACTTCGCCGTATTTGGGGTGAAAATAGGGCGAGAATGTATGTGCTGTTTTAGCACTATCTCCACAGGCATCATCGCATCGCATTGTACGCACTTTTACATCGTACGCATCATCATCGCATCGTACTTTTGAATATGGCCTCAAATCCCTTTTGAGGACAGCTCTGTTTGATATACCCTTCTCAGTCCTGGTGATTGTACAATGCGAAGAACGAAAAATAGAAGAGAATAATTCCGTTTTCTCTGCTCCATTTGAAGATTCAAAAGGGAATTCACAATATCATTTCGAAGTGACAGCGTCGCGAATAAAACAAATTCGTAGCCATCATACCGTATATACCGTATATCGTAGCCATCGTACCGTATATATACAAGGTATATATGGAATACATCCCATACACACATACGGAATCAAGATTGCGAAGAAAATAATGTTTCCTTACACGGTAAGAGCTAATATAAATTTTAGAGTTAGAATAAAAATGTGAATCACTTTAATTATTTATTTTTTTACAATAATTCCTTTTGAATGCATTTTTTCATGCCTTTTACATCCTTACTTTAGGTAGAATAATTGCCTTTTTCACGCCTATTATAGTTAAAATAAATGCCTTTTGCCTGCTTATTTTAGGTCAAATAAATGCCTGAACTTCCGGGCTCTAAATATAATGAAAACAATACTCTCTGGGCTACGCTAAGAATTAAACCGTGACCAAAGCCTCCGTAAAGAGTATATTATCCAAGGTAAAGAGTATTATAAAAGTGGTAGGCATTGACAAATAAGTGCAGAGAGTATGTATACTTGGGTTTATCTAACGAGGCAGCTGACGGTATTACCATCAAGATGGAATAGGGAACGGCTTTTCGCGTCTTTCTCAGTCGTGTCGCTAGAGTTGCTTGATCTGCAGCACTGCTTGATACGGTCGCGATCATGCGACAGAACCGAGAAAGTCGTGTCATATTCCATCTTGAAGATAAAACCCCCAGCTGCCACGTTACAAAAACCCAAGGATAAGTATACAGAATTACAGATGTGTGGGAGCTCTGTGGTGGTGGACTTCAGTGACCACTGGATTTACCAACTCTTGTTAATTGAGAATATATAGGTAGATGTTCTTTGATTACCATGGATTACTAACAACTAGAGCTCGCGTTACGTTACGAGTGTATTATAGGGGCACTACTAGAATACAGCTTGGAATATCCGGTAGGGAGGGTTAAGTTGGACGTATTTGGGAATCGCAATAAAATTTTCTTGAATTCTTCACCATGGCTGCAAGAATTCTCAGACAGTTTACTTCTGTATTTCCAAAGTTCCAGAACAATGGTATTGTACCCCTAGAACCAGTTTTCTATTATTATATTCATACTTTCCCATATTATTTGACGCCATTAGATCACATCTTATGATTATTTGCAGGCTACCTCCCAGGTGTCATTGGACAGCAGATCCGATTGAAACATGCAGAACCAGCTTGTGAAACAAGGCGTTAGTGATTATTGAACATTTCATTAAATATTACTTTCAGGCCCTTATTGATAATTCTTTGTTTTGCAGCCACTGTCCGCAAGTTCAATCCTGTTCAAAGATCTCAGTTGGCAGAATATGGGAAATATGTTGCTGAATGTCTCCCTAAATACATACAAAAGGTACAGCTTACTGCTGGTGATGAATTAGAAGTTTTGATTGCGCCTGAGGGAGTTGTGCCTGTTCTACAGTTCTTGAAAGATCATCATAACGCTCAATTCACAAACCTTATTGATATTGCTGGAATGGACGTACCAAGTAGAGAATATCGATTTGAGGTGATATTCTTTTCTGCTGCATTTGGAAACTTGTTTTTATTATTAATTATTGCAAAGTTTGCTAATGAATTTTTCTCCAAAGGTCATATACAATTTACTTTCACTGCGGTTCAACTCTCGCATAAGAGTGAAGACCTACACAGATGAATTGACTCCTTTAGATTCTGCAAATGATGTATTTAAAGCTGCAAACTGGTATGAAAGGGAAATTTGGGATATGTATGGTGTATTCTTTGCTAATCATCCAGATTTACGGCGAATTCTGACTGACTATGGGTTTGAAGGCCACCCTTTCAGGAAAGACTTTCCTCTCAGTGGTTATGTGGAGGTAAGAAAACTCTACATAAAAATTGAAAGAGTATGCGAGACCAAAAGTAACGCTCATTTTTGTTTTAGGTTCGTTATGATGATGAAAAGAAGAGAGTGGTTTTGGAGCCTCTTGAGCTTGCTCAAGAGTTTCGTCGGTTTGAGTTGTCAGCCCCTTGGGAGCAGTTTCCTAATTTTCGTGATGCACCACCTGCGACAGAGGAAGTGCCAACATCATCTGATAACAAAAAATGAATACACAATGTGTATCCTTTAATCTGTCAGTGCATTATAGAATATGTGAAAATGTAAATATGTATTAAAATGAATAAAATCATGATGGAAAATTTGGGGTTCTTGAGCATGAAAATGCCATGCATATTACTTTGAAACTGTGTTTGCACAAAATATGCAAGTTGTATTTCCACACAACTTATCAAATGTGTATAAATGTTAAAATTATAAAAATGTATCAAAACCATATTTGAGAGAAAATGCTCTGAAGTATTGCAACACAATGACTACTTTAAAAGTTAAAATTATTTACATGCTGGGTGTGTTTAAACACAGTTAAAAAACATTATCTCTTCTGTGAGTTTGTCATAATTGTGCTAATTAACAGAAAAAAATGCTTTAACAACTTCTTTCATCCAATTTCAACTCCCATAAAAAATTATAAATAAAATGAAATGTTTTAGATGTATACTTTTTAAGTTCAGTAATAAACCTATAAAACCCCCATTCTGAATTAGGGTGGTTTCAGTTTTGGAATTTTATTTGGGGATAGAAATAATGGATTTCCAATGTGTTAAAAAACTAACAAGCTCTTTTTTTTTTTCTTTCTTCAGAAACATGTCATTGGTATATTGCAGAAATTATCTGAGGAAGGTTGGCTATAACACTGGTAGAGAGTATACACAATATTAGGGTTAAACATCAATTTCAATTTTACTGGATGAATCTCTTAACATTACGCATATATTACCAGGTACAAAATTATCTTGCAGTATGATATACAAATGTATCTTGTAATCTATACGTATAATACTAAATATGACTATTTTGAACAACACACAAATGAAATTGCATGAAACAATGAAGCCTGCTTCAAGTCTCAACATTACATACTAATTTATCACAACCTCTCAAATTTGGTAGGGTACACTCAAGGAATATTAACAGACAAATGTACAAATTTACAATTTATCATAAAATAATATCTCTTCTAACAATAGATGAATGCTACAATCTCAATTGTAGGAAGTGCCAGGAAGAGAAGGTAGTGGAAAGCTAATGTAAAACAAATTGCAGAAGAGGAGAGCTGTACCAACAAGTACTAGTGATACACTATACTCTGTAGCCAACCCTCTATATACTAATACTCTAAGACTAAGACACTCAAAATTTTATAACGAATATTTGTACCCAACAAACAGCACAGAATATATCACACAGGTTTCAAAACTGGACAGATTTTAAAAAATTTGTTACTATGGTGAGAAAGTCATGGCACCAATTATAAAAATAATGTAAATACAGTTTTTATAATTGAAATTTATAGTAAGAGAGGCACAATGAAGAGTTATAACATTGTATATGGAGGGTTGAGTTTTTTGTGTAATGAATTATCATATCAGGCACTTCCGGTTCCAGTATTCACATTTTAAAATCTTTTAAATCCTTATAACAGAATTTATACTAAACAGGTGACAAAAGTGAAGATTATGAAGTATGACAACAGTGAAAAAGATATGTTTCATTGCTAGTGAAAAATATTGATGAATACTCTAGTTATTTGACCTTAAAAAGAAACAATATTTTGTCATTAACATTAATTTTTCATTAATAAACTTGTTGCAACATAATATCAGGCTTCTGATGTGGCACTGCATCCATATATTACTCTTTCAACAAAAATTCAGTTCAAAAAGGTGTCTGAAAGTGTTACAAAACAATGTAATTTGTCAAGAATGAATGATATATTTTAAGACGAGTTTCTGTGATACTATTTCATCAATTTTCAGATACATGAGAACAATAATTAAACATTCTTAGAATAGGAATTCAAAACATATTAACTCATAACTAAAACAAAATGAAGTAGCAGTCCTTAAGAGACTTAAACCTAAATGAAACACAATATAACTTCTTTGAATTTTACACAATGATGCACACATTAAATCAGTATTAAGTACAGTGATAATTTCCAACTTTCTGTCACAAAGTGCATCTTGCAAAACTATGTGCAAGAGTAAAACATTTTTAAACAACAGTATTACTTTTAATAATGAGATGAAGGAAATAAAATTAACAAATTCACTCTTATTGCAGAAATCTTTTTAACTTGAGAAAAGAAAATTCTCTTCTTTATTCTCTGCACTCCTGACACATTACTTGCATAACATTTATGAACTAAATAATTCCAGCTTGTATTATATCTCAAGACTCTTCAATTCAAAAATATATGAAAAAAAAACAACCAAAAAATCCCTGCTTCTAATTTTGGCAATGAGTGTTGATATCATATAAAATGACACAGTACCACACTAAGCACACAAATATTTGACTACAAAACTATTCTAAGTTTAAGAAAATACAAACAACAGATGAACTAAGTTTACAGGATTGACAAACATTCTAAAAGTAATGCCATGTGATTTTGAAACTGTTCTTGGATCAGTTTAAAGATATTAGTTTTCAAGAAGTCATTTAAAGCAACAAATTAAGAGATTTGTGAAGAGTCCATCAATCCAGTTCACTATTTTTTCATCTACAATATATAAACTATTATTTCCAACAACACAACATACTTTCAATTGAGCAATACCCATTCTTTTGCTTCAGTGATGAGAAAGAATCAACCAGTCAAAAATATTTTATCCTATACTTTTACACAAAATATTTATGTACAGTGGACCATGCAACAGTAATTTTATACCCTGGTTTGGGTTAAATACAACAATTAAAGGTACTTTGTAATGATAGGTTCAAAAGTCTACAAAATATACATATGCAATATACATTTATATATTCTCATATACATATAATATATGCACAACCAGTATGCATTACATCATTAAATAAATATTTACTTCTTTTTTCATGCTTGTCAAAGCACTTTTTCTTTCATAAATAGTTAGTTTTAATCAAATTCTGGTACAACTGAACAATATTTAACAACCATGTCTATCTCAAAGAAATATTCTTTAAAATTTATAATTTCACACCTTAATGTTCATTAAAGAACTTGTGTAAGATGCTGTTATACCAGAAGCAACATACATGAACAAATATACTTGCACTGACCATTGCCAAGTATTTTATTATCAAATGTTTCCCAGTCTATTTTATTTTACTTGAGATTACACTGGTCTTTCACCAAATTTGCCATGTATTGAACATGTACAACATGATTGTCTCTTCCAAACATTTCTGTGTTTTCGCCAGTTTTATACTCACATAACAATATGGTATTCCTGAATATCAAATTTAAAAGTACTGTAATGATCTCTGCAATTCTTTGATTATAATACATTTATCTTTCATGATAAAAGTATATTATGGAAAGAAAGAGTAAGAATCCAGTGAATTTAATTTCATTGCCAACAAACAAAAAAGTCATCAATAATTTTAAATTGGATTTGGTTACGAGAGAAAAACTTCCTGTGTATCCTTTCAAGAAATTAAAGGACACAAAACCGTTTGCTTTTATGAATCAGCTATGAGAATCTACTTTTGTGAGTAGCAGTTCATTGTTGATTTTCATAAATTAGTATGTTAGTAGTTGTAATAAAATCTTGTAATATTGAATCAACACATGATTATTTTCACCTTACTTTACATTTACACTGAAGAATGGACAACAGTTAACATAGTAAATTTACTATTTATGAATTCACAAAGTACAGGTTGAAGTTTTCAAACCTTACCTTTGTATTACTAGATGGAGCTTGTCTTGGGCAATACTTTTAAGTGAGTCATTGATCCTGAAGATTCTTTATCTGTGGCTGTATGTCTTTCATGATATTCTTGGAAGCATGGCACTATGCACAAGTTTGTCTGGCATTCTGGACAGTGATATTTTGTTTTTCGTCTTAAAATACGCCCATGATTATCAATAGTATTCCAACAAAAATTACAACCCAGTGCTGGCCCAGGACGCAAAACAGGGCAGTGACCAGAACGCAATGGTTCATAGGACTCTCGTGGAGAAGATGCCTGTACATGCAAACAAACAAAAAAAAAAAAAAATGAAGAAAGAAAATAGTTTCATTACAAATGAACCCACAAAGGCAACAACAGTAAAAATATATTTCATGACGTCTTATTATAAATCCTACAGTGTAGAAATTTTAGAATATCAGAAGAATGCATGTGAAATCAACAGATATTTTATATGAACTGTTGAAATAATTTAAAATACCACTGCAAGCTATTCAAATTGCATCTTTGCGAAGAATATGGAGAAAAATTAAAACACGAAAGAAAGACAGAGAACAAAAGTAACAAAATATTTAAGTCTCTTTCTAAAGTACTCTCATCCCTTTTCTGATTCCCTATTATTGTATTCTGGATATTAAATGAAATTCAAATGTTATGAACCACATCACAATCATCACTTTTAGAAGTTATATAAAACTTTTCAGATTCTGTAGATTTAACTGAATCAAATTTCAAAGGATTCAGAATTAAATTTTTATACCCTTTTCACCTTAAATTAAAAATGGAAGAATGATATCAAACAATTCTTAAACTTGTAGTAATTGCCAAATAAAAGGAGTATAAAGAACAACAACTGCATTGTTTATGTTATTTCCAATTCATGACAAAAATTAACATTATAATGCAGAGTTGCAATGAAACTTGGACTGAACTTGGTAAAAATTGAAAAACAAAAGCTTTCCACGGCTTCATGTATATGTACCTTCGAATATCTCTTCATAAAACCAAAAAAATAAAATGAATGTTCTTGAATAAGCAATTGATAAGTCATGGTTTGTCTTACCTGTGGTGAAGACGAAGCACGTCTCAGTTCATCAGTTCTTATTCTTAGTCCTGATGACTGAGAGGATTTGCCTGTTTCTGTACCATGATCAGTTATAACTCTCAGAACTGGTAGTGGTTCAATTACTACTGATGGGCTGATAGTCCTTACAGTTGACTCAGAAGGCTTGGATGCTGTTGGCTGATGATGAGCTTCAGTTACCAGGTGAACGTGAAAAGGTGGTGGAGGAACCACACAAGTTTGACCAGGATTAGGTTGAGAAAGCTGCCTTTGAACTACCAGAGTAGTTTGTGGTGGAGGAGCTGAGGAATGATGTGTAGGAGGGATTGGATCTGAATGTTGCTTCACCAGGTATGCAGGTTGTGGAACTGTCAGCAAGTTTGGAGTAGATGAGATTGGAGGTGGATCTGAATATGGCCTTTCAACTCGAACATTGGGTACATTAGGTACTGTAAGAAGAGAACCCGAGGTGAATGGTGGAGAGCCATGCTCACTGTCTGGAGAAGTGTGAACAGGGTCACTTTCCTTCTTCACTCGAGGTTGACGGATCAACGGACGCCCACGTTTGCCTGGTTTATTTGATGTAACACAAGCTGGAAGGAAAGATGCTGGGTAAAAATCACTTCCTTATTAGAAAAACATTTAATTTGGTAAACTGAGAATTTAAATTCATTATTACAGAAACTTAAAATTAATCAATGTAAATTTGAAACTTTTCACAAGCAATAATATTAAATCCAGGATAAAAAACATGGATGTTTTCTACATAATAATGCAATTAAGACTATGCACTGCAAAAACTTCTGTACTTTCATAACATTTTTTACCAAGAATCTTAACAAGTGATGTTTGGAAATGAGATAGTGACAGAAATGTTATATTTAGAGAATGTTAATCACTGGATGACACAAACATAAATGTAAATATGCACACATGTATACAGAAAGTGCTAATGAATGGGATGGTATAAGGGAGGGAAACTAATAGGATTTTTGTTACAACAGACACAACAACATGCGTTAATTTTCAAGCAACCATTTTATTTAACATTTGTAAGTTGACTTCAGATAATTTCAATTCTAACTTTAGCATAAGATCAGGGACATGAGGAAAAATAATTTCTGGAAATGAAATGGAACAGCTTTACAGTTAAAATAAGTTGTTATAAGTTTCAATGCATTGTTATTTATTTTCAAACTTTCAGACAGCCATACTAACAACAGTTTTCTGAAGAAGTCAAAGCAGTCAAAACTTGGGTGTGGGCCACTTCAACTAAAAATTTTAATTAATAATAAAGAGAATAATCTTTGTTCAAATGAAATAAATGAATTGATTTTAAACTCTGCTCTATTTATGACCCACATTTTAAGTTTTGACACATTAAATAGCTTGAACTATTCTATGTAATTTAATCAACTTGCCATTTCAAAATTATACAAGCAAAACCTTTCATCCACTTGGTGAATTAAATTGAAAGCTGACAGCACTTCACCCAAGGTAAATGTTACACACATTCTTCAATCTCTCAATTCACACTCGGTGTCTCTAGCTAGCTGTGACTAATTCAATTACATTTTTATTCCCATTTTAATATGGTTTCTCTACATTTCATTAATATGAAAAAATAAAGGAAGTTTGGAGGAATATTGGCACAGAACGCCTTAACATTACTAATATTCTTTTCTCCAATCTATAATTCTCAAAAATGAAAATTGCAAATGACCAATCCATTTCGATCTTTGCACTGACCATAGTTGACTGTAAATGAAAGGTATGTTGACCCAAGGTGAAAAATGTTTATGTAGATTGAATTGTCATCATATGTTATAATAATAATAATTTCTTTTTTGTAAATGTACAATTTGTATACACACATTTCTATTAAATTAATACCATTTTCAACACTGCAATATTTTTGAACCCCTACAATGGTTGATTTCATTGGAATGCAGTGAACCTGAATTCAAAAATAAAAAAATTACTATTTATTAATATTTCTTAGGTTAGGTTAATGAGCTTCAAAATTTATATTATCAAACCTTACCTAACAATTTCTATATTAATAACAGCAGATGATTTCTACCTGCTTGTGAATGGATTCCTATGTGATTCATACAGAAAGGGAAACATTACATTTTAATTTTACATTCTGTACATTGGGAGACTATTTTCTCAACTGTTAAAAACAACAAACATACACATAGGAGAAAAAACACAAATTAATGCAGATTTTAAAAACCGTTTTATCACTAAAACTTTAATTCCTTAAAAATTATCCACTCCACTATTTTGAAGTAAAAAACGAATTTGGCATTGAAACGATACATTATGCATCTGTAACATTAATTTTCTAAAATTACTGTTCCATTTACACCCCAGACTCATAGTTCCAAACAAAAAGCAGTAACAGGTTCAAAGAAATTTTGGACAAACATTACCATTTTAACAAATACAACCATACATTATAAAGATTTTGCAAAATTTGAAAATTAAAAAACAATTGCAGGCTTGCTTTCTTAGAGTTCAAGAAAATTAGGTGTATTGTTGGAACAGAACTTTGAGTAAGAATGTCAATAATGCTTTATTTAATAATCCTCTTTCTCGAAGTGACATTATTCAGCTCCAACATGGCTAAATAATATCACTTGTCAAAGAGAAAAACTTGTTTCAGATATTTAAAAGATGCCTAAATATGTTTACATATATAAAAAACAAACAAACAGAAATGCAAACGTATACACAAATATCATAAAAAAGCATACAAATTGAGTAATGTTGCCAAATGCAAAATGGCAGGGAATATTCATCATGAGTAGACTTAATGATTATCATGCTGCAAACTCATCATTTTCAATTATTTTATTTGATTCTCGCTTAATCTGCTAAATCAATTACGAACATTTAATGGCAGGGGACACTGTGTGCACCCCCCACCTGTAAACCTTTACAATCTGAAATATGGATTTATATTTTATGCAAAATTTTAAATTGACTAGATTATTTTTAGAAGCGAATCATTAAAATGATCAATAATACTCTGTCCAATGCAATCCTTACCAAGTGAAAATATAAAAAATAACCAAAAATTATTGCACCAATCACAAAACATTATACATAGGAACATACAATACATGTCATTATTACAGAAAAAACTGACTTAAAGGAAGATAAAGAAATAATGCAATGGCACATTAAAAACTAATTATGAAACGATATTGTGAAAGTTCATGCTGTACTGATATTTCAGTACAGTGCCTACTCACAGAAAAATACATAGAAAATGATTTTCAAGGTAGAGATTTAAAATGTTATCTGCATGGTACTCATGCAAATAGAAATAGTTGGACAATTAAAATTATATATAAAATAAAAATGCAGGCACTCAAAAAAATTTAGTGTTCCTATAATTCGAGATAATGTTTGCTGCCATTTCTCTGAAAGCGTTTCAAGAATTCGAGAGATAGAAGATAGTGTCATCATGTAACAGAATTGGCAGTTGAAGGTGCTTCATCCTTCATGGGAACATCATAAGTAATGAAATTGTGCAAATCCTTTTCTCCAACACACATAGGCAAAAGACCAACATAACGCCACAATGTAGATTGAGACACTTTGTACATAATAGCTGCTTTGTTAATGGAACAGTTCTGAAGCAATACAGCACGAATTGCTCTGAGCATGTTCACTGGCACTTCTTTGTTGCACACGATGAGTTTCTTCCCTTGAGCTGTTTCAACGAGTTTTGCTCGAGGTGAACTAGGTTGCACAGTAAAACTCGACTGATTTGGCAATGAAAAATTTACAGGTGAGAACCAGCTTGAGACTGAAGATCGTAAGCTAACATCCTGAAAGGTGTAGGGATTCTTAACCCAGACTCCTGAAGAAAAGAAAAGTTCTCTCAGTCTGCTTTCCAGTTACTGCAGAAATTCAATTACTTTCATTTATAAAACAAACAATTTATTTCTTTCTAAACATGCACAAGTTATATGTTATGACTTTAAAGATAATGCACGACATTATACAATATTGACAATAATAGTTCCATATTTTAATTGACTCACAAAATGATAAATGCCATCTGTATGGTAGATTCAGAACTAAACGACTAACATCTACATATACGCTACTATGGTATTTGAAAGAAACATGCTCAAGCTTAATGGTAATAATAAGAATGTGATACAAAATTGACAAATTTGAAACGCAAATAAGTAACTAGAAATCAGGAAAAGGATATATATCAAATATGATTGTTACAAAGTACAACTTGCTTAAAACACCTTACTGTAGACAAAGAGGAAGAGCAAGGATATAGTTTATTACACAACTTTATTGAAGACATTTCTGATTTCTCTAATGTTATATTCTACACTCTGAAAGTAGGTTAAAAAGGCAAACAAATCAAAATGAAGCGAATTCTGCTTATGGAAAAATTAACAGAGAACAAATTACGAATTCACTGAAATGAATCATCTACGCAATTATTTTCAGAACATACACACAATAA
This sequence comes from Teleogryllus occipitalis, assembly GCA_011170035.1. Taxonomy (NCBI): domain Eukaryota; kingdom Metazoa; phylum Arthropoda; class Insecta; order Orthoptera; family Gryllidae; genus Teleogryllus; species Teleogryllus occipitalis. Next base: position 51,089 of record BLKR01001834.1, on the reverse strand, counting down.
GAGAGATTCTATATATTATTCACTCATAACACCATTACATTCTGAGACTTCAACAAAACCAACTTCTGGTCACATCACTTTTATGGAAAACAAAAAAAATAAAACAAATTCCTATAAAAAATTAATATTATGGTTTAATAGGAATTCAATGGCACATCAAATTTATATCACTTCCCTCCAGTGAAGTGCTGTACTTGAAGTATGGCATAAATTTAAAAATACAGAAACCAGCCAAGATTAAGATGCAATGCTCTTGTTCTAAAGGAGTAACTGTAGAATGTATGTTCACATTCAATGAGTAATAAAACTTCAGCAAAGAAAGTACACTTCCACAAACATTGTATAAAATATTCATTGAAGTTTCTGGAAATCAAGTACGCTCAATAATATATGAATTCTGGTATTGTGTTACAATATTCCATAATGATACAATAATTAATTGTAGAAGAATCAGTACCAAAATATCTAAAATTCTCCACACTTGTTACAAATATTTCTGAACTTTTTGGAGACACTACAACAACAATTAAGTTACTAAATTCTCTGCAGATGAGAAAATAACTACATATGTAAATTTGCCTCTAAAGTTTACACACAATTCTGTTTAAACATTTTTAAATATATCAGAAGCAATAAGAACATTGGTTTTGAGAACACATCAATTACTTTGAGAAAAAGATATACACACAAGAAACATACAGAATACTATCAGTAACGATTTCTGAGACATTTAGGTGTTCTTGAACTAATTTAAAAGTGTTATACAGTAAAATTTCTTTCAGAAATCCATCACAGAGGATTGAAGTTCATAGCAGGAAGATTTGCAGGGGAAGGGTTAAGGTTTTCTGATCCTTCTTGAAATCTGTTTCTGGGCGGAGACTGGGCTTGTGTATGTGAATATTCAGTATGTCGAGAATCCATGAAATTTCCTACCATACCAACTGAAGGTGGAGGACACATGGCAGAGGAAGATGATACCGGAGCATTGGTAGGAGTTGATTCAGGTTGACTGTTAGCCTGTTGAGAAGGTGATGAAGTAGGGACTTCTTGTTTGATGCGTGATTTCACACTTGGACTTGGTCTTGTTACAGGGTAACCCCGTTTCTTGTACTCAAGCCATAATGTTCGATTGTTTACACCAAACATACGAGCTGCTTTGCAGAATCCAATGCCGCCCAAACGCACAGCTTCCAAAGCTCTCACAAAATTCTCATCTGCTTGGGGATTACTACTTCTTTTCCGTCGAACTGGGGCATTTTGACCAGCTATATTGATGGAATTGGGATTAATACAAGGACTTGTGCATGGACTGGTATATGAAGTTGGATAAGGACTGTTAGGATTTGATGAAGGATGACTGTAAGTGCCAACTACAGCACAAGAGGACATAGGCAACATTTGATGAGACTGATATGTGGAGCTGGTGTACTGGGCACCATCCCGTCGAGGTTGCGAAGCATTTGAAGGGGGATCAGGAGTGCAGAAGGCAGATGTGGCTTGAACTGACAGAGTAGCTTGACAAGATGACAGTGCAAAGCGAGGGTAACCATGCTCCAGCAACGTCCACTGTAAGCCTGGAGGAGCAGAACAGGTGTTAAGGATTGAGGGAGCAATGCTCTTACATGGCACAGATACATCGTAGAATCAAGAAGCTCAACAAAAACTTAATTTAACCACTATTCTTAAGTTGTTTTCTTCAATATCAATCAAAACAGATGCCACAACGTATCTGTGCTCCATGTAAAACCACAAGGAATGGGAAGCCGTATTGAAGAAGGTGCGAAAGACAACCAATAAAAATATGCTTATTCCTAAATTGAATGGAGCTTAAGAGTGAGAATGAAAAGTCAACCTTCTACCCTGGAGCTGTTATAGTAATTGGAGCTTCCTACCAATAATATCTAGGTAGCAATATCTATGTTCCCAACAGGACAGAAACTACGACAAATCTGTGCCATTTAATTAAATTTATATATTTCAAGTATAAATTAATATAATATAATAAAAACATATTTCAATAGAACACTTGACAAGAATTCTCAACTACACCATCAAACCATGCAAGCTGGTTTCACATTCACAACATTTGATATGCCCTTTTTTTGGTTTGGCTAAATCATGCAGGTACACCTAATACTGATACTCAACTCTTGCAATGCATTTGAAACATATTATGTTGTGACAATAATAAGTGAAGGAATTAGTTTGCTTTTCGATTGTTGTTATGAAACTGAGATGCATTTACACGCAACAGATACAACAAACAGTATTCTTGATTTACAATTACAGTAATTCACATGAAAATGTGATATTTTAATTCATGTAATAACCAGCCCAAAAAGATGATTCTTACCTTGGGAAGCCATACTTTGTTGTGATGTAGAAGGACCAGGTCCAGTGTCTGCTATCTGTGTTTCCACTCCAACACTACTCTCATGGGACATTTGCTAAAACAACAAAAAACAAAATTAGCCCAACATATGTTAAAAGATTTAATGGATATAATGGTTAGAGTAACATTATGGTAGTTTTTATTAACAGAGTTTGACACACAAATTACCAAAAACTGTCTTAAAAATAAATCTTCCAAATATGAAAATACTTTAAAAATGGGATAATCTCTAAAATTTAACTATGTAAATATACTAATTTTCTAATATACTAATTTTGCCGAGGCAGAGCACTAGCGAGGATTTATCCCTCTTCTTCATGACAATAGAGAACAAGAAATTCAGAATTCAACCACTGAATTGGAAAGGATAAAATGAGGGCAAGGGATGGATTTAGTAAAAAATCTTTACCAACCGAGAGACTGGCATACTATCGCAGAAGTATGTACCAAAGATAAATGCTTGGTAAAAGTGCAATGCAGAAGACATTTGGAATGAGAAAAACCAACCAACCACTGGAGGAACATGCATAATTAACAACAGAAACATACTGTTTATTTTAAATTGAAAATAGTTATTTGGGGTGCAACATGTTTTTAATTATTGTTAATTGTTAGTACAAGGTCTTATTCTATAGAAATTCATTATCAATTGTTCACAATTCATCTTCCTTGTGATGACAACCGTATCTATAAGATACAAGAATGGCAATGCAATTACAGTAGAGTTTTAAACTGTTAGGTCATTACAATAACAGCTCTTTACACAAAATGTTTGTCTTGGCAACAAAACCAGCAGTAAGAATTAAGAATGTGCTAACTGATTTCCCGAATCTGAATTCTCTGTATTTTCCTGTACTTTCAGTGTTTTACCTGAACCATTTTCTTTGCATTAAATTTGGTGGGTCATGGACTGGTATGTAAAGAACATAAAAATATGATCTAAAATCAAAAGAAAAGTCAGTCAGTATTAATGACAACATGTAATACGTACTTGGCATTTCTACATTATGTTATTTACATAACTAAGGTTCAGAGTCCTTGAGTTCAGCGAGTGATTCAGTGATTCAAATTAACATTCTTCACATTCTCACAGTAGTAAGTCAATTCCTTCACAAAGGAACCGATGAGGGATAATAGCCAAAACGCGTAGGTTTTTTCCTTTGCAAATAGTTGTAATGTTGATTTCTTAATTAAAAAATAAATAAAATAATAAAAAATAAAAAAGAAGAAATAAATCACCTATATCATGACTCATCACAACAAATATGAATAGCAAATATTTATTATTTGCAATTATTCGTCACTATATAATTATTAGATGCAACTGAAATTCAGGATTTAGAAATTCAATGTATAAATTTAGGAGGATTTAGAAATTCAATGTAAAAATTCAAATAAACAGGATTTAGCAATTCAATGTAGCAATTCATGTATAAAAATTCTTAAACCAGAATTAAAGTAATCAGCAACTGCATGAAAGATACTGATTAATTGTTGACTTCCCAGATTCCTTGTAACTTCTATTTCCTTTCTCGCTTCCTCCCCATCTCCTCCTCATCTCTCTAATTTAAGGTAGTATGTTTGTTAGATCGACCACGGTGAAGTACCCCCAAAAAATATTTTAAATGAAAGAAAAATCTCTCTTCAAGATGGAGCCTAATAAGCCTAATTTTTTAATAAAAAGTTTAAGTTAGTATAGGCACTTATGGAAAAACTTTCGTGAGCATATGTTTTTTCACATTATTGAAGAAGTTATACAGTGAAAGTACCTTTTACTTTAATTCTATTCATAGTAGATTTTTTTGGGAATCAGATTATATTAAATGTAACATACCTCACTGGGCTTTCTGAGAAGTAATTGATAAAAATCTGCCTTGAAATTCATCGCATTGGGAAGTACTAGGTCTCGGCCTAGGAGTTATGTCATAGAAATTATGATATTGTCAGCACTGATTCTCTTTGGGTACGAGAGAAAACTGCCCTAACTTAAAATTTTATGCCACACACTATTTGAGGATAATTCACTTTCAATGTAAACAATGTGGACTAATATTCAACGCAGAAAGAAAGAAAAATAGGGCGCCAAAGTCAACCTAACCTGTATTAAGAATAGCCCACCTATCAAAAAGAAAAATCACAGGAGAGACTTAATTTATTAGTAAACAGTTTCTCTAGAGCAACTTTTCAATACTTCTCTTTCAACTATTTACAATTATTGTAGATATTTAGATATTTATTTAGTCAAAAAAACTGTAAAAAACTGTATGTGACATATGGAGTAGGAAATCATCTGCGCACACTTTCTTGAATTTCAGAATCCCTTCCCAACAATTTAACTATTAATAGTTGAAAGATTAAAAAAGTTTTAATAATAATAACAATAATAATAATATTAACAACGATAATAATAACAACAACAATAATAATAATAATAATAATAATAATAATAATAATAATAAAATAAAAATTATAAAAAAGTGTGAGATTAACGTTTCAAACACTAGACATTTTTGTTCCCGAGTTATAGAAAACTTATTTGTAATGGTAACAGAACTAGCGATTTGATTTTTCTGTATTGCTAACAAAATAGTAACTCGCCCTAAGCTCTATAACCACTATTAGCAAAGGAAGAGCTCAACAAAACATGTGCTTAGTGAAACTACATTTACGTCCACAAGCAAATTAAGGGGCCATCTCAGCATTTGCTCAATGGATCAGCGAAACTGGACAAAAACTAGATTAAGATGGGTGTTATTGACCCGTAAGTACGTTACTTGTACAGGCACATTAAGTCTTTTTTTTTTTTACAATACAAATGAAAACTAATTCATTATACTATATCATTGTTTCGTTAAAATAAACATTATTTTTCTTTTTGATGATCAGTATAGTCTCTAATTGTATAGAAACAGTTATGCAGCAGAAAAGATTATACCTTTAACTTAAATTTGTACACTGATTTTAATTGTTTAATGTCATCAGGCAATGCATTGTTAAGTAATGTACATGTATTGTGATCTACCAAAATGATGAGCCATTTTTGTTTATGAAAATGTCATTTATATGAAGTAGAATATAGGAATGTCAATAGACGATGGGGGGGTCACTATGTGAAGAGAATGTGGAAGTGACTGGGCGGAGGCGAAAATAGTATTGTTTTTGGTTAGACAATAGAGGATGATATAGTTCCGATGCTTTGGGTTTTATGAAGAACAGTGACACTCTCTCTAGCAACGCAGTAATGAGCCTGACATTTTACCAGGTCGAGGAAAGACCGTTGATTGAAAACCAAATCTGATGCAATACCTTGTATTATAATTAAGTTTATCGTTTCTAATATTAGGATAAAACGTTCTTGTGGGAAGAAACGAAGGAATTCTACAAAGTAATAGTCAGTACGTGCATAGGCTTCCACCTGTGACGTGCGTAAGGAAAGTAACGAGTAATAATAGTATCGCTGGGAGAATTTAAACTTGATTATGAACATTAGGCACAGGACTTTATGAAGAAGGAAGATTCTTCTGTGACGACGGAGAATATTTTGTGAGGCGCAATCGCATGGAGAAGTGAAGAGTGCACGAAGATCCGCAAATATAACAAGGTTGTTTTAGAATTATTACAAGATAGAGAAAACTGGTCATGACCAAAGATAATTTCATTTTGATTAACAATGTAACAATTCTTGTTTAACTTTGATCAGAATCATAATATTTCACATTATAATAAATTGCAATTTGTTACTTTAAAAGAAAGCTGATTATCATTATTCATTATGTACAATCCAGTAGTAGATATTTTGATAAGATTTTCAGATTCCTCGCCACTCCGTATGGATGGCAGATTGAGTAATTTTTTGCAGAGTAAGTAGCAACAATTATGAACTTCGAACCCAATTAACTGAGCTAGCACGATATAATTTTAGATGAGAAATATTAAAATTACATAAGAAACATCAGGGTTACAGTCATAATTATTTCCTGGTGCTCAAATCAATAACTAAATTATTTGGAAAATAATTATGAGTGTCATTCAAATGAAACGAGTTATTTGTAAAATTACGAATTTTGCTGGTAGAAAGAAGGGATTGTTTCAGAATTATGGATTTCTTGTAGTGAGCTGTGGATACTGACACTTGATGAACGTGATTTCTATGATGTGTGTTGTCATTATAACTATCAGTATTATGTGAAAATATGTTCCACCATTAAGTAAGTCAGTTCTGACCAATATTACAGATTCGCAAATAAATAAGCAAAGCAATGGTAAGATTCCAAGCTCAATAAAAAGAGGCTTGCAGGGATCACGTAAATGGCATTTTTTCATTATTCAGATAATTTTCTTTTGCAATCTAAACGGAGCATTGAAATAATTATTTCAATGCTCTGTTTACATTTACAAGCAGCTATTGTTAATTCATAGATGAAATAAATGGTTGAGTGTACTAGCAACTGGCACAAACACACCACCTTAACACAATCCCAGAAGTTACACAGATTTGCATGAATCAATTTGCTTGCTTTGCCCCATGCCTTCAAATAAATGAATGAATGCATGCAATGAATTTCAATTCATCCAGTGTTCTTCAAGTTACAAGGAATGAGCGTAACCTAAAGCCATCAGTTTTTTTTAAAGCTGATAGTTCATCAGAATTGATACAGTAGTTGAACTTTTGCACCAAATGGGATCTTCTCTACCGATAGCTTTGAAATGAAGTTTCATATTTTTCACAAATTGCTCTCTGAGATGGCACTGGCAATGGGAAGGGGTCATGTATTCCATCACATGCAAAATTTGTCTCCATGTTAATGCCCATCTGTGCGCATAGGAAATGTAGCAATTTGAAACAATTTTCAGTGAACTTCAAAGGTTAACAATGATGGAACACTGACCACAAACATTTCCATTGAATCTTGTGTATTTGAAAATGGAGGAAAATGAAAAAAACATATCTTGAGCCTCAACGTCTCAGGAAAAGCATAGAAAACTGCAAAAACCGATCAAGATCCTCATTTCCTTTTACTCCACATGAGCAGGTAATTTAACAAGTGTGAGTAGGGAAAGTAAAGGGGGGAAGGTATTTGAACAAGATTTCATTATGCGTGCTGTCTCTCTTCCTTACCATAGACAGTGGGTCATCTTCTGTGCTGTCTTGGGATCCTTCTCGAGGTTCTGAATCAGTACTGGGCTCCTGAGTGCTGTTTCTCAAAGAACTATCGCTGCGACCTCCACTCTCAGCTTCAGGTGTGTAAGAAACAGGCTCAGGTTTTACTAATGAAGGTGCTAATGACAATTCACTAGTTACTTCTTCTGAAGTTCTCTCTGAAAAATAATACACAAATGATTCAAGAATCACCTTAAAATTTTAAACTGATTCTCTGGGGTCCGATTACAATGTGAATACAAATAATATTTATTAAGGGGTAACAAATTTCCAAACAAATAGCTATGAATGGGGTCCTGTGGACATTAATAGTTTGATACAAACTTACAAAATTATCCTTTATAATTCTAATGATACTCAGTAATGGCAATTAGGGTACAAAAATTTGTTTTATAAGTTAACTCTCAATTTCCTTATTTAGAACATTTTCTTAGAATTACTTCAAAATTTACAAAAACAATTAACACACCCAATATTATTTCTCAACTAAATCTACTTTGAAATAAGAGATTATACAAGGGACTTGCTCTCAATATTTCATGCTCAGAAACAAAAATATTTATAAGTAACAAATACGACCTTTCAGTGTGAAAGTGTTGTGAGAAAATTGCCTCTGAAATGCTAATACTCATTTATTAGAGATACACAATTGATACTTTAGTTGAAGCTATACTTCTTTTTCTTCCAAACTCAAATACTTTTGTAATTGAAATAGACTTGCCACAACAGTGCAGAGTAGAAGAAAACAATTTCTCTAGCAAGTGAGAAGTGGAAGAAAAATTATTTCACCATTTCATTTTTAACATTATGGCTGCCATTCTTAAGAATATGTTTCATTCTCCACTTTAAACTTGCAAGTGTCTTTTGAATTTCTTCTCGAATGGTTTGGCCCATTGTCATAGAATAGAAGCTAAGATTAAGATAATAGATGCCACTCTTTCTCATTTATACAAATAGAATAGCAAAGAAAGAAAAAGAAAGGAGGGAAAAAGATATCATGACGCATGAATTAAAATTTTATAAAAATATAAATTTCAAGGTATTTGAGAATATGCCCAAAGATATGCAAAATACTGTAATGCACAAACTGACAGATGAACTACAGCTCCACTACATAACTCTACTCATGAACTACTCTCCACATTATCTCTATTCATATAAAAACATGTGGGTGTTTAATTTTCCCTCTTGTCTTCGTAAAAAGAGAAAGTATTACAATTGTGGGTTGGAACTCTGTGATTTTTCGATAGAAAAATTCACCGGACCCTGGTATCGAAAATTCGTTCCTATATGTAGTAAATTACTTCTTCTATCATGTTTTGCAGTCAGAATCCATGTTTTGTGGGTGCTTGATACTGAAAAATCGATTGGCGGCAAAATGTCAGTCTTCTGAGGTAAAAGCTAGTGCCTAAACAGATCAAGTTATTTTCTCTAAAATTGTTATTCTCAAATAAATCCATACAAACTCAAGGCACTGCAAATATGAAATGGATATTTTGATTTTTGGGGGTTACTTTACATGAAACCACAAAATCATTTTAAAAATTTTCAGAAAAATGGCTCCATATTTTATTGAACTTTGTTATCACATAGAGTAAAGAACTTGTAAAAAATTGCATAGGTCTCTTAGTATAAATTCCCAATTTTTCAAAAAAAGCATAAGTTTAATTTTTTTGGTGGCTTTCTACAACTAAAATATTAAAGATGGAGATTTATTTCTTAATGAAATCAGTTGTTCATAGACAGATCTTGAAATAAGGTCATGTACAATTTTTCGAAAATGTGAGTAGTTTTCACGCAATTTTTCATGAAATACAGGTAATTTTTAGGAATTGGATTTCCATGTAATTACATATTAATCAAACAGTTCTACTTATTTTTGACATTCAAGAATAAATGTATTTAGCAAATATTATTACATATAGTATTTTTGACGTTTCAGCTACACCTTTTAGCCATCTTCAGACCTTATAAATTACCGTTGGAATCTTACTATACTAGCATATTTACATTATATACATTATTATTCTTATTATTGTAAGCGTGCATACTTCCGCTTGCTGTTCCTTCATTTCTGTTTACCATCTCCTTAAGTACTTATTCAACAGTATGCAAGTTTGCAATATATGTTACGGAATCATCTTTCTTACAGATCAAATGTAATGGTGCTGCGCTTCTATGACCATCATATCTTCACCATGAATTGTTAAACTTAACCCCCCACCCCTGCTTACTCGAAGACAAGGACATGAGGATTTTTGTGAACAAGTAATTTCAACCACGTGCTTGACAAGGTTTCAAATAGCACACTTGTTACTCGATCGAAAACTAAGAAATATTTTTTACTGAAAATTGTCATACCATGTTGTTCGATCTGGGGAGGGGTATATTTAACCCCCTCCCTGGAATCTATCTCTGGATACATGATACTACTATTCACTTGAATACCGGCTCCTCGAAAACATTGTAATATATACAATGAACGTATTTTATATTTAAAATAAAATTTGTATGTGTGAAGAAGACAGTTTCGGTGGTATAACAGTCAGTGTACCGGACTGTTGTACACGAGTTTGCGGGTTCAAACCTGATCGAAGCTGTGGATTTTTAAGGGCAAAAAAATCCTTCGTACGCCTTCCTTCAGAGGGGAAGTAAAGCTGGCTGTCCCATGTAGTAGATTTACTGCATGTAAAAGATCCTCAAGCCTAAAAGAAGCCTCTAAGCAAAATTGAGATCCACCTGTTTCGTCGCCCAAGATAATACCTCCTTTCTCTGCTAGGTGGTGAAAGGAACGTAGCGAAATTTGTATGGTTAGACGGAAGAGCGGGCCAGATGGCCTGAGTCTCGCCACGTAAAATAAGGCACTAACTAAGACTAGTGTACAACTACTTCTGTAGAGGTACAACCTACTTTCGCCAGTTCCGAATCCTCTTTAAGAACTGATCGATGATGTTCTTTGCTTGAAAAAAGTAGAGAACAATTTTAGCACAGTAATGAATTTTTATTTTATATATTTTCTATTTTTTCTTACATTTTTGGAAAAAATAATATATATGTACATATTTTGCATTTCTTATTACAATAAATTCCATTCATCTAGTAATATTTAACAATTATTTTCTCAAAAATGCCTCCAATTTTTTCTTCTTCAATTTTCCTCTCCAATGTATCAAAGAATGGTAAAACAAAGAAACAAACAAACTTGTGATAGTTCCAATTTTGGCTACGTCTCTGTACTTTCCAAAATTGCAAAAAATTAACATTGCAAATGTACAATATTGGAGATTGAGATTTTTTCTATCCTCTGTAATTTTTCTGTAAATAATTCATTGATGAAATCTGTTCTAAAAAATCAAATCTTTAAGGAAGGTCATGATATAAAAATTAATTTTGGAAATATTTTCAATATTTATAGTAATAAACATCAATTAACAATTTCTTTACAGAGTAATATTACTGGTGCTATGGAATTGCACAGATTTTCTGGTACTATATAGTTCCCTTATCTCTTAAGTCTGTGTTATCTTTTCAGTTTTGCCCCATCCGCTTTTCAACTGCCATCTATTGGCTCCTAAAACACATTTTTTCAGGTTTTCTCAATTTTACGGATCCCTAATATCAGAATTGAATCAACTAAGAATAGTATAGAAGGGTGATCTTTGTCCTAGACACCTTTTCTTTGAAAAATTTGAAGGTGTTTTTAAGCAAACACAAAGAGTGTTTTTGAAAATTGTCATTTTCACCAAATACATTTCATTTTTCAAGAAGCATTATAAAAATGACGCAATTGTACTCACGAAAGCAATAATGTATAGAAATGTCCAAAAATTATGCACAAACAAGGAGGAAAAAGAAAAAGAAAGAAAAAAAAAAAGAAAAGAAAAAAAAAAGAAAGAAAAAAAAAGAAAAAAAAAAGAAACCACCTACCACACACAACCACCAGAGACAGGAAAAAATAATTATACAAATAAACTCTTTCTTAGCATGATATACTTAAAAAAAATAACAAAATGAAAATACCTGTGGGCTTTGGAGGTTAACATTACGCATCGGAAGGCAATTATAGATACAGCTGAAGATAATGTTTTATGTTGTGTGCTGACAGTGTGTTACACTGTTATCAGCTAAGAACTCATCAGTGCAGTTAATCTAATAGGATCACAACAAATACTTCAACAAAAATAAACCTAGTTAATAGTTATTCTAATATAAGATCAAAGTTCATTTCTGGGAAAGCTATCTCTCATGAGACATTCATTAAATTGAGACAGAATTCGAAAGCACTAAAGTACTTTACTTCAATTTAAATACAGTGACTTTTGACACAATCAGTTGGTCACGGTTTTCCATTTGAGAGCTTCGTTACAACTTAATTTTTGTTATTGAAGATCTTGACTGAACAACTGTGTCCCAACTGATCATATGTCAAAAGTCATTCTATTTAATTTGAAGAATACTTGCTGTTTAGTAAGGAAATAAGATCTCAAATATTTTTTAGGAATTCTTGTGTAAGTAGCAATAACATTGGTTCCAAATGATCAGTTTAAAATACAACCCACAGCAGGGAGAGCGAACTGCTCAGGCAACTGTTTGAGCGGGTTGGATAGCGGCTGGCAGTTTCATGCAGGTAAACAGTCGGAAAGTACTCTTAATTCCCTCTCTCCTAATGCCACCCAGAGGAGAAGAGGAGGAAAGCAGGTGATCATAGTGGCCACGAGTTTAAAGAGAAAGGCTCGCACCTGCTTGTTTGGCGTTGAAAGAATATTGCATTGACAACAACAATGATTTCTTCCTTAATTGTTTAAAAAGTGAAATAGATTGCCATGTAAAATATACATTCAGGTAGACTTAATAATAATCTTTGCTTGTTTTAGTTTCTTAACACATATGCTCCAGAAATGTACATGTTTTAAACTTTTCTATTTTAAATAAATATTAACAAATTATAAATTCTAGATTCACAGAATAAATGTTTGTTGTTATTATTATATTATTATTATAATAATTGAAATAAAGTTACATTAAAATTGTCCCGAAAGGCAGATCAGAAGTCAGTGCATAATAATCACATGATTAAATTGTCAGTTGGTTGACGAAACATCACAGTATTGCTCTTCATCTCTTTTATCTCCACCTTAAGAAAATATGTTTTGGAAATTCTCCCGTAAACAAAAATAAGAAAGCTAGTTTAGAACAAGGTAAAGAAGAAAAGGAAAATATTTATTATGAAGAATTGGTGTCCGAAACAAGTGAACTTCAAATAAATGTTCAAAATGCCCTCCATTTGCTAACCAACAAGCATTACCCATTTGAGAACATTGCTATAACCCAATGTAAAGTTTCTTCATCAATCATGAGAATTGCTTCCTTGATATTTCTTTGCAGCTCTTTAAGATCAGCAAGCTTGTTTGCAGGAACTTTACATTTGACGCATCCCCAAAGATAAAAATCTGTTGGGGACAACTCAGGCGAACATGGGGGTCACAAACCCTGTGAAAGTATTCTGTTCTCAAAAAACTCTTCCAAAAATTGCATTGTTAACTTGGTAGTTTGTGATGTCACTCAATCCTACTAAAATAAAAAATGTCTCTCCTTTTCAAACTGGAATACAAAATTTCTCAATATATTCTGATGCATATCTGTCTTTTACTATTTCTTTGAAAAATAACAGACCAATTAAACCGTGTCGATAAATGGCATACCATACTCCAATCTTTTTTTAATGCAATGGTACCCCTGAGTCTACTGATTTCCTGGTAAACATATCCATCTAGATGAAGCCAGTCTCATCAGTAAAGAGCACTTTATCAAGTGCTTCAAGACCTTTGCTAACAATTTGTCATAGCCAATTACAATAATTCATGTCAGCTGCCTGGGGAACCTTAAGCTCTAGAAATGTCTGCTGTTTGAATGTGTGCATTTTCAATTTTTTTTTGTGTCAGAGTGTGCACTTCCATACGAAAGATTACATTTCTGCTGAAGCTTCCTTAACCATTTTCTTGGCGAAGTTCAAAGAACATCCCAAACTTCTAATTTATAATGTTGCAATTCTTTCACTTTTCTCTCAGGGCCTCAAACAGCAGGGTTGCATTATGAAACTGATCACCCGGTATTATACATGTGATAATGCCACTGTTACTAGTACAAGAATCCCTTACAATACATAACTAAGTCACAATAAATAATGCTAATAAAAAGAATTAGCTAAATGTTCACCCCTCCAATAATTTCCATCTTCAATAATAGACAGTATAGATATTTTCTTTACTAAATCTTACAAGCAAGCATTAAATCTTATTTAATGACATAACTTGTGTATTCTTTTATAAACCGGTAAAATGTAAAATATTGTCATGTGGTAAAGTTATGTAATATTTTATGAAATGTAAAATACAGTAATATTGTTAAATCTGTCTAAGCTCGAATCGATCGGGACACAAAAAAATTCCAGTTCAGGGAGGTTTCTGTTTCATGCAAAGTTGTTCATGTTAAGATGATACTTGTGATATTGACATTTCTGCCCTGAAAGTAGTAAATTACATGAAATTATTATAATTATCAAAATACATTAATATATAACGTATTTATGGAAGAAAACACCAATAAATGAATATTAAACACTCTTCAATAAGAGCTACTGAGTTGAAAAATACACACCTTACTGACTGTATTGGGACTGCTTAATGACTCTTTCAACGCACAATGCGTCACAACCCAGTACTATGACTTTCTGATAACTTCGCAAGGCCTGGAGCAATGTGTATCTGGTCGGTGTATCTGGTTTTCCACACAGGGCAGGGAGATGTATGAATAGAAGCCATGTCCATACACTTTCCCATACTCAGTCGGGAGAGAGGGAATTCCCCTACGGTCTACACCTTGAGAGACAAGCTCCCCAAGGTCGAATTCTAGGCTGACAGCTGAAACCCCTCTCTTTCATGTCCAGCTACCATGACTAAATTGCATGTCACAGGGATGGAGAATTTAAAACAAGCTAGCAGATGTGTTCATTTCATTAGGAACATCTCACATCTCTCTGCCAATTGCATTAAATTCACAGCAACTCCGTTTTATAAAGACCCCCCCCCCCCGCAGAACATGAAAAACCAACCCATTTCTGCGGTGGAGAGGTTCCGTTTTATGCTGTGTAAAATGTCATTTAACTTCACAGGCCAGAGAAATTTTCTGATTAAGACAGTTTCCAGCTTGTACAGGTTCCAGTTTAGACAGATTTTACTGTATTAAGTAACATCTTACCTGTGGATCCAGAACCTGATCCAGTGGAAGACTTGCGAAACCTCTTCCTACGCATTGAAGGAGACATTGGTGATGGGCTCCTTCTCGCAGAATCTGATCCCCATGTTGAATCTCCAGGAGTAAGAAGATCTGCTTTATCAGATGATGCACTTTCCGATTTCATCATATGAACGGTACCTGAGATATGCTGATCTGTATCAGCTAAGCCTTTTATTTTCAACATTTCTGCTGTCTGTAAGACAATATTTTTTGATACATTAGGATTGCTTTGAAGAAAACAATAGAGAGTTCCCTTTTTTTAAAAATTTCATTATCACATTCCAAGCAATATATTTTCTCCGCAATCAGACAAAAAAAAATTTATTCGGGATGAAGTTTAGTTTAATAGTGTTTCATGCCTCTCTGATAACATCTCAAAAGGGGAGTGTAGTGTAATGGAGCAAAATACTAATTATTTTAGAAATAACACATATTACTTTCTTTTCCCTGTCTAGCCTCAAGATAACCTCATTATAAAATGAACTCATTGAGCTCAATAAGATGCAATAAGAGCAATAAATGCAATAACAAGAAGATGCAATGGAGTTTAATCTCTACAGTTAATATAAAACAACCTTTGCACTGACTAAAAAGTTTCATGGCTTTACTGTGTGGAGTTAGCATTGTGATCTTTTTTTTTTGGCTATACAAATTTACATTGCAGTAAGTATTATCCATACACGTTTTCTTGTGTCCTCCGTTAGATACGATAGGAGTGGAGAGTTTAATTATTTTGTCAACAGGAATACTGCATTAAATCTGTAGCTCATTTATCTATGCAAAATAGATTCTATTTCACAGGAGTAAACATTTCTGGGTATCAGATTTTGTCAACAAAACTCAATGCTATCATTTATTCTGAATTCAACTTATATTAGTAAAGGAGTAGGGGTAGGTAATTCGGGGCTCAAGAAATCATGCAAGTGTAATACAAGTGCAATCAGAAAAAAAATTGATTAAAAAAATATATATATGTATGTAAATTATATATCTATGTAAAAATAACAAAATAAGTTAGTTTCCCAATGATTGGTCACCTCCAAAAGAAATAAATATCTAATACACCATAATCTTTTACTATTACACAAACTTACCTTAAGGATAGCAGGAAGCTGTTCTTGTGATACATTGACTTCACCATAGTACATGAAATCAACCATAATCTTGAGGTCATTGTACTTGACATCTTTCAAAATCACAATTGGATGTTGGCAGGGATTGATGGTAAATAAAGACTGCAAGAAAATAATCAATTACGAAGAAAGCTGCACCCAAGAAGATGCATGCAATTGTACTCCCTCCATATACAACATATTTGACTCGTCATACACGATTGTAATTGTATTTGTGACTCAATAAATATTATTATTATTATTATTATTAAAGATAATGTTTTATACAATACAAAATAATTGATTTAAATTACCTGGAAATACGAGCTGCATGCAGATAATACAACTCTGTGGGCTTGCAAATGTTTCCCCTCTGCTGCCAATGTAACATCCACTAACGATTCACTTAAAAGCAGATTAGTAAATACAGATATAAAGTTCGGTTGGTGATTATTCCAACGTAAACAAAACTGCTGGATCGACATGATCAGTCAGGTGCAAGCGTCAACAAATGAAATAACCTGTAAATGAAAACATTTAGATGAAACTTTTCAAAGTATATTCACGATAAGAAACAACACATATCGTAAGCAGTATCATTACTGAGCAACTAATGATTTGAGAAAACTGCACCCCGACGTTCGTGAAGATTCAAGGTCAAACGAGCTGACATTTTTTTTTCTTTCCCCAACATATAAAAAGGTACTTATTGATTAGTACGATCTCTGAATGGGCCTACCTATAAGTTTTTACCTCTGGTGTTTTGTACCTAATAATCGTTTACAAATAAATACTGTACTGAAGAAATATAACAAGAATTTAAAGCTACAAAATATTTATCGCATACGCAAAAATTACTCATAAAAATATAATTTATCTTTCTAAAAAATATTTCATTCATTTCGAATCTGCCTAACATGAAATCGAAGTAAAAATCTATTCCTTCTTACCCCTAAATCCCACTGATGATGCTCCGCTTAATGTACAAATGACGCCAGAGCGATGTCTTCTGACGTCATGTTCGCCATGATAAACTAGTCAAATGAAATCATAAACGATTGCAGGGACGCATGTTACAAGAACGAACGTCGATGATGTAATAGCAAGAGTGAAAAAATATTCTTTCGCAAAATGAGTTTATATTGAACAGTGCTTAAAGGCAAATGTGGGTAGTTATGCACTACGGTTGTCAGATTCAAGAGGGAGCATGACAAGACTGTTCCAGTCGCGTTACTACTCCATTCGAAAAAAATAAGGTGCGCAATCGTCCTGTTTATATTGTTATTTCGAAAGAATATGAGACGAATCTGTTATTAGAATTGTATTTTGTTGTTTCTCATATTATTTAACCAATCTAGCATGAGAGTAAAGTAGGGAAAATTATTAACAATTCCAGGGCGGCTTCTGTTGCCTGCAATTAAGGTATTAAGACATTATAATAAGAAATTAAATTATTCCATCACATTGCAGAACAATATATTTCATAACATAAAATATACATTTTCTTATTAGTCATTTATACACTCTGCATCTAGTTTCATTAAATGAAACAATTAAAATCAATTTAAAAATAAAATAATTTTATAAATATGATATATTACTCTGATTATTCATTAAAATACAGTCAACATCTTTTAAAATATTTGATCACAGTTCTCAAACAGGTTTTTGAAGCTTTTAAAGCAATTAACATATATGCCACCATTATTTACTACTTATTTCTTTGTTGAAATTTCTTCAAAGCATTTTCTACTAATTTCATTGTTACACCATCTGGTACCAGTATTGCTGTCACTCCAATAGCAGATAAATCATTAATATTTCTTTGCTCATCATCAAAAAACAACATTTCTTCAAATGATATTCCAGACTGCTTCTTAAACCTAGAACAGTTAAATAAATTTGCTACTGTTGGAGTAATACAGACAAAATAAATAAAATAATTACTTTGTTACATTGCTAACAAGGTACAAATATATATATATATATATATATATATATATATATATATATATATATATATATATATATATTGTTAAATATAACTTCTAACTAAATTATCACATTGCTACAATGTATATGCTCTTTTCCAAACTAATAACACAACAAATATTTTGAATGTTGCTAATTTAGTAATATCAAATGCTTACATAAATTAATTTGAAGCATTTAAAATCCACACAATAAATAAATTAATGCTTACTCAGTAAAATGTTGAACTTTGCATCCCGGATATATTTCCTTGTACTGAAAATATTTTTGCCATCCAAACATCTCTACCAATTCATTGGCTCCTCTAATTTCACCTGTTCTTGATGCAATTGCTAAAGTGAAACCTTCTGTTTGTAACTTTTCCAAAACTTCTGGAACTTCAGGGTAAAACTTCACTTTTTGTCCACTTCGATCATATACAATTCCATTTCTGAAAGAAAAAAATAAATACCAAACTCCTGGAAAGGCATGCG
This sequence comes from Teleogryllus occipitalis, assembly GCA_011170035.1. Lineage (NCBI taxonomy): Eukaryota > Metazoa > Arthropoda > Insecta > Orthoptera > Gryllidae > Teleogryllus > Teleogryllus occipitalis. Next base: position 32,663 of record BLKR01001834.1, on the reverse strand, counting down.
GCAGTGCAATCACTTTCTGATAACATTTACTCACTTATCTTTTCTGAAAGGTCTGTCGACATGTGTATCAACCCAAAACGGCCATAAAGTATAATCTGAAAGAAAAATCGTACGCCAAACATTAGAGATGTTATCCTGGGGATTTCAAATTGAAGTAAATTATTGTTTCAAAAGATCCCTTGATTTACGAAGTCATGTTGCAAAATTTCAGGAACCGTCATTAGCCCCGTCTTCCCCTTCCTCACCTAAATCAAATACTATTAACTTCGGCTTCGACATTCTCCAAAGCAAATTTAATTCATTAAGAAAATGCAACAGCTTTATATCAACAAATGTAATCGCAGTTACTACTCTGACAGTTGCAAACGCGCGAGCAGTACACGCTAGAATTGCATTACATACTACATGGAAGCACGCCGGCGCATGCGCAGCTGATGCGCAGTTCGCGAATTTCGCGCACCATACACAGGGAAGAATATGTTCACTAGGTTAAGACGTGATCACTGATAATGGACTATCAGATCAAATTTATTGAATCATTTTTTACTGTTTCCATATGTTAGCATTATATATAGCAGATAAAAACTATACACTCCATTGTAAGTGAAATACCAGCTACCAAAACTGAAAAATCAGAAAATTGTATGAGTCGAAAGTTGGCGACACTGACCCGCCTTATTCAAATGGAATACTTTGTACAAGCAAAGTGACATTTTACGGTCTGTTTATTTCTGTGAACAGGGCCGTCTTTGGGTTTGAAAGTACTGAGGCACTCAGAGATTTCGGGGCCCCTAATTCTTAGTTCAACAAATTACGTTCTGGCGATCATAAGTTATTAAAAATTGAATATTACACAGTTAATAAGCATTTTGATTCCTCTTTTTAAGGTAAGGAAGGATTTGTAAAAAAAACTAGATAAATGGAATTAAATAGTATCTTTAATCTCTGTATTTTCTATAGTAATATTTTACTAATAACTCTAACAATAGTAACGTAATAAAATATGATTAAAAACAACACAAGCAATATTTACATAAGATCTAAGTAAAAAACAAACTAAGCATTTGTCAATGGTACTTTACGTAGTTTCGCACGCACGAAGTCGTCAATTACATCGTCGAAGATCAATCCGTTCAAAATATCGTACTCAATGTTTAATAAAGCAAACGAAGAAAGTCGTTCTTGAATCATATTACTTCTTAATTCATTTTTTATATACTTCAGCTTTGAAAATGAGCGTTCACCCGTACAATTAGTGACCATTAACGTTAAGAAAATTCTTAACGCTATTTCAATGTTAGGAAATGTCTCTTCAAGATTATCTTTTTTTAACAAGATAATGTTGAAATTGAAAACACTCCGATATGAGCTCTTGTTCATTGACATCTGTGTTGTAAAACTCAACAAATTGTTTACATTTATTAGAGAATTCTTTCTCATCAATAAGTTTTAATTCTGATAAAAATTGAAATCGTTTACTTATAATACTGTATGATTCAGCTCTTCTATCCAATTCACTTATTAATGTGTCGATAATAGGAATATAAGTTTGTAATTGAAATTTTTCTTTGGCAGAAAAGATGATTTCGTCTGTTTCTGAGTCAAAATAAGTTACACGAGAACTTCTGTTTGTTACACGCGAATTTTGATATTCTGAATCGAGAAACTTTTCTTTGGCGATTGTTTCAAAGTTATCAAATTCATTTCTCATGACATGCAAACAATTGATCAATGATGATATCAGCTTTGAAGCAATCTATATATATATAAAAGAAAGTCGTGTTAGTTACACTATTTATAACTCAAGAACGGCTGTACCGATTTGGCTGAAAGTTGGTGAGCAGGAAGCTTAGGGCCAGGAGACGGACATAGAATACTGTTCATCCCATTCGACAGCGTTCCTGTGTGAGAACGCACGTTTCGCGTGATTTCGCATGTTAGCGGTCATTGTTGCCTGTGGTAACCCATTGTTGTAACGCCGCACTGATAACAGAAGGCGATAATGATAGCCGCCTTTCGTTCGCCGTTATCTATATATATAAAAGAAAGTCGTGTTAGTTACACTATTTATAACTCAAGAACGGCTGTACCGATTTGGCTGAAAGTTGGTGAGCAGGAAGCTTAGGGCCAGGAGACGGACATAGGATACTGTTTATCCCGTTCGACAGCGTTCCTGTGTGAGAACGCACGTTTTCGCGTGATTTCGCATGTTAGCGGTAATTGTTGCCTGTTGTAACCCATTGTTGTAACGCCGCACTGATAACAGAAGGCGATAATGATAGCCGCTTTTCGTTCGCCGTTATATCTATATATACTACACTTATTATATATTTACGTTATACCCATATATACTTCACCTATACACGAAAATACAGGAACAGTAATGAATGATTAATCTACTTAATTTTTTTATTTGCATTTTCTAATAAACAATTTAACTTAATAAATTCCAAAATCTGCTATTTATTGCCTTTAACAGCCGATCCCTATTATTACAGCTTTATATTTCTCTCTTAAACAAAAATCAATTCCAAAAAAAAAACCGCTCTGCTACGTAATAGATTTTTTTATTATCTATTTAATATCAGAGCGTTTTTTGAAATTCTTCTTTGTTTGAGAGAAAAACACAAATCTGCAATAGCTTTATTATCACGAGTTCAACAAGGATAGTACGGTTTCTCACAGTGAGTGCGACGCGAAAAAAAGATGGGACCGACTGTTAAGGCGGAACAGAGTTCGCCGGGTCAGCTAGTCTATATATATAAAAGAAAGTCGTGTTAGTTACACTATTTATAACTCAAGAACGGCTGTACCGATTTGGCTGAAAGTTGGTAAGCATGCAGCTTAGGGCCAGGAGACGGACATAGGATACTGTTTATCCCGTTCGACAGCGTTCCTGTGTGAGAACGCACGTTTTCGCGCGATTTCGCATGTTAGCGGTCATTGTTGCCTGTGGTAACCCATTGATTAACGCCGCACTGATAACAGAAGGCGATAATGATAGCCGCCTTTCGTTCGCCGTTATCTATATATATAAAAGAAAGTCGTGTTAGTTACACTATTTATAACTCAAGAACGGCTGTACCGATTTGGCTGAAAGTTGGTAAGCATGCAGCTTAGGGCCAGGAGACGGACATAGGATACTGTTTATCCCGTTCGACAGCGTTCCTGTGTGAGAACGCACGTTTTCGCGCGATTTCGCATGTTAGCGGTCATTGTTGCCTGTGGTAACCCATTGTTGTAACGCCGCACTGATAACAGAAGGCGATAATGATAGCCGCCTTTCGTTCGCCGTTATCTATATATATATAAAAGAAAGTCGTGTTAGTTACACTATTTATAACTCAAGAACGGCTGTACCGATTTGGCTGAAAGTTGGTAAGCATGCAGCTTAGGGCCAGGAGACGGACATAGGATACTGTTTATCCCGTTCGACAGCGTTCCTGTGTGAGAACGCACGTTTTCGCGCGATTTCGCATGTTAGCGGTCATTGTTGCCTGTGGTAACCCATTGATTAACGCCGCACTGATAACAGAAGGCGATAATGATAGCCGCCTTTCGTTCGCCGTTATCTATATATATAAAAGAAAGTCGTGTTAGTTACACTATTTATAACTCAAGAACGGCTGTACCGATTTGGCTGAAAGTTGGTAAGCATGCAGCTTAGGGCCAGGAGACGGACATAGGATACTGTTTATCCCGTTCGACAGCGTTCCTGTGTGAGAACGCACGTTTTCGCGCGATTTCGCATGTTAGCGGTCATTGTTGCCTGTGGTAACCCATTGTTGTAACGCCGCACTGATAACAGAAGGCGATAATGATAGCCGCCTTTCGTTCGCCGTTATCTATATATATAAAAGAAAGTCGTGTTAGTTACACTATTTATAACTCATGAACGGCTGTACCGAATTGACTGAAAGTTGGTGAGCAGGAAGCTTAGGGCCAGGAGACGGACATAGGATACTGTTTATCCCGTTCGACAGCGTTCCTGTGTGAGAACGCACGTTTTCGCGTGATTTCGCATGTTAGCGGTCATTGTTGTCCTGTTGTAACCCATTGTTGTAACGCCGCACTGATAACAGAAGGCGATAATGATAGCCGCCTTTTGTTCGCCGTTATCTATATATATAAAAGAAAGTCGTGTTAGTTACACTATTTATAACTCAAGAACGGCTGTACCGATTTGGCTGAAAATTGGTGAGCAGGAAGCTTAGAGCCAGGAGACGGACATAGGATACTGTTTATCCCGTTCGACAGCGTTCCTGTGTGAGAACGCACGTTTTTGCACGTTTTCGCACGTTTTCGCGTGATTTCGCATGTTAGCGGTCATTGTTGCCTGTTGTAACCCATTGTTGTAACGCCGCACTGATAACAGAAGGCGATAATGATAGCCGCCTTTCGTTCGCCGTTATATCTATATATAGTCGTGTTAGTTACACTATTTATAACTCAAGAACGGCTGTACCGATTTGGTGAGCAGGAAGCTTAGAGCCAGGAGACGGACGTAGGATACTGTTTATCCCGTTCGACAGCGTTCCTGTGTGAGAACGCACGTTTTCGCGTGATTTCGCACGTTTTCGCGGGTTTTCGTATGTTTGGGCGGAACGGAGTTCTCTGTTAAGGCGGAACAGAGTTCGCCGGGTCAGCTAGTATCCAATAAAAGATTTTCTTTTTGCAACGTTTTGTTCGTTTCATTGACTTTTAAAAGTACAGCACTCCAGACTTCGGTTAAAATAATATTCTCTAATTTTTTCATTTTCTTAGCTATACTGTAGGCTTCATTTCGCGTTTCTGCTGGGTTTTCTTTATTATTTTCAATAAATTCCAAAGCTAATATAATCTGAGAATAACCACATTTTAAAGCTGAGACTGCATCGTATCTAGCAGACCACCTAGTATCAGATAAACTTTTTACTACTTGATATTTTCCCAAGAAGTTTTTTAATATATCCCAACGATGTGTTGAACCCGAAAAGAAGTTGTACAATTTTTGTACAAGTTGGAAATAACTCGTTGTTGTCATCACGCAACCAGCAGCTTTAGTCCCGACTAAATTCAGCGAATGTCCAGCACAAGGAATGAAAACAGTGTTCCGTCGTGGGTTCAAATGATATGATAAACCTTTCAGATGTTAATTATGTAAAGATGTATTTTATATTATACTTATAACACTTAACACTGTATTGCACTTGCTCTTCATTCGATTTCTGACTGCAAACTAAATTCATTTTCAATATTTGCCGATTGCTGCCAAGCAATAGGAAGGTCGTTTGATAAGTCCGGTAAATTTCTATGAAAGAGGGCGCATTGTTGTTAAACATGTGCATTGTTAGAAAGAACGATTCTTTGTAGACAGCTGTTTGACTTGGCGACAGACTTCGAAAACTGAACTGATCAAATTATAAGTGACATATTTTATTAATCTCTCGACATTTGTACCATTGATGTTAGAAATATATAATATTACTTTAATCGTGAACATAAATTAATTCAGATGCAGTCTATACTGGTTCCACTCAAAGAGTATATACTGGTTCCACTCAATATGTTTAAGTTAATCAATATATATATGTAGTAAATATTACAATTTTTCAGTTTTGTTATATATTTTTTATTATCTGTGGGGGCCCTTTGATCATGGGGGCCCTGAGGCACGAGCCTCGTCTGCCTGTGCCTAAAGATGGCCCTGTCTGTGAAGCAATGCTTTTCCGATTTAGGTTTATAATAGTAATGTATGCAGTTTGTTTATAATGGTAAGCTTTATTGCATGAGTACATGTTTTGAAAACGAGCGACGTTAGGAGCGAGTTTTCAAATTTGTACGAAGGCAATGAAACAAAAATTATAAACGAGTTGCAAACGCTATTTTTTTAAATAACAGCATTATAATTTTTTTCAGAGAATCAAACTTAATTTTCGGAAACAACTTTCTTGTGACGTCACGGGTATTTCACGTATATGCGAGAAAACAGAGGTCGACTGTTTCATGGTGGAAATACATGGGTGGGTTCCTCCGGTGCAGCGATTTTAGCTGGTTCTGCGCATCACCAGTTTGCGTCACGAACCACGTGACCACAGCACGGGCACTTCGTTTGAAAAGCCAGGCCAGACGCTGGCCGCCATGTTGCATGGAGAACGACGTGTTCAGAAACATTTTGAAAGTGGTACAAAGTGACAATTTTTAACGGCAGCCAACCAAAAATAACACGATGAAGGTATACAAAATGCAATATTTAAAAGAACTGCTTCATAAATGTGTTTCAATGTCTTGCAATGAGGAGATAATTTTGGTATCTTGCTGCATTTAAAATTCCCGCTAATATTGTGACGCAAACAGGTGTCTGAAGCTCATTGGCTGAAGTCGGATAGAATGCGCAAGAGCCCCCCCCCCCCCCGGGCTGTTCCTTTTACCACCAAGATTCTCTCGTTGCGATTGGCTGAAGATGTGATGATGCAATCATTCGTACCGTAAAATCTAATACGTCATCATTTGTGCATTAAAAGGCCCTTTTATGAACGATTTCGTGCAACAGAAAATATCGTTTTGCTGGTATACAAAAAATCATTTATTGGTCTTAGGCTTTTAAAAAGTACTAACTTGATCAAAACAAATACTACTCGAAGAGAAACAAACTATTAACTTTTTTACTTTACATCTCTTCAAATTTAATTTGTAAAAGTAAAATTGAACATACAATTTTTTGAATTAGTAGCTGAAATTCCTAGAAAAGTTATATTTTTCCAATGTACTTCTGTTGTTGGATTGAAAAATTGCTAAGCCATCTGTCTTCGACGTAGACGGACGTTGAATATTTAATGACAATTAAAAGATGAACTCGAGACATGCGGTGGACTGTTTTTTAAATTCATGCGACCTATTTTCTTTGTATTCAGTAAATAGTTTTCAAAATAGCCCAAAGTCGAACTTTTCTAATCCTTATGTCTTTTGAGGTTAAATATGGAACCTACTGCATCTGCTAGCGAAGTGTGTGTGTGTGTGTGTGTGTGTGTGTGTGTGTGTGTGTGTGTGTGTGTGTGTGTAAGAGAAAAGTCGCGAGATGTATACGAGGATAAATTACAGAAAGTTGTTTTTATTTTAACTCAATTAACAAAGGATTTTCTTTAAAAATTGTTGCGTTTGTAAATGACGCAACTCGTCTCCAAACCCCTAGGAGGGCGTTGAGCGCTTCCTTTTTTACTTCAGGAGTAATCCTCCGTAATATATTAATAGTGCGATTTTTACATTCCTGCTTTTGACATTTGATCAGCTGTTACGGTGCCGTCCAATCGGGACTTTACACGTCACTACAATGACGTCATAATGGTGGCGTTCAGCCTTCCGATTGGCTGAGATTGTAACAGCTGATTTACTTGAAACGTAGCTCTGTAAAAACCACAGTACACTGTACAGTCTCGTCGCAGTCAGTTGTCAAGAGGTCCGCCAGGTAGCATCTCTGCGTACGCGCCTCTCTCCTTCGCGCTCCTGCGTCACTACCCAGCAGCAGCGGCCAGAATGGGGAAGGAATTAGGATAGTGGTGGGGTTTAGGACACTTCATAGGGGTTGGACTAGCCCTTGTGAAGCAGCCAAACTCGTTTTGTCGGAACAAACCACATTACCTCAAAATCTCCACTAAGAAAGCAAATTCAATGTCATTTAAAGAAAAAATATTTAATAAATTTCTCTATAACGATTGATTTCAATAATGATACACCAAAATACGTTAACAGCACGAACTGAAAATTTTGATATCTTTATTTGTCCTTAAAAAATCAATTATTTTCAATTGTTTGCTTAAAACGTTTTCATTAGTAATTTCTCTAGATCCTTCTCCAGAGTTCGCGCTCTCTCCATTCTTGATTCTGCAAAGTCCTCTATGGCTAAGTATCGTAATGCAGTCTTCACATCCTTCAATGCCTCTTGCACTGTTGGAATACCGTCCCTCTCTCCGATGGCCCTGTTACTCACCCAATAACATACGAGATGCTTTCGGTAGCAGGATGGCGCAAGCGGCTAATGAAACCGATCGCTTTTCCGCGTGGCACGGCGGATATCGTCAGGCCGTGGCAGTCGCGTCCTTCCTGTCGCATTCCTAGAACTCAACGCACTTTGTCCCGGGAAATATCAAGTAACACTACGATTGAAACTGAAACAAGCAAAAACGCGACGCCGCCGCCACTAGTTGTAGCCCACGTAGGTCACGGCCTACGTGGTTTCAAGTAGGTAAACTGACGGGAAGTACGCTTAATCCCCTCTTCCCTAACGCCACCCTGAGGAGGAAAGGTGACCGCCGTGGCCACAAGTTCAAAAAGAAAGGCACGCTCCTGCTTGTTTGGTGTCGAAAGAAAATTGAATAGTCAAGAACGATGATTCCTTCGTATATTGTTTAAAAATGAAATAAACTTGCCATGTAAAATATACATTGAGGTCAATTTAATAGTAAACTTTGCTTGTTTTAGTTTCATAACAAGACACATACGCTCCAGAACATATGCTCCAGAAATGTATATGTTTTATACTTTTCTGTTTTAAATAAATATTAATAAATTACAAATTCAGATTCGCAGAATAAATTTTTATTATTATTATTATTATTATTATTATTATTATTGAATAAGATCACTTTCAAAATAATTAACTAATTAAAATATAATAAAAATTAATTTCTCTATTTATTCTGATACGTATCCGCCGTTTCTGTTTCTTTGAAAAACAACAGACCAATTAATTTGCGTCGATAAATGGCATACCATATTCCAATCTTTTTTTAATGCAATGGTCTCTCTAGTGTTTCCTATGGTCTCTCGGTACCCCCAGAGACTAGGCTTGCTGGTTAACATATTAATCCAGATGAAGCCAAGTCTCTTCACTAAAAAAATACGTTATCAAGTGCCTCAAGATCTTCGCTAACAAATCGACGTAGCCAATTATAATAATTCATGCGAGCAGCCCGATCAGGAATCTTAAACTCCTCAGATGTCCACAGTTTGAACGCGCGCATTTTCAATTTTGTAGTGGCACAGTGTGCACTTCCATAAGAAAGATTACATTGCTGCTGAAGTTTCCTTAGTGATGTTTTAGGGGAAGTTAAAAGAACATCCCGAACTTCTTCTAGTTTTCACTGTGTGAGCACTAATTCGGCGACTGCGTTTGCGATCAAACACACATCCTGTCTCACGATTGCATTTCACTAACCGAGATATGGTACTCTTGTTCGGAATAGACTCAGATGAAATTTTTTTCTCGTATGCACGTACAGATTATTACTTTGTTGAATTCCTTCGTTTCTTCCCACAAGAACGTTTTATCCTATTATAAGAAACGATAAACGTAATTATATTACAAGTTAATGCAGCGGATTTGGTTGTCAATCAACAATCTTTCCTGGACCTGGTAAAATGTCAGGAGCCGACCCGCTCATTACCGCGTTGCTAGAGTGAGTGCCACCGTTCTTCATAAAACCCAAAGCATCAGAAGTCTATATCATCATCTTTTGTCTAACAAAAACCAATACTATTTCCGCCTCCGCCCAGTCACTTCCACATCCTCTTCACCTAGCGAAAATGACCTTTAACGCCGGTTGTTTACTGGTCACATAGCGACCCCCTCCCGCGATCGTCTATTGACATCCCTATATTCTACTTCATAGAAATGACATTTTCATAAACAAAAATGGTTCGTCATTTTGCTATATCACAATCTATTATAACCTCCTTGCTCCCAAGGCAACAGAGCTCCGGTTGTCCTGCCAGCCCGCTGCCTGGACCAACCCCTCTCTCTCGCCGGCCACACGCCTTGTGCGGTCCGATGAGCAAAATGCTGTGACGTTACAACTGCCAAAATGCATTGGATACACGGCTTGACGTGAGATGCCACGAAGAACAGGCGAACATCTAACAGTGCTATCTTATCCTTGCTCGTAATTTTTAATTGAGCTCGAAACTATGACATTTTTAGGGAATAAATCGCTCTTGCCATCCATTGAACATTGATGATTGAGCCCCTGGGGGTCGAATTTTAAATTTTCTCTCGTTGTTTCCGCCTAAAAATGTAACCATAAGTCGCTATCAACCTTCCATAGCCATCTCTGTTTTTTGGGTGAGTTCAGGTTGGTAAAACGTAAGTATATTATCAATTTTGGAAACAGCCAAGAACGATGTAAAATTTAATCTATATCTCTGTATTTTATCAGAATCGACACTTTTCCAGTTATTTCGGAAGTTTTTGAAGAGTGGACTGACAGGGCTTGAAGTCAGTTGACTGAATTTCACACTTTTAACTCCAATTCACACACATGATGACGACAAGCAAAAATTAACACTACTCTGTTAAGGTTTTGTTCTAGAAGTACACAGGAACCATTGATATAACCTATATTTGAATCTGTAGCATCACAACAAAGAATTTGCATTTTATCTTCCAGAAGATTCTAATCTACAATCGCCATCCAAACAGCTTGCGAATTTTCGCTTCCTGAAGAGTTTCCAATCTTGGTACAGCATTAAGTTGTTCTTTATTTTCTTATGAAATAACGTCTGAAACACGTTATTTAGTATGAGAAAGACGTTATTTTGATTTAGGAGCATCTAAAGCAGGTAACAGTTTTCCAACTCAATGCACTGTCACAATGTCTGATACCTCGTTTTGAAAATAATCGTTTATGGCTTCCGCACGCTCTTTCTGTTTATTCGTACGAATTCTTTGAATTGAGTTCTTACTAATTAAAACTTTGTCAGTATTATGTCTAAGATAGTTCAATGGTAGCTTCAAGAACATCCACAGAATCTCTCATGCTTAGGTGACAACTATCAGACGCTGCTACTAATTTTGAACTAATGAGATCAAAACACTTGGGTGTTGTCATGGACGTATTCTCTCGATCAGCGATGGCAAATCTGCTTGCGAATCAATATTTTCATTAGAATCAGAAGATGAATAGTTTTCTAAACGGTTAATTCAAAAGATGATGTCAAAGCAATTGGCACGGAGAAATATTTAGCACGCCGCTTTTCTTCCTCAATAGTTTTAAAGCGTGCCCTTTCCTCTTTATCAGCCAGTTTTTTGAGCAGTTTTGAACCCATTATTGGATTTTTCACGTCCCCTATTAAAAATAGGGGCCCTTTCCTCTTTTTAGAGCTGGGTAATTGCACCGACATGTCGAATATTTGAAAATAATGCGTTAACTAAATAGCAAGTAATTACTAGCACATCAATACGCCAGCTCGCATTAGCCTGAGTCTGCAAGAACTGACAAGTTTCAATGCAAGTCGGCACGGGTTGCCGTGATCCTACGAATAAGAAATTTAATTTACAATATTTTTGACATCAAACAAAAAAGACGGTAGGTGTTAAAAAAACCTTTGATTTGTTTCGGACATCCTAATGTATATATATTATATATACATATTACACCATTTCGAAATTAGGCCTATATAATTCTAAAAGACTAAATATGCCTTATCAAGAAATATGAGTCAATGACCCTCGTCCAGTTCCCATGATCGATTGAGAAAATGCTCAGATGGTCCCTTGTTGAAGTCATCAAGTATGCTTTGTTGTGAAATTTTGTTTCTGATATTCATTGACTGAATGTCTTCAATTTTAACAGATTATAAATCCAATTTATCGTGATTTGATTCACTATCAGCAGAATTCTTCTCTCTCTTTATTTTTGAGCAGGAAATTCAATCCGCGTCAAACCGGACAGATTTTCTAAAAAATCGTATGTCTCCAATTTTGTTCATTTTTTTATCATGTTGCAGATTTAAAATGAATCTACTATTACTTTCCTCCCTGTACTATAGTACAGGGAGAAAAAAAATATTAAAATCACCTCAACAATACCATATCAAATTTTCGGTTGTAAAGTCCGTGTTTAAGGTTCTGTTGAGCTGTAATTCTGCGCACGTCAGCATTAAAGTTGTTTCGAAGACGGTTAAGAGTGATGCAGGTGGAGAGGAGAAACACGCAATCTTGTACCGGAAAATCGGAATGCGTGTATGGTTTGATGGTGAATGTATGTGTCAAGCATTACTCTGTCAGATAGGAAGGTTTTGAGCTGAAACTTAGTAAATACATCAGAAGTAATATCTAGTTGTACTGTTCCGGATATCATTCACATATGTTAATTATTGGAGGTTATTTACATGAAGCCTTTGTGACATGTTCAAAATTTTCTGGAAAATGGCTGAAAATTTGTTTTTGAAAGTTTTGCTCGAATAGAAAGAAAAGTGTATTTATATGTGGGGTATATTCCCGATTTTTATTGAAACCTATGACATTTAGAAAATTGCAAAAATCTTTATATTTAAAAAACCAAAGGTTTTCGTTTAGAAAGAAGTTTGAGATTTCTACTGAACCAATTTTCATGATTTTTATTGTTGGATGGACATGTCTTATCGCTTGCTACCATTAACAGGTTGTGATATACCAAAATGACAAACCATTTTTATTATGGAAATGTCATTTTATATGACATAGTATATAGGGAAATCAATACACGATTGCGAGGGGGTCGCTATGTGACAAATAAAGAACCGGCGTTAAGGATAATTTTCGTTAGGTTGAAATGACAGTGCAGAGGCGGAATAAGCATTGTTTTGAGAGACAAAAGAAAAAGAAATAAAATTAGGATGCTTCCTAGTTTTTAGAAGAACATTCATTCCCTTGAGCAACGCGGTGATGAGCGGGTCGGCTCCTGATATATTTTACCAGGACGAGGAACGACTGTAATTGACAGTTGTATAAAATTAACTATCGTTTCTTATATTAGGATTGAGCGTTCTTGTAGGAAGAAAATGTGTGTCTAGGCGTCCACCCGAGACGCAAGTGAGGGAAGTCACGGATTATAATAGTATCGCCGGGAGAATTTGGAACCAGATCACGGACATTAGACGAGAACTTTATCCAGACGTAAGATTCTGCTGCGTCGACAGAGAAGGTTCTGTGGGGCGCCATGAACGAAGAAGTGAAGAGCGCGCAAAAACCCACGAATGAATAACAAGGTTTTATAACTATTGTAATACAGAGAAAACTGGTCATGACCAAAGATCAATTCATTTTTGATTATCCATGTAATAATTGTTTAACAGAATTATAGTTGATATTATAATAAATTCTAATTTTTTAAGTTGAAAGAAAGCTGATTATCATTGTTCGTTACGTGCAATCCAGCATTTTAATAAGAGTTTCAGATTCCTCGCCTGTCCGTATGGATGGCAGATTGAATAATTGGTTGCAGAGTAAGTAGCAACAATTATGAACTTCGAACCCCAATTAACTGAGCTAGCACAAAATAATTTTAGAATGAGAGATATTTAAATTACGTAGGAATCATTAGGTTTCAAGTGTAACCTTTTCTTGGCGTCCAAATCACATTTATCAGTAATAATTATGTTTCAAAATGTCGATCCAAGTGAGGCTTGGGTTTTAAATAGGGGCTTGTTTCAAATGGGCATCAGTCAACGTCGGGCATGTTTCAAGGTTTTATAATATAAATACTAAATTTTAATAAATACGTATCTAACGTAATATAGTTAAATGTTTATCTGTGGTCATTTGTTTAAATGGTCCTTTGGTTGTGTCAAGAACTTCAAGGTCTTGGTGTGTATCGCGCGCCAGAATACGTAAGACAGTCAAGATACCAAATCAGAGATAGCTAATATTTTAAGTTCGAAGATTAAGTGTTTTCAAATGCAGAGAATAGTGATATCGCAACGGAATGTCCAGCAATCGTCTGACAAGGGAAATTTCAAAAAGCATTGTCTACATGTGGTGCATTACGATTTTAAGTTAAGGTGAATGGTAGGATTTCTTTACCATAGTTCCCTACTAAATACATGTACATATTTTGGTAAATATAAAATATTTCAGTTTTCAGAAACATGTTCAACTGTGTATTCGTAGCGATTAGTGATAGTAATAACCTCTTTTATTTCATTAGTCTTCGAGACTTAATACTGAAAAACATGAAACAACGTTTAGGACGTTGCTTATTTTCCGTTTAGAGAATATGCTTATTTTTAAACTTTTCTACATAGCGATATTCTTCACATACAACATTTTTGGCGTGTATCCTTGCTGTTCGAAATTTTAAGATGTATCCCAACGTTCCAAGCAATTTTTCACTCGTATTGGTTCTTGTGGCTTGAATGTTTTCATTGATAGTTCCGCGAGTGCTTTGGAAATTGACGATAAATACCCGATATGCGAAGCGATGAGGGCATTTATCATAGAATTTCCAAAGCACGAGTGCAATTTAATTGGAGTATTTCACGAATGAAATTTGAATTTAAGAAGTCGGTTCATTAATACTCTTTATGAATGCGCCATATGGACGCCATTTGTGAAATTTCTTCTCGTGGCCCGCGTTGGGGTAGCCATTTGTGAATATATTTTTCGTCTCTTCGATATTTTTACTATTGCTAAATCTGGATATTATTTACAAAAACATCTAATATTATGAAGGGGATTACTTCTACTGTTATTATTAATATTGTTATTTATACCGTTGCCCTGATATTCTAATAAATTCTCTCCAATGTTAACATTAATTTATTAAATTTACTTTCAATTTAACCATGGGTTTCGACATACAACATTTTACTCCATATCTACTGCTTGTAGACGTGTAATTCTATACAGAATCACGATTACTGTAACTTCTATTGATTAAAACCAATTATTAGATTGATGGGAACTAATGCAAATTATCAGCCTTTCTCAACAATAAAAATTTAACATTTATTCTTATACACTACAAATTCTATTGAGCTCGTGAATCATTACGTTTTATATGTACAACTTCAATATACAGTACGGTTTTGAGTTTAGTTCGTATTACATCATGTTAGATGACTTCTCGATCGAAGTAGCAGGATGTTGTCCATGAAATGCCCTCGGTGTTTTTCGCGCGTTCTTGCCTACCATTAAAATAAATTTAAAACGTTTCGGAATGTCCTCAACGATTTAATATTAATAGAATTTAATATTTCCCATAAAATCAATAGGCGATCGCAACTTTCCCTATCTGTGCTTCGTATGAAACACCTACGCACAACTGTCTATCTTCAACTATCGAAAAATCCTTTCATCTACCGAGCTATCCTAATATACATCCACACGAAACACGGAGTCTATTTTAATTCAAATTTCCAACTACTACATTAATAAAATTCACAATTACAATTCAATACTATTGAAACAATATCAGGCGATCAGATTAATCATAAATTCCCGCCTCACTACCATTTAAAAATTTCTCCAGCCTATGCTACAAATTCATAAGCACCTCACCAACCGCTTACGTGTGTACAATTCAAAATCCTTTAAGAGACTGTTTCTGTTAAGTGTTCCAGAAAATCATGGATTTCAATTCCCTCTTCACACCTTTTGCATGTAATGTGTTCGGAGCCGTGTCCATCTGCACAGCGCTATGACACCCAGCATGGAATATTACACTTTGTTGATCGGTTGTTCTAACAATGCGTATTCTTTGACTTTCGAGTTTGCGTACAACACCATTCTCACTAACGTTGGATGCCGATTTTAGCATTCAAATTTAACCCAGGGTTCTTGGCTTATTACTGTTCATCTAGTATGTTCACGTACTTTCAATTATTTCAGTTAGTATGTGCATCAACCTCCATTCTCTGATTACATACGCAATGCAGTCTGCAATGTTGAAATCTAGGTGTTTAGGTTATACGTACTCTATACACACGTATAGTCTCCTTGTATAAACGACTTCGTACTATACAAGTAAGGACTAATACAGTGCAAATATAAAAAATATAAAATGCACGTAACGAAAACACGAAATGTATGAGTTTATTTGATTTCATTTCCTTCAAAATGTTCGCAATTTCTTGAACTGGTGCTGCCTACAGTCTTTTCCAATAGGACACATTACAAAACACGAACTCAACGACATTCACTTGACTTTAAAAGGTGTTTCCCTATTTCTCCGCACTTCCCGATTATAGACCTCAGAAAAAGTCTTATGTGATTTTCTTAATGTATTTTTTATTTACATAGCGCCGTATACAAAATTGTGTTCTTTACGTTTCAGTCCTTGGTGCAAGTACTTTTGTTCTTGAGCGAAAAATCGTTTTATAGTAAACATTGCCCATATTATTGGGGTTTTGACCACGTAGTTCCGCGCGCAACCGCACGAGCTCGCTGGAAGCTTATATCAATGCACGCCTACAAGATAGGTTACCCTTCAAGCACATCTGTAAAGCAAGTTGCATAAACGTACATTCGACAGGCGCACGGGGTTTGGCTTCGCCCCAGAGCCCTCGCGAGGCGGACACAGGCCGATGTTTTCGTCACAATGAATCACATGCTTCATTACTACGAGACAGGTCGCCACCGCTGCGTTTACCTCTGGAGGCCAATAAACAAGAGAAAGAAAGCGCCGGAGCAGATAGCCAAGTGATATTTCTATTCAGCTTGCGTTCTTGCTTTATTTTCTTGCGCCCGAAATCTGTCAGGTTTCCAGACTATATTTTTATCGCCCGACTCGCTAGACGTAATATTTTTTCTATTTCAATAGATAGGAATCTCTTGGTAACAAGCGCATCGTATTTAATCTTTTGGTCAAAGAGAGTCGTTCTCCGATCTCTTGTTGGCTTCAACGAGTGATTTCGTCCAAAGCTTAGTTAATCATGCCAGTTTTCTGACTCGTAAATGAAAAGTAGAAAAACAAAGACAAATCCGCTGTTGTGTCTCAAAGTTATTAGTTTCTTATGAGGTGTTACAAGCCTTTTGAGATGATTTAGAGACGTAATTTAGTAAAAACGTTTACGAGAGTATAATGAAAAGAAGAAAATCATCGGAATATAGAATGTGAGTCAGACCACGTAGAGTACAAAATTATAATATAACACATAGTAGATATTAACATTCTTATTTCATACAAAAATTTTAATATTTCTGATTACTAATCAGTACTTACATTCCACTTTATATTAATATTAAAATGATTTAACAATTATTAACAATAACAATACTCCATATATTTATTTAATAAAGAGTTGCAAAAAAAATTGACTTGAGTGTAATACGAAATATCCGTATACAAAATTACCGTCCATCTATCTGATAAGCATGGTATGTTTCAGAGTTTATGGAGATGTTTCAGAGTTTATGGAGTTTTTATGTTTGGAAATTTGCACACACAGACCTTGATGTCTTTCCGAGCTGGTAGCACGAAGCAGTTCAGTAGATGTGGTTGGAGATGAATAACTGCTGATTACAGATGGCGACACCATTACGCGGATGCACTAAGACGCAGTACCGTGGAGTCATTAGATTTGTATGGAGTGAAGATGTGATACCGGTTTATATTCAGCAGAGAATGAAGGCGAAGTATGGGGTCATCTGTACGTCACAGTGGCAAGTGTACGAGTGGTGTAAGAGATTCAGAGAAGGTACATTTTGAGTGATGCTCTATGTTCGGGTCAGACTCATTGAGGTGTGACAGAGGAGTCTATAGCATATTCTGCTGGAAAAGTCACGATGACTATTCTGGGATAAGAATGATCGTATTTTGGAACACTACATGACCCAAGGTACCACACGGACCAGAACCAACTCTGCCGACCTTCTCCAGAACCATTTGAAGCCAACAATGCGCACAAAGCGAAGGAGTTTGCTACGTGCAGGTATATTAATTTTTCGACATGATAACGCCAGCCCGTATTCAGCTCGTGCAACTACTCTTCAAGTACCTTCCATATCCGCCATACTCGACCAGATTTGGCACCGTCAAATTACCACATATTTGGCCCATTGATGAGCACCTTGGAGAGCAGAAGTTTGAAGTCTGATGAAGACGTCCATTGGCAGTGCATGAGTGGCTACGATGTCAACGAAACGTTTTTACTCGGTATCGAAGCTCTTCCTATCCGATGGCTTCATTGAATTGATTGTGAAAAGGACTATCTTGAAAAATAATGCACAAGGGAACACACTCTCAGTTATAAAACAGTGGGGAAAAATAAATTGCGTTTTCATTTGATTCTCCCTAGTACTTTAGATGACTCTAGTACACCCTTCCGTCAGACATTTAGGTCGATCTGATTACTAATCATTACTCAATTACTATTTTTTGCACGAGTGGTCAGTGTTAATCAATATTAGTCTTCGTTGAATTACAATATTTCATAAGACAAAGTCATTCTCCGTCCAGAAACTTAAAATCATTTATAGAACAATAAATGGTTTCAATCCTAACTTAAAAACAGGTATTCATCTAAAAACAAATTATCTCACTAATGTAGCGACGAATTTAATGTGATCAATATTAACTCGCCAAATGAAATTCGGAGAAGTTCTCTAATACTTCATCACGAGCTTTCAATCTTTGAAATACTCTGCGATTTATCAACATTTATTAATTAGAAGCTTAAGTTAAATTTATATGTGGACAAAAATTATACCAACCTAAAACGCTGCATGCTATTTCATGCTACACCAGCACGATGAATAAAAGAAGGAATGAAACCATTTCCCGATAATACAAGGACATTAATGCTGTTAAATACAGAAAATTTCCATTGTAATGTTCCATATTCCAATGGATCAATTCTCAAATATTTTATCGCATTACACTTCGAGAATACCTTTTTCCCCAGAAGTCGTTACTGATTCATCCTAAAAGCTCATTTTCTGGAACAATTCTGCTAATCTTTAGTTCATTTTCATAAAACCGTTCTATTACATTAACTTAATACAACCAATCAGAGGAACGAAAAACCACTGTACCGTAGGGGCCCAGAGGTCTAAATCCGTTAAGGATTCCCATTATGGCGAATGTGTACACTAACTACAAGAATTGGTGTCTTATTTAGATTATTTTTGTTTTTACAAGAAGGTGGTATTAGGAAAAGTATTGATTGACACGCGGCCAAAATCACCAATTACAATCTTGATTGGTTATTTTCTATATATTGGTCTAACGACTTTAATAACTACAACGCAATAGAGCAAATAACGGACATCTAAAGATCACTAGAAAATAAGATTTTACCTCCAGGAAGGTAGAGTGAGCAACGTACTCAATTTTGTATGCAGATTACGAATATTGCAAAAAAAAAAAAATCCTCATATCAGGTTATAGTTTTTAAATGTAGTATTTTTATATCTATCATACCGTTTTTTGCTACTAATGTAAATTCATTTAAATTGCATCTGTAAGATATGTGGAATCAATAAGCATGAAATGTACTTAAAAATCACACATTTATTCAGTTTATCCGTGCCACTTTCATGATGTATCAACAAAAATACACTTTCGTGGTTGTGTGTTTTTTTTAACCTTCTGTGTTCGAAAACTGCCCGTTTATTCTCACGTCTGAGAGTCGCGCTCAGTCAGACCTTAGTGGATGTTTTGAAAACAAGTCACACGCACCCTCATAAATCCTACTGCATAGCAACCACCGATAGGAATTTTTTTACCTCATCTTATCACAAGTACTAGTAACAAAATTGTTCCAGGAAATGAACAATTGGGATGAGTCAGTAACGATTGGCATGATTTCAGTATTTACAAACGAATACAAACTAGATTAAAGCACATTACATGAATGTTAGAGTTTCATATTCAACAAAACAACGATCTTTGAAGAAATAAAACAACTTAGTTACACGCGGGATGTTGAACCCGAAAAAGTTCATTGATATTCATTGATGAGATTACATGAGAGAGTGCATTGGCAGATTAAGGCAAATATTATAAGAAAGCGTAACAATGACTGTCAGTAACACTTTATATGAACAAAAGAGCTTGGTATCTCCTGCTACGGCCCCGTTTCACCAAGATACACCTAACGTGACGTTAGTAAACGAGTCGTTAAAATTAACGTCTCCGTTAAGATTTGTTCCGTTTCACCAACGCTTCCGCGACTTCGGTTAGCTAATCGCCAGTAAACTTTAATGGGTGTACAAAATGCATAAGTATTTGTTTTTAGAAGGCTGTGAACTGGAAACTCTGTGGTGAGTATGTTAACTTTGCATACAGAGAATAAAGCAACAGTCTAGCCAAAGCGAAGCTAACACTATGGACAATACGGTTAGCCATAGATTTGCTGGCCCCGATATAGTTACCAATAACCTGCTGGTAGCTGCCAGTTGCATAATCATGTAGTCATAAGTAACTGGTTAATTGGTGCGATTGACTCGTTCCTGGAAATGAATATAAATTGAAACAAATGTCTAATAAGAAGTTCTTATTTTTAATAAATAATGACCTGAATTATAATTTTAATTAATTAATTCATATCATAATTTGAACTTTATGATTTTATGACTTAGTTTCTAAAATTTTTGGAATGACTTGTGTCTGAAGAAAACTGTAGCCTATCTTCTGATAAGAATGAATAGTGACATAATTTCATGTATAATGTACGTAATGAATGAAACCATTCATCACCTAATTTGCATTCATGAAGGTAATAAAACAAGATAGTTCTCAATGTGCATGCAAAACTGTTACTTACATGGTTTGGTTGTGATAAATGGTATGTAACTATTACATGTAATGTTTTCTGACCTGTTTGATGAAAACTCCAGATCCTGCTCAATCAATTCCAGGATTTTTAGTGTCGATTGTTTGGTACACCTGAATCTGGTTAAAAAGTCCCTATCGTCGTACTCATAAAAATAATTTCTTCTTTACCTGAATACACGTGGGCAGAATACATGTAGCACAGGCATTTCCAGGCTTTCTGGAAATATACAATATACTGCAGAGCTTTCTCCATTTTTCTCTGCTGTGTACTCAAACTGAGCTCAACCGCGCTGCATTGCAATCAGCTTAACCAAGCGTTAACGGCTGCTAACGGAGCTGAAATCGCGCCTTAACTTTAACGGAAAGTTAACAAGCGTTAAAGTTTGGTGAAACACGTATTTTCTCTAAGGGACCGTTAAAATCTAATGTCTAGCTAACGTGTTAACAAGCATTGGTGAAAACGGCCCTAAATGTGTTAAGCATTTTAGTAGATCTGTGTATAGAAAGTTTTAAGGAAGGCAAATTAACCTTCCTAATGCTAAGAGGGGTGTAGGTGGACCCGCATGTCTATTTTTTAACAAATACTCGTAGAAAAAACATTACGCTGGTGTGTCGGTCATTTTTTAAGTGTAGAAAATACCTTAACTTGAAGATTAAGTAACAGTTTTGTAAAATACACTAGTCTCATTAAAAAAATAATTTGTTTATTAAGGTCTGGCCGGATCCTTCATAGTATTTATCGTTACAGGAATGAACTTCAATGTTAACACTGCTTTTCAAAAAATATCTTGTAACTTCAGAATGCATTGTAGTTAGAGTGTATTTCGTATATTAATTTAACTTCTATTGTTGCCCTCGATTCTTTAGAATAAATCTTATTTTGGAATTGAACGTGATACAAACACCTATTTCCATCGCTTAAGGTAGTAGTTTGGTGCTGCAATGCTAGTGAGCGAGTAAAGAAAATGTCGAAAAAGAGTGCACACCTACTATAATAAAGATAGCGATTTGTTCCCTTAACAAAATCCGGTCCTTAAAGATAGATTTTTAAATAAGATCATGTACAATTTTTCGAGAATTTGAGTACTTTTCGTGTAATTTTGCGTCAAAAAACGGGAGAGAAAGTACATGCTGTTTTTGCACTACTAGTTTATACTTCTTGTTCTTTTCAAAATTGTTTCACTATTACAATCAATCCTGGGTAAGTGGGAAGCTTGCATTAGTGAGACTAACTTTGAAGTTCGGATATTTTTGTACGAACATTACCTGTTTTAGTGAGAATGTAAAACCTTTTAACTGATGCTGCTTTTCCATCCAGATTTTTCTAAATGTATACTAATATAGGACTTGATGTTCTTGGGTTTCTCCAAAATTTTGCATTTTCAGATATTTTGGATGTTTCTATACGTTCTTCAATTGTTATTAACGTGTACTAATCGAAGATTCTGTTGAACATTAGAGGTCAGAATGTACACGAAGAACTTCAGTCGTTGGTACATGTCGGAAATGTTGAAGTGAAGATTAAATTCATTGCGAGGGATTAAAAAAATGAAAGGAATTAAGTGAATATGATAAGAGGCAAAACAAATCAAGAATTTTATACATAATTTTGACGGCACAAAATCGACTTATTATATTAATTTTTACTTACGATTTACATGCATTAATAAAATGTAATAAAATGCTGGTTATTAATAAAATTTCTTGTTATAGTATTTCATTTTGTTTATCATTAATCTTTGCATCTGAAACAAAGGAGGTACTGCGTTAATTAATTCGTCTATAAGTGAGACGAAAACCTTTTGAGAGTTTGAATTTGCTCTTGAAGCGAGAATAAAATGTCTGTATTTTGTAATTCCACTTAGGTTGAACTGTCTTAGCAGAGATGGCTCTGACGTAATGAAACTGTCTTCCTACCATTTGAAAACTTATGTCGAATTACTTCTTGATTTCTCCTGAATATTTGGGAATTTTTCTGTGAGTAATACAGCAGGATTGCGTACGGTGAAATGTCCAGTGCTGATTAACTTGCCAAGAGACGAACCCCAATAGGGCACGCGTTCTCTTACTAGAGCAAGACTCAGTGGCGCAGGTGCTTTTGGCATCGTCAAAATACACAGAGTCGAAGGAAGAATACCTTAGATGTCTTTTTGTTCCTCCATTCGTATCTTATCTGTACATAATCCTATACAAAATCATTGATCGATCATTATTCAACCTTCATGATCAACTTACCAGCATTCATTCAGTGGAAAGCGAAGGCAAACCAGCCGTCTGAATACCTACCCTAAAAATGGGACATATATGCGAAAGCCTCTCTAGCTTTTGAGCAGGAAAAAGTAATTGATTGAGGCTTAAAGAGCACTAACACAACTATGGTTATTCGAGACTATATCAAATAATTCATAAGATCATAAAAAGGCGGTTATAGATGCATCTATCACGCTAATTAAAAGCACATAGAATTTAAAATGATGACCGTAACGCTGCTTAAATTATATTAAACTAAAAATGGAATAATAATAAAAAATATTCAATAGAAGAGTTAAAAACTTGCTGATTTTAGGCCAAGTAACATATAGAAAAAACAAGACAACAATATTATCCCTTAATTTCAGATTAAATGGTGGGAGTCCATTTTCCCGCGGAAAGAATGAGGCTTGCGAGCGTGGACACGTCATTGCCGAGCACCTCTCCAAGAGAGCTGCCCGGACAGTGTTTACATCGACTGCTATTACATTTCACACAAAGTGGAATGCCGCGTTCCACGAAGACATCCGTCTTAGATCCTGTCGTATCTCATCCTGTCGTAGATGAGAAAAAGGCCTCACCTCGTAGTAAGAAATCAAGCACAAAGTCTCAATTATTGCCAATCCAAAGTCGAGTTAAAATTAATCTCTCACGGCCAACAGCATGCAATTAGGAAAATTAGGCCTTCATAAAAACCTCAATTGTCCTTAATTTTAAAGTGGCATTGTGTCAATCTGTCTGCCACGCAGTGGGTATGGAGAGTTTTAGAAATGTCTTCAACTCTGATTGGGGGACAGAAGGAATGCTAGAATTGGACTTCCGTGTCGATGATTGCGCACCCTGGTGAGCCTACCTGTGATTACCACAACCTCCGGAAAACAACGAATTAATCGATTAAAGTGTCGAGGTAATACACGATGAATTAGATGTTGCATTGTTGTTAGGATGTATCATTGAAGGAGAAAGAGATGTGGTTTGAAGAGGATCACAGCAAATGACACATATATTTATAAACACTGAAGGCTCATTTTCCAGTGATGCCGTGGGATATACTTTTCGTTGTACTAGAGTCTCAAGATCATTTCGATTTCACTCTATGTGCAATGTATTCACTGTACGCAATTATGGAAGTCCTCAAATCCCTAGCGTCAGGAGTGCGATGCTGATCAGATCTTCTCCCAACGATCACTAATAACATTGCATATGATTTGAAGCGGAGACAGGGGGCGACATCTGACCCGTAGATTTTCCGCGTCGCGCCGGCGACTATGTGCGAGGGAGTTTGGGAACCCCTAATGGAGGTAGCGTCTCAAGGCGAGCGCAAGCAAAAATACGCGCGAGGCGACTGCTCCTCTCGCCGACACGGGGAGAACGACTCGTGTAGCAGGGTCTGCCAGGGCAGCGCGGGTGTCGAGGACGGAGACGGCGGCGGCGGGATGGCTGGAGTGGCGGCGGTCGCGGAGGCGGCATGGGTGGCGAGGCGGTGGGGGAGGCGTGGGTGGCTGGGGCAGCATGGGCGACGAGGAGGTGGGGGAGGCGTGAGTGGCTGGGGCGGCGAGAGTTGTGTGACCGGCGTGGGCGGTGTAGAAGGCGTGGGCGGCATGGGTGGCATGGACGACGGGGTGTGGGGGAGGCGTAGGTGGCTGGGACGGTGGAAGTTGCGTGGTTGGCGTGAGCGGTGTAGGAGGCGTGGGCGGCATGGGCGACGGGGCATGGGGAGGCGTGGGTGGCTGGGCGCCGGGAGTGGCGTGGGTGGCGTGGGCAGCGGTGGGGGCCATATGGGAGGCATGGATGACGGGGCGGTGGGGGAGGCCTGGGTAGCTGGGATGGCAGGAATGGCGTGGGCGGTGTCGGCGGCGTGAGTGGCGTAGGAGGCGTGGGCGGCGGGGCGGCAGGGTCGGCGGGAGCGGCATGGGAGGCATAGGCGATGGTGGAGGCGTGGGTGGCTGAGGCGGCGGGATTGGCGTGGAGGCTGTGGGCGCGGTAGCAGGCGTAGGCGGCATGAGGGCGTGGGCAGGGGGCGGCGGGGACGGGGGACGGTGGGAGTCGCAGGCTTTGAGGACGGAATGGAGTCCCGGGGCCGGCGGGGTCCGCAGGGTGGGGGGAGGGAGTGGGGGGGGGTCAAAGTTATTAAGGACTGCGGCAAAGGCGGTGACGGCCAGTGGCCAGCGTAGGTGGCATTGGATGGGTGGGCCTCGAAGGAATGGTGAGCAGGTCGATGATGGAAGGGGCATGTCACCGACTGGAACAAGGAAAACGTGGACATGGTGAAAATACTTCTTTGCGAAGGTCAGACTATACAATGTAGAAACTGCGAGTATTTTTGGGGTCCCAGATAACATACGAAAACAAAGTTGAGCCAATTCGCGGTAATACTGACGTACTCGTAAATTGTTTTATTTAGTTTCATTTTTATATCTGACATCGACGAACATCTTCATATTCTTCCCTAAGTCCGCTAACGTCATTTGAGGATGATGCCTTTGACAATCAATATCCTTTTTTCACGAATCATTTTAGATAGCCGAGGCTCCTCAAGTAATTCGTACAGCTCACTCCTTAATTAGTCTCTGTTTAGAACAGGAGACACGGAATCAATGCAGATTCAATGTAGGCAAGGTACGAATAGTATAAAATGGGTGTGAAATATCTGTAGTGCGGGTATAGTGCGTCTTTCATGGAGAGCTGTCTTGGAAATGGTGAAAGGGATGTGTGTGCTGTGGGGGTGTGCGGGCCGTCATCCGAACAACATGCTTGCGAGAAAGGCAACGAGTTGGGGAGGTGGGCGGAGGTGGCACCCACGAACTGGTGGCCTTTCAGTTGGCGTCACAGGTGGAGGAGAACAAGGAAAACTGTGACTTCGAGGGGAGGTGGAGTGTCGCGAGGGACACTTCGGACAGGAGGCAAGGCAGTGGCGAATTCTAGTCGACTGGGAGACAGAGATAGGTGGCCATGTTACTGTGAAGCATGTCGAGACGAGTCCTGAAGGTAGAGAGAAGGAGAGAGAGAAAGATTTGAAATATGGACAGAACGATGAGGTGCAGAGAGGGGTAGAGGGAGTGGTGGAAACGGGGGGAAACGGACGAGAGCATGCGAGGGGGAAGTGGAGGGAAAGACGTGTGCTGTATTTGGCACGTGTTGTGACTGTTGCCTTCACATTGCGTGGGAGAGGTGATGACGAAGGCAACAAACAGGGAAACCCGAATGTTATGGAGCTAGAGGCGAGTGAGAAGGCAGAAAGGCAGTCTGGCCAGTGCAGTGGTTATGACAACTTCACTAGCAATCGCAGAGAAGAGGTCCATATTTACAGGTAACGTTCGTTTCGGCCAAGCTATATTTCCATGCAGTCTCAACGACCTAGACGTTTTTGACTAATTGCGTTAATAAATGGGGTTGTAGCAATCCCAGTAGAATTGAATGTTACTAGAATGGACTGAGGCGATGTCGAAATAATCACATTCTTCTTTCAGTTAGAAGAAGACAAAAGAAAATGAAATGAAAGGCATCGATAGAAACGTGGACTGAGCGTGAACAGATGACAGACAGATGGCAGCGCTTACTTCTACTAAATGTACATTGAACAGAGGTTGTTGTAAAAGTAAGTTTGTTGTAGAAGAAGCGCCTGAGCTTGTGAATACCACTTGCAAATCCACTGAAGCGACAATAGTGTTTGTTGCGAGATTGTAAACAAACTTTCAATATTAACAGTTCAACGATAAAATGAGGAAATACTCGTACTTGTCGATTTACATTTAATACTCATCTACATAAAACATGGTGGTTTGCTTAAAATATATTTTATTCTCGATGGAAATTAATTTTTGTCTGTATGCTTCTAATATACAATCTATTCACATGGAAAACGAGGTTTATGGGTTCTAGAAGTATACGTCTTAACATAACGTTAATCTATTTTTACATTCTAAAGTTAAACTTACCGACGCTAAAATCAAGTACATTGAAATCATTGTAGTAATAATAAGACAACGCCACCTAGATATTTTGGTGATGTTGAATAAGAGAAGTTAGAACCCACGTGCTCTAAATCCATGAACCACTATTAAAAACGATAATCAGTTTCGTCATGAACAGAAAAAGTGTTGTGTTCTAAAAAAGAACTTCTCTCTTATGAACTATGTACTATCAACATGGTCAGTCACCTTTCCCAGGTTGAGTAGACAAGTAGACAAATTTTAATGAAAATTACGATATATTGCAGTTTTTACTTAGTACATATAACATACGGAGAAGGTATCCTTTAGTTTGGGAAGTGCAATAAAATTTGTTATTTTTGCACAAAACGTCACTGTCGAAATAGTTTAATCAGTATGCTAGAGGGAAATTGCCGGGCGTGTTTGTTGTTTGATAATTTTTTGACACATTTTGTGAAGTTTTAGTGGTATCGATATCTAATTAACTTTAATAGATTAGATAGTAATTTAGCGTAAACATATCACTAAGGTTTTATTATAGTGATATAGTGAAGTGGTAGTTGGAAGCTTGTGTATGTAGAATGTTTTCATGTTACGATTAGGTTACAGCATTTTTTTTGATATTGTGGAAACATGCCGATTTGTGCTGTAGCAAAGGCACCAATGTTAGTACCAAAGGAAGTAATGTAGCGTTAACACTAATTTTTGCAAGATTCCATTCACAGAAGAAATTGATTCATGCTTCTATTCGCGCTGACTCAATTTTACAAACCGCAGCTACATACAGTATGCAATTTGAAAATGATCAGTGCACCTCGCAAATATAGAGCAATCATATGACAAAGAAACGCGATTTTTGCTTTGACTTGACAAGTGGTTATATTGTGAGGGCAAGGATGTTTATTCGGATATCATTCATATGTTGAAGCCAAACCAAGAAAGACTTAACATCGCAAGCGAAAGGCAACAAGTTAGCAGGATTCATGTTCATCTGCATCAAAACAAAATTAGGTATGTTTTTATGACTTTTCTTTTCTTGTCTTCGTATTAATATTTTACAGAACATTTTTTCCATGAATAAATATTTCATTATTGAATGCCTTAAAAGTATAAGTGACCTCACACTTTCCAAATAATGGAGTTAAGTAAGTATTAAACCGTTTTAGCAATTACATTTTAGGTACAGATTCAAAACAAAATGCACTACTGAGCAGTATTACAAATATTTAGGGCATTGTCATGACTAATTTTAAAAGGCTCCTGTCAGAATGATTACACATTTTTTGTCATTATTTATACTGAATGAATATGAGTCATTATTCTCCTGCAGTTTAGAACTTTCGGAAGAGTGTTCAAACTTCTTACGTCTTCAAAAATCGGCACGGACTCGATGGTGAGTTCTCGACAGTGATATCATGTGAAAAAACAACCCATTGCGCACCATACGATTACCCTACCTCCTATTCTATATATCTTGAGTTGTACGATATTGAATCGAAAAATTGTATTACTAAATTATTTCGTAAATAACTATTATCCATTAGTT
The DNA here is from genome assembly GCA_011170035.1 of Teleogryllus occipitalis. NCBI lineage: Eukaryota > Metazoa > Arthropoda > Insecta > Orthoptera > Gryllidae > Teleogryllus > Teleogryllus occipitalis. The sequence goes on along the minus strand of BLKR01001834.1, from coordinate 4,425 downwards.
TTTTAAATCGAAGGATGAGTCCAATTCGCAGCAGCGCTGGGTTGCTTTGCTATTGTTCAATAAGTTGTTAATGGTGGTGATATGATTTGAACTTCCGTGAATAGTTATTGAATTTTGTAATTTCTTCGGGTCTTAATGGAATGTTGCATTGAAAACACAAGAACCGCTGGCATTACGTTGATTCCTTCAGAACGATTTGACTGAAATCATCGCAGTAGACCTAAAAGACTATCTGACAGAGCTCCGAATTTGGAAGTCAGTGGTTAAATAGATTTTATTAGTCTTATCATCGAGAGAGAGAGTTTCGATCTTCCCCCGAAAAACTAATTTAACATCTGAGTTTTTCTTGCACTTCTTATTGTTTACTTCTGACGAGTTACCAAGTAAGCCATGGGTCAATTTTGAAATAGAGATAAGGGGATTGGCCTGTTTCGGATAACGTTTCCCCGTTCAGTGTTACACTACATAGTTTATTGCCTTTCCCTTGCAAAGTTAAGTAGTACTAGCTTTGGGTACAACATTTAAATGATATCCGAATAAACTCCTCGACTTGCAACATTCCTTCTGGTAAATTGAAAGGAAATATCGCTTTTGTTTGTCATATGATTGCTCATTTATTTGTGAGGTGCTCTGATCGTTCTCAAATTGCATACTACTGCATTTAGCTACGATTTGTCTGTTGAGTGAGCTCACTTATCTGCATAAATCAACTTCTTCTAAAGAGAAGATCTTACGGAATGAATGATAAACTACATCACTTAATTTGGCTTTATGGTTTAAATTATAACAAGCAGCCATTGCATAGTTCGGCATATGTCCAGGATATCATAAAATAAGTGCTTTAACTAAGTCTTAACATGAAAACAGTGTACATACACACGCTTCAAACAATTAGTAGTTTTCACTATACTCTAGTACAGAAGAGGGTGGCAGTGGCAGTGGCCGTGGTGTAGGTGTTGGGGGCGGGGCCAGGAGGAGGTGCGTGAGTGCGGCAGGTGGAAGGCAGCCAGAGCGCAGCCTTCACGCGTGAGAGCGGCGGGGCACGGCTTCCGCGACGCCGGTGGTCCTCGCGCTCCCGCTCCCGCTCCTGCACGCGCCCTGGCCACTTCAGCACCCTTTCTGCAGCCAATAGAGATATCTAGGGCATCCTGCCTCTTCTTTCATCGTCTGCTTCTGCCTCTGCATTCATCGTCTGCTTCTGCTTCTGCATTCATCGTTTGCTTCCGCCTCTTCATTCATCGTCTGCTTCTGCTTCTGCATTCATCGTCTGCTTCTGCCTCTTCCTTCATCGTCTGCTTCTGCCTCTTCATTCATCGTCTGCTTCTGCCTCTTCATTCATCGTCTGCTTCTGCCTCTTCATTCATCGTCTGCTTCTGCCTCTTCATTCATCGTCTGCTTCTACCTCTTCATTCATCGTCTGCTTCTGCCTCTTCATTTATCGTCTGCTTCTGCCTCTTCATTCATCTTCTGCTTCTGCCTCTTCATTCATCGTCTGCTTCTGCCTCTTCACTCATCGTCTGCTTCTGCCTCTTCATTCATCGTCTGCTTCTGCCTCTTCAATCATCGTCTGCTTCTTCCTCTTCATTCATCGTCTGCTTCTGCCTCTTCATTTATCATCTGCTTCTGCCTCTTCATTCATCTTCTGCTTCTTCCTCTTCATTCATCGTCTGCTTCTGCCTCTTCACTCATCGTCTGCTTCTGCCTCTTCATTCATCTTCTGCTTCTTTCTCTTCGTTTATCGTCTGCTTCTGCCTCTTCATTCATCGTCTGCTTCTGCCTCTTCATTCATCGTCTGCTTCTGCCTCTTCATTCATCGTCTGCTTCTGCCTCTTCATTCATCGTCTGCTTCTGCCTTTTCATTAATCGTCTGCTTCTGCCTCTTCATTCATCGTCTGCTTCTGCCTCTTCATTCATCGTCTGCTTCTGCCTCTTCATTCATCTTCTGCTTCTGCCTCTTCATTCATCTTCTGCTTCTGCCTCTTCACTCATCGTCTGCTTCTGCCTCTTCATTCATCGTCTGCTTCTGCCTCTTCACTCATCGTCTGCTTCCGCCTCTTCATTCATCGTCTGCTTCTGCTTCTTCATTCATCGTCTCCTTTCTCATCATCTTCCTCTACACCATCAACTTCCTATACTTCACCATCTTCCTCTACACCACCAGGTTTTACTTCTATATCATTTTCCACCTCCACATTATACCCTACCTCTTTGCATCTTGTTCCGCTTCATTTTCTTCCAATTTACTTTCTACTTCCTTTTCCTCTTTTCCATGCGAAATCATTGAAGTGTAAGAATGTGGGAGAGACTTTATTTGGGCTTGTGGAAAATCGGATGGTGGAAAATTTACTCTATCCAGTATTAAGGATCAGACAAGCGATCATTTCTATAAGACTTTCTTCCCCGCGAGAATTCAGCGAACTTCCGCCTCCCTTCTAACGTTGATCCAAAAAGTGGCATTGATGTTCCAAGAACATGAAAATTAAACATGTTACTCGTGGGGATGCTTAAAGCCATGCAATTTGGATTAAAAATTGAATTTATGCTGAACGCTGACGAAATAAATAATATACTTGTAGCTTACTATTTAAGATTTATTAAAGTAAAATAAGGTAAATTAACCAATTCACCTAACTAAAAGAAAGTCCAAATGAATAACTCAATTTTTATAATTTGTTGGTTTCAAAAGCACTAGCTGCCTGTCACGGAAAAAAACAAACAAACTAAAGGCGAGTTTTACGTAACAAATATTCTTCTCTTCGGCTACATTCTGAATTGATTTAAAATGTGAGATGTCTTTGGACTGGTCTTGATCCCATGAGTGTGACAATATGTACGATTATTACACTGTACTATATATCCAATATCAACAAATTAATTATACATCATCCATAAATGATTTCAACTGACGATAAATTTATCAGTAGTCTGGAATTGTGTCACTGAATTCACCGAACATATTGTGTTACATTGCACCCGAAGTCGAAATGAATGAGACATGAATTTGTAAATTGGTTATTTCAGAACGTCTTAACATTCCGAAAACATGCCATTGAATTTGAAGATTTTGCATCCCCTGAATACTTTGTGGATCCCGGCCGTGCAGTATACTCGTGGCCTCTCTTGCCCCGCCCGCCCTCTCGGTCGGCAACCCGTGGCTCGAGCGGCGCCTCGCCGGTGGCCGCCTCAGTAAGCCGAGTCTCGTCTTCATAGCGTCACAAGATTCAATATGAACACAGAACCTTTGGATGTCGAAGATATTTGTGAGGCCAACTATGTGGAATAAAGGAAAGTATGACATGCGAATGGAAATGTGGAAAAGTACTGGAAAAAAATTTCTGAGTAATTGAGCAAGGAGACATGTACAAAACTTCAAATGTATTTTTAAGTATCCTAATGTTAAAAGAAAATTCAGACAAACATTAATTAATAAAAGATCAATGGACTAGAAACTAAATAAACAAACATTTCCAGAAACATTTACCTCTTTTTGTGAGTGTACACAATTGGATAATTATGTACGAATTAAAGAAAAATTGTTTCATGATTGTTGATGTATTGGATGATCGTACTGTACATTGCCTTTTAACATTATGTAAGTCCAATTGAATGTTGATATTACGAGGGCTATCAAATCATTATATATCATTAGTAGTGTTTTGTAAAACATATCCGCCTTTTACAATTCGTTCTCCTGAACTCACACCAGTCTGCATACTGTTGGTTTATATCTTCTATTTTGAATAAAATATCTCAAAACCGCAATCAGTAGCACTCCTATTCTCTTGTTACACATTTTGATTTACTGTTTCTTCATTAAAATAATAGTGCATCTTACTGGCCATCACGAAATAGGGTCGACTCCGGTTATAATGAAGTTCTGAGGACTAACATTTTTGGTGTACTATATCAGAGGATCACTCTATCCGATGATGTCAAAATTAAATAGATTTCTCCACAATTACTTATTTTGTTAATAAAGAGATACAACAAAAGATCTTAAGAGCATACAACTTAAAATTTCAATATCTTTATTGGTACTTTAAAAAAATCAATTATTTTCAATCATTTGCTTCGTACTTTTTTTATTAGTAATTTCTCCAGATCCTTCTTCAGAGTTCGTGCTTTCTCGTGCGGGAAGTCTCTCTGAAGGCCCTTTTTCTCGCCTAATAACATAGTATGAGATGTTTTCGGTAGTGGAATGGAGCAAGCGACTTATAAAACTGATCGATATAAATAAATAAATAAATAAATAAATAAATAAATAAATAAATAAATAAATAAATAAATAAATAAATAAATAAATAAATAAATAAATAAATAAATAAATAAATAAATAAATAAATAAATAAACAAATAAATAAACAAATAAACAAACAAATAAACAAACAAATAAACAAACAAATAAACAAACAAATAAACAAACAA